>JACJUM010003129.1:1070800-1295692 GCA_020976665.1 Heortia vitessoides
ATATATACTACGCACTAGACTACGTACAAGGTGAACAAATGATATGACTGAAACCGCAGGATCGCGTTGGATGCAGGCCGCATATAAGTAGTTCTATTGGAGTGGCCTATGCCCAGCAAGCCGTGAGGTAGCGGCGCAGCCGGACATAGGCCTCACGAAGGGGAAATTATGACCATAATAGCCGCACTGGACAAGCGTGTTGGCAATCACAGTGCGCAGCCCCTGATTTTTAGCAACACAGTTTTGGATGGATATACCGCCATCTGTCAGTTCTGGTATCATAGATGCCTGTGTTACCTGGTGCAGAGGGAGGTACTATTGTACTCTGCCGATACCCCTCGGCTTATTATAAGGAAAAGACAACTATTATTTTGTGTACAAAACAAATTTTGCCTTTCAATATATTTTGTACCAAAATTTGGAGACATAATCACAGACTATCGCCCCGATAAAGTTGCAAACTAATAGTACTAATACTAAAAATGGCCAATAAATTCCCACGGGATAAAACTTGGCATATTTCACAACTTTAATGGCTCGCTTAGCTTAGAAACTATACTGCAAAGCCAACTCGTAACTTTATCATCATAGCAAAACGTCCACTGCTGGACATTGCGTCCCTAAAAAGAGGATGTTTGCCCATAAATGCTGGGCTAGGCAGGCTTTGCGATGGGAAAGCTGATGCCTATCCCCGCGCTGGTGCAATTGACCTACGATGTTTCGTCGTCTTTTACGACACCGGGTATAGTGGGAGGTATTATTCTACTCTGATACCTTATTGGCAATTTACTGGTTTTTATTTGTAATATCTATATTTATGTCTGTTTGTCGCGTTTTCACGCCAAAAACTACTAAACTGAATTAAATTATATTTCAGTACAAGGATAGTCTAAAGCACGATTAAGATATAACTTACTTTTTTATGGGAAAAAAGAGTTTTCCGGGGTCGAAAGTCGGGATTAAATTTTGCATGTAAGTTTCGTCATTTTTAGAGCTAGAAACTTTATTCTTGCTTTTTGGGCTTATTATTTGATATAAATAAATACAACGTAGAAAATTTATAAAAGTTTTAACCTCAAAGGGGTAACATAACTATAAGGGATAGGAAATTAAAGTTTGTATGGAAGTTTGTATGGGTGTTTTGAACAATCACATGATGCAGGCTATATCGGGATAGTCAGAAGGTTTTAAGTTGATTGACCCTTCGAATGTCCGAAGTTTAAGGTTTGATTCGGTCCGATTTAGATTAAATATTTGCTGTATCGGAACTTTGATTTGTTCGTCTATATAGAACTTTGGTAT
Source organism: Heortia vitessoides (assembly GCA_020976665.1). Taxonomy (NCBI): domain Eukaryota; kingdom Metazoa; phylum Arthropoda; class Insecta; order Lepidoptera; family Crambidae; genus Heortia; species Heortia vitessoides. The sequence goes on from JACJUM010003129.1 coordinate 1,072,103, forward strand.
ATTTTAATCAAAATAATAATAAATGTGGTTTTTAATAGCTCTTACTAAATGTATATTTATCAGATGACTGGTCTGATGGCGCACTCGGTAGTTACTATCTAGCACGCAAAAAGTTCTGGATTTGACCCGCCCAGGATAAATATTTGTTTGATTCGTGTTTAAAATAATAAATAAATAATAAATTCCCACAACACTTTATACATTGACCTGACTCCGTGGTAAATCGCTTAAAGCACTTGTGTTACAGACGCCAGACAACAGAGAAATCGTAATATACTACTTAAATACTTATATTTAACACCCAGACACAGAACAAAGACAAATATAACAATATAAATATTTTTTCTGGATGGGAATCTAACCCACGATCTGTGGCACACAAGATAGGATCACTACCATCTGCGCTTTCTGTATCGCATCATTCTGTATCTGTGTGTTCTATATGTAGTTAAGAAGTACATTTATAATTTTTTGTTGTCTGATGTCCGTAATACAAGTGCTATAAGCGACTTACCTCAGAGGCATGTAAATGTAGGAGATGTTGTGTGTTTATTTGAATTTGTTATAATTACTTCATATTTGTGCGATTACTTTTTCTACGTGATAATCGTTATGTTTAAAGATTCTCATACAAAATTACATTTCATTTACAATAAGATATTATCATAGTTGTAATAAAAATATACAATTAGCCAATACTTGACACTAAATACATTTTTAACTGACTTTTAAATATAGTTAGTTATATTTTCATACTTTTTTATGTTGTTAGGTAGCTTATTGAATAACTGTGCTCCTCCAAACAGTACAGTTTTCTTTCCATAGAGAGGTCTAGGTGTTGATAATTATATTTGTGGTTCGGAGGTTGTAGGGGTTGCCTTTTATAAACAATCTTATATTACTTTTGACAGAATGTGTAACTAATTTTTTTACCTATATGCATGTATTGAATTTGTATAATGAAGATACATTAAACATTTTAGTTTTTTTATAGATATAATTACTTGGTGTGTAAAAGGAATATTGAAATAAGGCTTTAATGACTTTCTTTTGAGATTTCTACAATGAATTTAGGTTTGTTGGTGCAGTTGAGTCCCAAATCTCAATAAGATAGTTTAAATGTGATTTCACCAAGGCATTATACAAAGTTATTATAATTTTCCGGGGTATACAGTGTGCTACTTTACGAAAAGCTCCTACCAAATATGTTATTTATCCCCTCACATGGTTAATGTGAGGCGTCCATGTTAATTTATCATCAATGTACAGTCCCAAGTATTTCTCTCAACTGGATCGTTTAATCAGTTCACTATTTATTCATTATGGAACAAAATCATGAATTAATTTAGTTTTTCGCCGATAAAATTATGTAGGATATTTTGGATGGATTTGGATTATAGCAGAACCATTCGCTTAACACAGCCAAGTCACTTTGAGCTTTCATGACTTGATTTACCGAAATAAAATACACAAGTAACATTGGCATATAGTGTTTTTTGCCCGTTAATCCTATCTTGCTGATGTTGTTTACGTATATCAAAAACTAAGAACTAACTAAGTGGGACTAGTATGGAACCTTGAAGTATACCAAACGTGATTTTTTTGAGCGCTACTTACGAAATTATTTATTTTAACAATCTGTGGTCTATTCAAAGATACAATTTAAACAGTTTGAAGGCCGTGTCATAAATACCGATATTATGTAATTTTAAAAGTATATTCCCGTGGCCTATTGTGTCAGAAGCTTTTTTAAATCTATTAATATACCCATTGCAATCTTCGTTTCATTGATATTTATTTTTATCATCGAAATCAAAAATTGCACCTGTAAGGGGACTAGACTGAAAACAAAAGCCGTACTGCTCTTCAATTAAAAACATTTTTTGGTTAAGTAGTTGTTAAGTCGGTTAAACAATAGCCTTTCAAGTATTTTCGAAAAAACGGATAGCACTGATATCGGGCTGTAGTTACTGGGATCAGTTTTAGAACCAGACTTATATATAGGGCTTACTTTGGCTACCATAAGAGAGTCGGAAAAAACGACGGGGATACTGCTGTAGAACCCCACCCTCTGTATTTGAAATACTCTGTTTTGGATGTATAAACCGCCATAAATCATTTCCGGTTCATTAGCCAGAAATAATTTGTATACCGCCATAAATCATTTTACGACATATGATTCAGAGGAAGTACTATTCTACTCTACCAGTTCCTCATGGCGATGTTAATCGTCAATTAACGAAAGAACATTCGCGCCATATCCAATATTATAGAGCTGAAGAGATTGTTTGGTTGGTTATGTAAACGCTTACAGAAAATAATGATCCGATTAAAAAATATCTTTCAGTGTCAGATAGAGGAAGCTTGCTTATCGTGAGATGCCTACTGGCTGAGTAGAATAGCACCTCCCTCTGTACTATCTTTAAATGGTGACTAAGATACCAAAACGTCTAAGGTAGGTAGGTAGGTAAGGTAGAGTATATCCACCCGGGAAAGTGTAGCTCTAACGCACACGGCAGGAGTCAGCAGAATCACGGTACCAAAGCTGCGCTCTTTGATTATCAAGATGCTTGCCTAGCGCTTCAATTATAGGAAAAATTACTCCGTTCTTGGAGAGATCTATGTCCAGCAGTGGACTTCCAATGGCTGATGTAATGATATATTATATTTTATAAGCCTATACACCATCAGTATGTCCGATGGTAAACCTCCGTTGGGCAAATGTCCAAACGTGCAAAGCCATGACAGTCTACTTATTTTATACATTTCCCATGGACATGTCTTAATTCGCTTATTTTAAACATGGAGTGTGTGATCGCCGATCGCGTAGAAGCCCGCTCGGGTCCCCCGGGCGTTCATTAGCCGCGGCCGCCCGCCGCCCGCCCTAATTGTGCCACTTCGTGCGTGAAAGGGACCACTCACGAGGACCCAGGCCCTAACTATCGGTTACAAGGTTCAACTTTTTTGGGGACCACTCGTAAATTTTATAATCTCATAATTATCACAGCAGCTGAAAAATGTCTACTGCTGGGGCAGACCTCCCCAAAATGGGTATTTTTCCGTAATTGCCGCGCTCAGCAACCTTAGTGGCAATCGCAGAGGGTAGCTTTTGCGACGGGGATGCCGCTGCCCATCCCGCCCTGCGAATTTGAGCTGCACTTTTCTGGATGAATATACCGTCTGATCTGTTGGTTCTGGTACCTCAGTCGCCTCTTAAGACACGTGTTATCGGGGGAGGTACTATTCTACTCTGATCGTACCTTGCGGTTAAATTGTATTTCAATGAAACTACAGTTAGTCTATCGAACTAAATAAATTAATAAATACAGAAATTCAAACCCCACCTCATATAAAGACCTGATTCCAAAATAAATAATAAATTAATAAATCTCCGCAATAAATTCCCACAACATGGTAAGTCGTTTAAAGCACTTGTGTTACGATCGCCAGACTACAGAGCAATCACAAATATACTACTTAAATACATATATTTAATACCCAGGAAAAGAACAAACACAAATATCATCATATAAATATATCCTCTAGGGGGTATCGAACAAGATAGGATCACTACCACCTGCATTAAAAGTAGCAAGCATTTGTGTTACGGACATCAGACAAATAAGGAGTTAAATATTATATTTATATACATATATTGAACACCCAAGTCTACACAACAAACCCAAAAAATAATAATAAAAATGCTTGTCCTGTATGGGAATCAAACCCAGCCCTAGCGCACAAAATAGGACCACTACCGCCTGCGCCATCCCACTCAAATACGTATATATATCATCCATTTTTATCTAAAAGTGAAACTTACAGTCGTGTTAGTAATTACCAATTAGATGATATATAATAGATGATATAAAAGAGGAATTTTGCCTGTGGGCAATCGTAGAGCGCAGCTTCTGTATACTGTTACCGATGGATATACCGACCAACTGTCGGTTCTGGTACCCTCGTCACCTCTTAAGACACCTAGTACACACCATAGGAGGTACTATTCTACTCTACCGGTACGTCACGGCTAATTAAAATATAAATCTAAATTATCACAAACTCTCAGTTACATAGTTAAATAAAATTTTTGTATAGATATTTATTGTAGTAATTAAACAATACTCACTTCTTGCTTACATGTGAATAAAATAAGTACGCTTTAATATTTGCTACTTAAAAGTAAGTCGCTTAGAACTTTCATTTGCATCTTAAATATCTGTTTTCATATATCTAGTAGACACTTTTTTCCTCACATAGCGAAGATGGTATTACTGAACATAATTATATCAGCAGTTGGAAGTCCACTGCTGGAGATAGGCTGCTGAAATAAAGGAGGAATTATGCCCATTCTGTATCTGAGTGTTCAATATGTAGTTAAGTAGTATATTTTTAATGTCTCTGTTGTCTGATGTCCGTAATACAAGTGCTATAAGCGACTTACCTCAGAGTCATGTCAATGTAGGAGATGTATGTGTTTATGTGAATTTTTAAAAGTCGACGATAGAGAATAACGATAGAAGATAATCGACGTTCATCATACCAGCCATTGTAAATCCACTGCTGGAGATAGGCCTCCTCAAATAGGAGAGATTTGCCCATAATTTCCGTGCCTGTCAAGCGTGTAGTGAAACCCAGAGAGCAATTTTCGTGACAGGGATGCTGCTGTCCATCCCCACCCTGTGCATTTAAGCTACACTGTTGCAGATGGATATACCACCATCAGACAGTTCTGGTACCTAAGCTGCCTCTTACACACCTGGTACATGGGGAGGTACTATTTTATTCTGTATGTACTTCACCTTACGATGAGCATAGCTAGTTTTTATGCGAAACTCAACCTTCCTAACTAGATGAGTAACATTCGAGAAACAATGGTACAGAATTATCGCTAACCAAGCCAACCGTGACCACTGCCTTATGTGAATAGATGAAGACATCTGACCCTGGCCTGCCCAATTATTCCAGGGACACGCCACATCCAAATTACGTCTAGACTCGGCTTGAAAGTTTCCATAAGCTACCATGACAATGCTGAATCAAACACTTATGCATAATCATTTCCCTATTGTTGCCGGACTTGTTGACGCATTAAGAGCTTATCTTTTGCGCTAAAAATTGTGGGTTTGATTCCTACACAAGACATTTTTTTTGTTAGTCCATGTCGACAAACAAACATATAGTCAGAGCAATAGTAAGTGTCACTGCAGTCCATCATCACATCAGCCATAAGACGTCCACTGCTGGACATAGTCCTCTCCTAGTGTTTTCCAATTGGACCGGTTGAATCCGGTTTTAGTCGAACTGTCAGTCAGAAAGTCATTCTACCTTGTCGGTAGATATTCTACGCTGCACTTGTCGGTACATGGTCTCCATTCTAGAACCTTACGACTCCATCCACCTTTGATTCTAATACCAAATGCCTAGCATATTACATTACCCAGTAATTTCACTGCCTCTCACACTTTAACAACATTGGAAACAGCAAAGGTGAGAGCGAGGTACTAATATACGACCTTTGTTCGAGGTCTACCTCATACAAAGATATTTATCATCATATTAGCCAACCGGACGCAGGCGTCCTCAAAAAAAGCGTGTAGCGTTACCCATCAGCATGTTGGCAATCGCAGATCATAACGTAACTTTGTGATGGGGTTGCTGCTGCCCATCCCCGCCCTGAGCACATTAACTGCACTGTTACAGATGGATATGCCGAAATCTATCGGTTCTGGTACCTTAGTCGCTTCTTACGAGACCTGGTATAGGGAGAATTACTTATTAACTAATTAGTGTTTTTTTTTTGTTTCTGGATGTTAAATGTGTATTTAAATATTACATTTACGATTCCTCTGTAATTTGATATCGGTAATACTCCATTCTAGATAAATGTAAGTATTCATGACATTTATACTAAAAATACAATTACTAGCAAAGTAATTCCAATTGTCTACATTTCGGACACTTAATTCCATTTTCTCGAATGTTTAATTAGATAAATAGCGAGTTTTAGAAGCGGAATCACAAAAACCACTTATTTTGCTTACATTAAAATAAGTTATTATGTGGTGAGGTTAGTTAATTAAGTTGATTCCACCAAAATAGCTTAGGTAAGCTTAGACCCAAAGCCGAGCCACACACGAGCCGCAGCAGCGACCAGCATGTGGCAAAACAAAATTACACTTATTTAACTTCAAGATATTCGGATTTTCTATTCTAAATACCATTAAATATTCAGAATTACTATCGCATCCACTTTACAGTGGCCTCAATAGAAAGCACTGTAGCGAGTTACACCGGGATGACAAAATATATTTGTATTGTCAGTTAAAAAGTCTTTGTGTTGTCAATTATACCATACTAAATCAGTATTTTATTCCAAAATATAAACATACAGGTCTACTAGCTGTATTATTTATCTATAAGCAGACCTACATCTTATATGTAATAAAATTAAATATTTTATGATTTGGCATTGCAAAATCCGACATTCCGACAAACGTATGAAATACGATGACGTAAGTTTTGGCATTCATATATCTGGATTTACAGAAAAAATATTTATCAAAATCTAATGGCTTTTATATGATGATAAATCCATCTTCATCATATCAGCCATTGGAAGTCCATTGCTGGTCATAAGCTTTCCTAAGAAACAGGGTAATTTAGGCCATAATTGCCGTACTGGGCAAGCGTGATGGCAATCGCAGAGCGCAGATTTTGCGATGATAATGCTGCTGCCCATCCCCATACTGTGCATTTGAGCTACACTGTTTCGGATAGATATACCGCCATCGGTCGTTTCTGGTTTTCTAGTACGAGTTGGAGGTACTATTCTACTCTGCCGGTACCTCACGGCGTTGTTTACATTACAAGGGTTTTATCTATATATTATATCATAATATCAGATCATATTATATTATATTATCCATGTCCTGCATGGCACACGAGGAATGTGGTTCCGATATACATATGTATGTCAGTGCAGTTCAAGCCCTCAAAGAAGGTGATGATTACAGCCACCTGAAAATTATCGAGTGTTTTTATGAACCTAATGCTGAAATGTTAATACACCCACAAGGGATGCGGTTCTGACAACTTTCACTCCAGGGTACCTCTGAGAACAGACCTCGGCTCGAGTGGCCGTTGATAGATCTAATAATAATAATATACTCTTTATTTTATATCAATAAAAATAACACAAGAACATCAAAAAATCATGGAACAGTAGGTACAAGAGGCGGCCTCATTCCTAAATGCAATCTGGGTAACAGTCGAAGTACGTACTCATCGATAAACAAGTCAGAAGTAAGAAGTATGAGAGTCTTGCCCACAACAGCGGATACACCCATGTGCTTATATACTCGTACATAACCGAGATCATAAGAGTCAGTTAACAAAAGAGAACGGTGTCGCTACATAACAGTGCGGCATACTTAAGATAATATGTCTCAAAGAAATTCAACGTGTAATTTGCACGTGTTTATTTTTCTTTATCTCTCTTTATGCAATAATAAATTAACATAACACTTAACGACGAAAGAAGTCGCTTAGAGCACTTGTGTTACGGACATCATTAAACGGAGGTATCACAAATACAATAATTAAATCTAGACAGAACAAACACAAATAACATCATATAAATATTTGTCCTGGGTGGGGATTGAACTCACGATCTTTAGTGCACAAGATAGGTTCACTACCATCTTTTGTATAATTTATTATTAAATTGAGGATGGAAAAGAAAGGAACAGAAAATAAAATTTAAAGTCACTTAAAACTCCTTTTGAATTGATATTTTAAGGTACCTACATATTTTTGCAGAGATAAATATTCGTATGCGAGGGTACCACATCATCAACTATTTCTGCCTCCAAACTGCAGTTCTGACATTTGAAGTTCACAGTTGGACATAGGCCTCCCCAAGAATGGATAATTTTTCCCATAGTTGCCGCCCTGGTCAAATGTGTAAGATTTATCTTAATTGGCAATCTATATTAATTTGTAAAATGAAAACGATGTACCTCTTTTTAAGAAAATTGCTAAAACGGAAATACGTGAAACTTGACAGCGTTTAAGTTATTTTGGAGAAAAAGTATATAAAGCTATTGTTTTATGTAAAATGCTCTAGAAATACATTTATCTTTAACATATCAGCCATTAAAAGTTCACTGCAAGACATAGATCTCCCCAAGAAAGGGGGAAATTTGCACATAATTGCCGCGTTGGGCAAGCATTTTGGCAATCAGCTTGCAACTTTCGCAACGGGGATGCTGCTGCCCATCCCCGCCCTGTTAATTTAAGCTTTACTGTATCGGATTGATATACCGTCAACTGTCGCTTCTGGTACCTTAGTCACCTCTTACGACACCTAGTACAGGGGAAGGTACTATTATACTGACAGATGTAGAAATACATTAGATTAATTTAATAAATATGACCTGCCACTTTTTTAATGAGCAGAAGTGGTTATATTCTCTTTGAACTTAAAATCTTAAAACTTAAAATCAAATAACCAACTTCTAGTTCAATCACCACCGACCATTATATATATATACTAGAATAAAAATTAAATTTTGTAAATTACATTATCATCATAATACTGTGGCTAGTTCTAATAATTATTTTTTATTTATAATTATTAAGTAAAACTAAAAAAGAAGAAGCAAGTTGCCATCACGGCAAATAAAGAAAAATAATTCCAGCATAAAAGTATTTGAAGATAACTGTCCGCGTAGACGGTGGCGCCACCCTACATAATGAGCTCCGTAAGACTTAATTAAAATTGTCTCTGGGAATTCCGACGCGGAATTCATTTTAAGGAATTTTAATGTGTACTCGTACTAATTATTTATGCATCGTCACTTAAATTAAAACTTTTAAATGGGTTCATTTAAATACTCCGATGTTATATGAGCTGGATAATATGCAGATTTTGTAATGGAACCTAAAGGAAGTTTGAATTCCGTGTTCATTTAGCAGAATCTATTGAATATTGTTGACACGAACAAAATGTTTCGACGGATTTATAACTTGGTTTATTTCATTTATTTACCGGCGATTCGGGGGCATTCCAGTAAAATTCGTTTATAGCTATAAAAATATTTTTTTAACCTGATAACTTGCGTTATTGTCTATGTGGAAAGTCGTTTTTGTGACTGTTTCTGTTACTTTCTAATTTTAACCATGTTTTTTTATTTTGCATAGAATTATGCAATATCTAATAAATATTTTTCTAAAATGAAATATATCACCAATTCTAGTCCATAAACACACCAAACATATACACAGTTATTAATACCTTGTACATTTCCTTCCATATAATTTTTGTAAATAAAAAAGTTACATGACTAACAACCAATTGAATTGATTTCATTTAATTGATCATCAGACAGACATTGGTAGTAAAACCCCCATTGCGAATCTTCGTTGCTCTTTTGCGATCACAAAGCCGAAAATGCCAATAGTGGTTATATATTTATTTACTTTTTAAGTGCCTGCTGCATGCGGCATAAAGGTAATTGCGCACGCGCTACAGTACGACATGGCAGAGGCGCAAACAGCCGATGTCTTTGTCCGGATCGAATGCGTAGATGCGCTTATATCTGACCACTAGTGATGATCAAAATATTGTTAACGTCCATCAATGGACGTTATACAGCTGAAACACTGTTGATTAAGACTTTATACAAAATGTAAAGTCTAAGTCAACATTATAACATCTGCCGGTTGGGCAAAATTAAACGACACTTTCTCTGATTTAACCAAAACTAACAGATAAATAGACAGATATTTTTAAAAGTAGTGTTATTAATGTATGTAAGTATCTAATATAAATTTATATGCATTTAATAAAACGCTGATAAATTGGTATACACAACAAAATAGACCGCCTATGAAGATCGTTTGCATCTCACCTCACTCTCACCTATCTCTACCGCTAAATAGCAGTGTTCGCATTGATTTGATCCGGTCTGAAGGGTGAGAGAGGCAGTGAAATTACTAGGTAATGTTGGCGATTATGCATGTGCTGTGGTCACGTTTACCATTAAGCAGACCGTATGCTTGTTTGCTGACTTCATAATATAAAAACTAATTTTTGACCAAATTAAAATTAAACATCTCTAAAACTCAGCTTCACTAACAATAGTATTCATTATTCAAATTTAAATTATAGACACCCGGCCCTTTATTTCAAAATATAAGCGTTATTGGAATAATCTATTAATTATTTACTCTCCAACTGTCCGGAAACAAACCCGCCAACAAGAAAACATTAAAGTACCACACACAAGTCGATCCTCGGAGACCGAATTCTTGTCAAGTCCTTGCCCAAATAATCCAGTTACGCGGAAAATTCCAATCCCCATAGGAGCTGAGACATGTAGGCATACAATTCATACGCGGGTAACTCCGTAACAGTGTTAACTTCGTGCTACAATGAACAGGGCGTCATCCGTGACTTGGTGACTCGCTCATTTGTAGGTAATCGATGTGCTTTGATGTTTTATAATTTGATACAGTGTCCCTAAGATGAAGCGAGGGATGGAATCTGCTTACAGACACTGCGATTTTGTGATGTTGCGATACAATCTGATGTCGTAGAGCGTCGGTAGAATAGAATTGTATTCAAGTCGACTATATTACTACAGCCGACAGATGGCGGTATGAAACATAGTAGAACTCAAAGTAAAAGAGTAAAAGTATTGCCATCATGCATGTCAATTTTTGTAGTCAAAGTAGCCGTGAGGTACCGGCAGAGTATAATAGTACCTCCCCCTGTACCAGGTGTCATAAAAGGCGACTAAGGTACCAGAACCGTCAGATGGCGGTATATCCATGCAAAAAAGTGAGCACAAATGTACAGGGCGTGGATATGAAGTAGTTTCCCTGTCGCAAAGGCTGCGCTCTGCGATTTCCAACACGCTTGCCCAGCGCGGCAATTATGAGCAACATACTCCATTTCTTGGGGAGCCCTATGTCCAACAGTAGACTTTTAATAGCTGGTATGATGATGATGTCTATTGTGAAAATGTTTGGTAAAATCCTCCTTTTTGTACAAACTCTTTTCCATTGGATAAAAAAATAAAAATGATGGATATCTCCCTTGTGATTGTAATGGATAATACGAATAGGACATTTAAAATATCGACTTTGCGAATTACTGGACGGACCCCAAAAACTCTAATATTCATATTTTGCGAGAATTAACGAAATACATGCGATGCCAAGTATTGAGAGTATTGTCCATTTATCGATAGGTACCAGCAGAATAAATAGTACCTCCCTCTACACGAGGTATCATAAGAGGCGAAAAAAATACAAGAACCAACAGATGGCGGTATATCCATCCGAAATAATGTAGCTTAAGTTCGGCCAAAGCAGAAGGTCGGGCTGGGCAGCAGCATCCCCATCGCGAAATCTGCGCTCTGCGATTGCCAACACGCTTGTCCAGCGCGGCAATGATGGGCAAAATTCTTTCTCCCTTTGGTAGGCATATCATCAAAAGTGGACTTCAATTGGCTATTATGATGATTATAAACTATATGAATTTTAATCAAACCACCTCTCCCATCTAAATCAGTAGCCTTTATTCTCTTACTAACCCATAACTGTGTCGAATGCAGATTTTAAAACCGTCCGAATTGAATGCCAGCGGAACTGCTATGAATTCAAAAAATTCAATAGGCAAAAATCCAGGGGATATTCAGAAAATATTATTTTCATGTTTCAGTTGAAATTCCTTTGGAAAGTATGTGGAATTGGACGTAGCCTCGGGGCGGGAGTAGCCTCGTGTTTTAGAAGAGACGATAGCTTCTAACTTCAAATATATCGATACTCGATACCCATTTTTATCGATGTTTAGCCTGTTTCATCTCTGTCACTCTATGCTGCGAGGTACCTGCAGAGTAGAATAGTACCTTCCCATGTACCAGGTGTCGTATGAGGTGATGGAGGTACCGGTACCCACAGGTGGTGGAATATCCACCCGAAATAGAATAGCTCAAATGTAAAATTAGGTGGGGATGGGCAGCAGCAACCCCGTTGCGAAGCTTCACGCGACAATTATGGGTAAATTTCATCTTTAACGGTTAGGCATATCTTCAGCAGTGGAGATTTTTAATGCTGCCATGAAGATGACCTCTGTCAGAGCTTATCAAGGCTTGTCATAACTTCTCGTAAGTATTCTAATATATATCATGGCTGCCATATTTTTTTAATGCACAATATATGATAAAATATACGAAACAGAAAAACAAATATGGTGGTGCAGACAATATTATAAGATAAGCGTGACATATATACTTGTATAAATTAAATCAATACATATGTTAAACACAAAGTAAATAATTATTAGATGATTTACATAGATAAGAATAATTAAGCACTAATAGATACAGTTACATCATCATGGCAGACTGCAGAACACCCACTGCTGAACACAGGCCTCTTTAAAAAAAGGGAAATTTGCTGTTACTTGCCGCGATGTGCAGGCGTGGTGGTAATTGCAGAGCTTACAATAAAACTACGCAGCTTCAGGTCAATATATCACCACCTATCGTTTTCGGTACCTCAGCCGGTTTTTAAAGCACCTGGATATAAGCACTGTGAAACTTATTCTTGCATATAATCCACCAAAATGATGATATATAATAAATTTTCACAACATCACATACATTAACCTGAGTCCGCGATAAGTCGCTTAAAACATTTGTGTTACCGTGTATAACTGAGGAATCACAAAATGTATTATTTAAATACATATATTTAACACAAACACAAATATCATCATATAAATATTTCTCCCGGGTCGGGATCGGACCTTTGGTGCACAAGATAGGATCACCACAATTTGCGTCATCGGGCCAGTCGATGACTTCAGGCTGCATTGATGAGGAATACTATACCACTAAACTAGCAAAATAAATATCTATTCATTTGTTTTGCGTCAAATCGCAGAGTGCAGCCTTTGCGATGGCCATTCCCACCCTGTGCATTTGAGCTGCTCTGTTTTGCATGGATATACCGTTTATCCCTCCGAAACAGTGCAGCACAAATGCACAGGCCGGGGATAGGCAGCAGCATCCCCGTCACGATAGCTGCGCTCTGTGATTGCCAACACGCTTGCCCAGTACGGCAATTATGGGCAAATATCCTCATTTCTTGGAAAGGCTTATGTCCAGCTGTGGACATCCAATGGCTGGTATGATGATGCCGCTTAATTTCAATACCTTAGTCGCCTCTTACACCATTACAGTAATTTTAGGACAACCTTTTTAAGAGTAACCTTTAACTTCAGTATTCAAATTAGGAAAAATGCCCCAAAACTATCGACAAGTGACCGCCCTTCTGTCCGTCCGTCTATACTCCATACATCGGATTTTGGTGTCTACAAAAGGTATTTTCTGCGTGGACAATTTTCGATGGAGTTATAGTCTTGCCGAGTTACTTCGGATTCAACTCGTACAAGTGCTCCCTGCTTTTTTTTACATTTCATAGAAACGCGAGCGAATGTTATGCCCGATCTGTGAAAAGTTTGTTACCAACTTTGTATTGATATACAAATATTGTTTAATGTTTCTCAGACGAATCGATGATTAGGACGAGACGAAAATTTATGTAAAAATAGTGAGTATTTAGTTTTGACATTAAGGGATGATGCCAATTTCTCAGCACAATAATAAATCAAGTCTCATATCATCTCATGCGTTGACCTGATTCCCATATAAGTCGGTTAAAGACGGTGGTGATACGGACATCAGACAACAAAAAAATACATATATATATATATATATATATATATAAGCAGAAACCTGTTCGTTTATATACACAGATTAATGTAAAAACTCAAAGCAAATTGAATTAGAAACAGCATTATTTTTAAGAAACAAAAATGTAGTCATTTCCAATGCTATTTCCTACCCGTGAAGGGGTATCAAATATGAAAAATGCTAGGACATTGTTTATGTAGATAAAATTTTCCAAATGTGACAGTGTACTGTTCCCTTGTGGTAAATGTATTAAATGCTGTAGGGTTGATGCGGGAAGTTCTTATGAAAACAGGATTTTAGAGAAATAATCGTACACCTGCTATCTGTTTCTCTGGCCGGAGAGAGGAAATGATGCTAAAAAAGTACTTATCCCTCTCTCTGCCGTGAGGTACCAGCTGAGTTGAATTGAACCTACCTCTGCATAAGGTATCGTAAGAGGCGGTAAAGGTACCAGAACCGACAGTTGGCAGTATATCTATCCGCAACAGTGTAGCTCAAATACATAGAAAACTGCATTCTGCGATTGTCAACACGCTTGCCCAGCGCGGTAACTATGGGCAAAATTCCCCCTTTCTTAGGGAGGCCTATGCCAGCAGTGGACTTCGAATAACTTAATGAACTCTCTTGATGTCAGCGGGGGTTAGTACGGGAGTCCTAAACGTTTCCTCTCATCTTTTTGAGGGCTTGAGTTATCAGCCTTAACAGGCCCTATAGCGCAGATGGTAGTGATAAATATCGTGGGATTGATGCCCACCAAGAACAAATATTTTTATGATTATATTTGTGTTTGTTCTGTGTCTGGGTATTAAATATATGTATTTAAGCAGTATATTTGTGATTCCTGTCTGGCTTCCGAAACACAAGTGCTTAAACAACTTACCACGGAGAAATTCGGGGAATTCATAAAATCCAATAAGTGCGTTACTTTTTTCTACTTTAAAGATTATTTGTGATGATGATGATTTTGTATGAAAATTAATTAAAAAAATTTGTATAAAAAATATTATTTATTGATAAGACATCAATGGTTCGAAAATACTTGTTAAAATAGTTTTACTAAATTATATATGTTTTGTGTTTGTTGCAACCCTAGCCAGTTTTAGCTACAGCAAGTCAGAGTCCGGAGGCTCCCTAAGGAGTAGAGGCGGACACTCGTCGAGCTAGCGTCCAGGGGACATTTTATCAAGAGCCGTAAGAATCCAGGGACACTGACCAGTCAGTGAGGGCCCGAGAGACGAACAGCATGCCCCTTACCTTTATTCTAGTTGGACATATCTAGTATTCGAATGCCTTCGTAAACACTGCTCCAGATTAACCTTCTGACTATTTACTACGTGGCCAAATTGAAAATGATAATCTTCATAGACTAATTCATTATCATTGACCACGTACCGGCAGAGTAGAATAGTACCACCCCTTCTACCAGGTGTCGTTAGAGGCTAACTATGATACTGGAACTGATAGATGGTGGTATATCCATCAGAAACTGTGTATCTCAAATGCACGGCGTGATGATGGACAGCAGCATCCCAGGACAGCGCTCTGCGATTGCCAACACATTTGCCCAGCGCGGTTATGATGGGCAACATTCCTCCTTTCTTGGGAAGGCCTATGTCCAGCTGTGGACTTCCAATGGCTGATGTTAATGTAGAAATCTTAAGCCTAATGAAAGAGTATTTTAATGTTGTCTACAGAACGCAATATAAACTAATCAGATCGTAGGAGAAACTAGTTTATTTAATACAAATGCTTTATTTCATTTTTAAATAAATTACTTTGTCTATGATTAGGTGACACCAAATTTTTTACAACTGTATTAAAAATTATACTCACATTAAAACACTCTGTTAACGACTTTGAAACGCACTTTTTATCTACGCTGTGATTACTTTACGGCAACCGTTCCGGCCAAGTAATTTAAATTAAGCTACTAAATTTTCATTTTTATTTTAAATAGACCTAATCGTATAAAAAGTTAAATTAAAGATAATTTTGAGTTTAAATTTGGGTATATCCTAGAATCACAGACTTCTGTGAAATTTTTATACACCGAGTTTAATAAAAAGTGTTTCTGATTTTGCGCTGCCGTGATCTTAGCGGACATGTCGATTTTTTCCTAGCGCTCTTTGGCCATAATTGCTGCGCTGCCCAAGGGTATTGGCAAACGCAGAACGCTGCTTTCGCGACGGGGATGCACACATCCTCGCCCTGTGCATTCGAGCTGCATTGTTTCGGATGGATATACCGCCATCTATCGGTTCTGGTACCGTTGTCGCCTTATACAATACCTGGTACAGGTGGGTACTATTCCATTCTGCCGCTACCTCATAGCTAAAATAATAATAGAAATGAATAATAACTTAATTTTGGTCTTTACATTTTACTTACCCATATCACATTGTGAAACTAAACTGCCTGGTTCTATTTTCCAATGTATTGCCTCAGGAGCAGCAAGAACATGCAATAGAAATAGCCCCTATAAACTATGCCCCGTCCCTATGGAGTAGAGGCGGGAATTTGCCGAGCTAAGCGAATACAGAATTGTCAAGAACTGCTGCAAGATTCCGGGTTCACTGCCAAGGGACCGGTCATATAACTCCATATAGTAACACTAAGTTTCAAACGGATTTCATTATGGTTTGATTTTCTTTATACGTATTGTAAATTTAATTTTAATTTTCATCACTGAATTAGAAACGTGCCTTGAGGTACCGGCAGAGTAGAACAGTATCTTCCCCTGTACCAAGTGTCGTAACAGGCGACTCAGGTACTAGAACTGACAGATATATAGTGATATAGTATATATACTGACAGATAAGCGGTATATCCATCCAAGACAGTGTGTATAATTTTTTTCCTTTCATGGGGAGGCTTATGTTTAGCAATAAAATCCAGCCTCCAGACTTGTAGGTTTAATTAAAATGTCAGATGACTTTTATTATCTCGTCGGGTCATCAAGGTTATTAGTATAATGAAAATAATACAATGTAGTACATCATAATTCTAAATTAAATATTTCTATTTATTAATTTTGACGATTCAAATGGGCATACATGGATAAAGAATATTTTAATTTTATCTGATTCGTCGGTTAGGGTACCCCAGTCGCCTTACACGACACTTGGTACAGGGGGCGGTACTATTCTAATCTGCCAGTACCGGCATTTTCTACAATTGCGAAACTTTAAATGAATGTGAAAAAAATTGCCGCGTGGTACCGACAGAGTAGACGTGTAAACGCTCAGTCGCCATTAATTTTTTCTACATGCATATAAAAATAAATAAATCATCAAAATGTACGTTTGCGTATTGCTCTATAGTAATAAAATGTCATCATATCATAGAATTCGGTTCATTAATTTTATTTTTTTTCTATACCCGTGACTGCCGTGAGGTACCGGCAGAGTAAAATAGAACCTTTTTCTTTATTGTAAGACGTGACTAAGGTACCAAAACTGACAGGTGGCGGTATATCCATCCCAGACAGTGTATTGCAAATGCAGTGGGTGGGGATTGGCAGCAGCATCCCCGTCGTAAAGCTGTGCTCTACGATTGCTAACACGCTGCAATTATGGGCAAATTCCCCTTTTCTTGGGGAGGTCTATGCTTAGCCTAGGCAACCATTAGATGGAAAGAGTGAATGAAACAAAAAGGTAAAGTAACAGGTGTATATAATATCGATAGAAAATAAATTAAATATACATAATATAAATAAATTGCATTTAAGGAAATATAAATTGGAAATAAATATAATGAAAGAAAGTAATCTTTACCAACTGTTTAAACACACAGTACCTATTTTCTGTTTTTTCGGACAATCCTATTGCTGGACCACTCCCTAATGGTTTTAATCAGCTTGAATTGAATACGCACTTATTTTATCGTGTAATAAGTACATATTTATTTATATCTATCGCGAACGTTTACAAGCTTGTAATCCGGAGGCCGTCTATCGTGAGATGCAAATCAGAACGATTTGTTACGCGTGCCGTGATTAAAGCTGCTCGCTGTCTGTTCTTGTTTATCGTTATTTTATTCAAAAATGTTTTTTTTAATTTTCAAATTGTTCCACCCGTCATACTATTTATTCGGCCGTACATCTTTTTGCTATGTAAAGCGTTAAGGCTGTCGCAATGCACAGGGCAAGGTTGGGCATGCTTGCCCAGCGTGTCAATTGTGGGTAAAATTCCTCTTTTCAGGGGACGGCCTATGTTAGTAGACTTCCTATAGCCGAAGTTATGATCATGATGAGGCTCAAAAAATGAAGGCTAACAGGTCTTAAAGATAAAAACTTCAAATACTAGTAAATATAAAGAAGTGCAGTCGTCGACTAGAATACGTACTTAATTAATTAATGTGACGGGAATGATAACGTATATGGTAGTAATTTTCATCTTTTGCCTCTTGGATTCGATTTCCACTCAAAAGAAATATTTATGTGGTGAATATTTGTGTTTGTCGTATGCTTGGGTTGGGTTGGTTAAATATGTTTTTTTGTGATTCTTTCATAGTATACTGTTCATAACACAAATGTATTAAACGGCGTCAATTCAAAAGTTATGTTAAGTTATGATCTATAATTATTATTATCTATATATATATATATTGATATAAATGATAATGATCTTTAGTTCTAATTAGAAATAATATTATGGAAACATACAGCACTTAAAATAATTTTACATATATAAACTAAAAATGTACAATACAATCAAATAAGAGGTGGTTGTAGTGAGACTACAACCACATTAATCACAAAAACATACATAATCATTGCCTAACTTTACGTAAGTAATATAGCAATAGATACCTAATATACTGCTTATGATATCTCAGGCTATTATATAAATATAGAACAAAATATGATTTTTCTATTTGAACCAGTCACCATCATCATAGCGGCCGTTGGACGTCCACCGCTGAACATATGCCATACCAAGAAAAGGCGACATAAGCCTCCGCAAGAAAGAGAAATTTTCTTCTTATTAGTTTGCCACCATGCCGGTCCAGTATGGTAATTAAATGCCAAAAACGCTTTTTCTTAGTAAGACATATATATATATATATACATAATAATAATAAATTCCCACAACATCTCATACATTGACCTGACTCCGTGGTAAGTCGCTTAAAGCACTTGTGTTACGAATGCCAGACAACAGAGCAATCACAAATATACTACTTAAATATTTTACACCCATACACACAGCAAACACAAATATCATCATATAAATATTTGCTCTGGGTGGGAATCGAACCCACGACCCCTGGTGCACAAGACAGGATCACTGCCATCTGCGCCATCGGGCCCCATACATTGAAAAGAAAAGCATATTTTTTACAATTGAACATATAACATATTTTCTAGAACTGCTGTTCTGCGGCTGCTGTAATGATGATGACTTCATGACCAAAATTTGTCCCCAGACCGCCTAATTTCGGCAAAACCATCGCTACGATTTCTATTTGAAAGCAAACGGCTCCAGTATTGTCGGGAACAGTCTCTTGTTTCGCAAAACAAATCCCGTTCCAAAGTTTAAATTATGCGTGTCTAATCTTTGTAATAGACTCCCGCTCCAATCCCGCGCGCCAGTCGCACAAATGAATGACTAATTACTTGACTGACGACACATTAACGAAGATTCGTAACGACACTCTCCCAGACTACCCGACCATATGATATATGCCGGTGATACAGACGAATTCAAGCTTATCATCCGACCTTTCAACTCTGCAGGGTTTTAGGACAAATGCGAAATGAATGAGGCATTTACTGAATTCAGAATGTGCTGATATGGCGGAAATTAGGGAAGTTAAATTACTTAGCATTTAAATATAGAATAGAAAACCAGTTAAGTAAACTGCTTAAAGCACAGTTAAATAAATATAAAATTGATAATCGTGTCAGCCATCGGATCTCCACTGCTAAACATAGGCCTCCCCAAGTCAACTCCAATAGGACCGGTTGTATGAGACCTGCGTCCAGCGCAATCCTGCAGTTTTAGTCAGAACGTCAGTCCACCTAGTAGGTGGATGTCCTGCGCTGCGTTTGATGGCACGTGGTTTCAATTCCAGGACCTAAGAGCTTCATCGGCTATTAGTTTTTCCGTCCACAGTCCACGTTGCCCACAGTCTATGTCTATGTCAGTAACTTTGGTTTTGAGTATCGGCTAGAAGTCTCTACGGATAGAGATTGCTTTATCCAGAGCTTGTTGGTTGATATTGAGTTGGCTAATAAAGCGAGTAAGAGACCACCATTAAAGATTTCGACACATACTGATAGGTATGTCCGACGAAAATACGTATTGCAGTTTTCCAAACGCTTCCCAGCCGAGTTAACACTACATTACAATTATTGAATTTCATTTTATATTTTACATTAATGCAAACTCACGTGCGTTATAGAGTCTACTAAATTGTCATCTAGTATTAAATACATAGACTTTAAGTCTTATTAATGCATTTTTAAATGTAATTTTATACATTTTAAAGTACACTAACCTTTGAACTAGGTTGCACCCAGCAGGTGAACAAGCGGAAATAATGTCTTATAATTAACTAATTTATATTCAACATTACAGATACCGGAACTGTACTTTATTTCTGAATATTTCCCTGTGCATATATAAATCCTTGTTTTATGTTTTTGTTACCAGTAATGATTAATAGCACTATTAGAAGGAAGCTCAAATGTAACGGGCAGGGATGGGCAGCGTTCCCGTCGCGAAGCTACTCTCTACGATTATCACCATATTAGCCCAGTGCGGCAAATATTGGCCCCTTCTTGGGAAAGCCTATATCCAGTAGTGGACGTTTTTCGTCTGCTGTGATAATAATGATGATGCTGAAGACAAAAAGACAAACAAACATTCTTACTTCCCAAGTCATAATAATCTTAGTATTCCCAACATCTGTTATTTCTCTGGTAATATAATCCATCATCCATTTTATGAGTGAAAAACAAATGGCTAACTATTTCGCTAACTGCAAACAACCATATACACGAGTAATCAAGTTGTGGAAAGTTAAAAATTCCAGTGTTGCTGAAGTAGTTAGTGAAAACAAACACTGCAAATAGATAGCTGAAACAGTGTATCACCCGCACGGGAAGGCTGAGGCCAGGCATCTAACAGAGGCTTTGGGGGGAACTTCTGAAATCGTGCGAAATTAACTCCAATACTAGGGCATCCGCGCACTTCACTACTGTTATGCTACAAATTCGAGCGATTAGAAGCAGACGAAGTAGTTAAATCATTATCACATAAGTACAAAGCAGGTATTTATTTTGAAGTCGTGAGGTACCGGCAAAGTAGTATAGTACCTCCCTTTATAATAGGAGTCGTTAGAGGCGAGTAAGGTACCAGAACCGACAGATAGCGGTATATCCATTCTAGACAGCGTAGCTCAAATGCATAGGATGAGGATGGGCAGCAGCATCCCTATTTACATTTATCTCACTGACCTGAAACCGCTTATTTAACTTTATTTTTTACATTATTTTGTTACATCGATATATTGTCAGTGTCATCATTGTCATAGCAGTCACAAAACGACAACTATTGGACTAAAGCCTTCCTAAGAAAGGAAGGGGGGAGATTTGCCCATAAATGCCGCAATGAGAAGACGAGGTGGCACCAGCAGAGCTTCGTAATAGGAATTTTTCTCCCGTTTCTCCCCCTGCCCCGTCCCACCCTGTTGCTTTAGAGCTCATACAAAAGCTCGCCTGCATTGATACCTAGCTCTCACTTATTTCTACCGCCAAATAGTAGCATTCGCATTGCTGTGTTCCAATCTCAAGGGTGAAAGAAGTTGTGAAATTACTAGGTAAGCATAATATCTTCAAGTCACAAGGTCACAACGCGATAGTGATATCCTTGTGATAATACGAGCGTCTATAGATTGCAGTGACACTTTCTATCACGAGGACTGTATGCTTGTTTGACGACCTGTTCAAATAAAAAAATTGAGCCAAACTGTTTTAGGTGGATATATTTTTGGGTCCCAGTAGGAGGAAAAACTATTCTACTGTAAACATATTTTCTCACGAAAAATTATTGGTTAATATTTGTTCAAATAAATGAACATATGCAGAAACGTGTTTTCTATGCCAAGATTATCTGATGACTGAATTTCAGTCGTGATGATGAAACACGCTGTTTCACAATAATAATAATAATTAAAAATAATAAATTCCTACAACATCTCATACATTGACCTGACTCCGTGGTATGTTGCTTAAAGCACTTGTATTACGGATGCCAGACAGTAGAGTAATCACAAATATACTACATATTTAACACCCAGACACAGAACAAACGCAAATATCAACATATAAATATTTGCTCTGGGTGGGAATCAAACCTACGACCCTTGGCGCACAATACAAGATCACTACCATCTGCATTATCTAGCCCGTCAATAAGCACATTAATCTAGACAGATTGGATCACGTGTGATCACGTGCCGAGTCCTGAAAAATTGTATGCAACTTAACGCACGTTTAGTAAGACACAAAGGTTTGTATTACCACGGTGCGTCTTCTAAACATACAGAAGACAGACAGCAGACGTCCCACACGCAAGCAATAAGAAACGTGAGTCACGCGGTCTGTATCTAGATATTATCAGTTTGTGCGATCAGAAGGCAATTAGAATGCGTGTTTAATTTAACCAAAGGGTTTGTGCATTTATGCATTCAATTGCTGTACGAGGAAATCAGGCAAAGTGCATTTACCCATTTACATGGCTTCTTATCGAGTGCTGGACCGCACAAAACACTACCAAAAATTACTTTAACCTACATATGTGGAGCTGTAATTCCAAGACAAGCTACATTTTTATTTATCTGTTTATTTTATTAGGCACACAAAACTGGATCACGGTATAACAAAAAACTTTAAAAATCATTTGGTTTTTATAATTCTGTCAAATGTATATTTAAAAAAAACATATACGTTAACAATAAAAACAAGACTTCTTAAAAAAATAATTAAATAAACTAAACTAAATAATTAACAATAAAGTTAGAGTAAAAAAATGAATAAAAACACTTAACTAATAAATAAAAACAATTAATTAATACTAAATTAATGATCAAACATTAAAAAATAGGTATGTATACTTTTCACTTATTTAGTGTAGATCCATGAATGTCAGGCACAGAGCTCGCATGACCATACAGTAAGTTTCACTTGGCACATTCTGAAGATGGGGTTATTAGAAAACGCGTTATTATTGCATATATCAATCTACTTATCTCTTTATCTATAAAATAGTAAAAAGTGGAGGATTATTCGTAAAATTATGACAGCACAGAGCGCGTCCAATTCAAAATTCTATAATCCACACTACTATTCAAAAAATGTCTTAGTAATTTTTGTACATATCATCATATAAGCCGATGAAAGTCATCCACTGGTCATACGTCTCCTGTAGAAAGGAGGGAATTTGCCCATAATTTCCGCGCTGGAGTTAGTGCGGTAACAATCTAAAACATAGCTTCGCGGAAGCTGATGCCAAGCTCGGCCATATGCATTGAGCGACGCTCTCAATTATCTCGTACGACACCAGGTACAAAGAGCGGCACAATTCTCCCGGCAAATAAACAAATTCACACAACATGTCATAAATTGACCTGACACCGAAATAAGTCACTTAAAGCACTTGTGTTACGGACATCAGACAACAGAGGAATCAGAAATTTAATACTTAAGTACATATGTATTGAACCAGACACATAACAAATACAAATTTCATTATATAAATATTTGTCTTGGGTGATAAACGACCTTTAGCATACAAGTGAGGATCACTACCATCTATCTTTTTTTCTTGCAAAATGTGTAAAATTATAATTACATATTTTTTTATTATTTGATGATAAACTTGACCGCAGCCTAAAGACAATCATATCATCGTGACACAAAGATATCACTAGTATATCGCCAACCCAGTATGAACTGAAGATACATTTACCCAGTAAATTCACTGCCTCTCTCATCCTTCAAACCGGTATATAGGAATGCGAACACTGGTATTTGGTGGTAGAAATAGGTGAGAATGAGGAACCAATGCAGACTTTTGTAAGACGCCTACCTCTACAAGTTGTATCCATATGGGAGAGAAGCCTAATAGTAATTATATTGTGTGGATTTCTAAATGTAGCATCTCGCATACGAACGAGAGCCTCGAGCCGGCACACCGCCCGCTAGTTGCGCAACTGATATCATTTGTCTTGAAGCTCGCTATTTGTGTTTTCTGTAATAAAACTTAAAACTTTAATCCTGCCAAGTTGGAGTTACATACAACTGCTGGCCATGAATGCAGCTTAGCTCAAGAAATACTGAAATATAAATGAATGGATTGTGAAGTTTACTTTATATATTTTAAGGCTGTGTTCAGTCTTATTCGACTTCCGCTTCAAGTAGAGAAAGAATTTTCTTTTTTTATAAGACGACAATAGATTACAATCATTTGAAATTGTTCGTATGCTAAAATTTTAAAAATAAAACTATAATCGAAACTTTAATATACTAAAACAAGAAAGAGAACAGTAGCTTGAATGCACAGGGTAGAGAGGAGCTGCAGCATCTCCGTTGCAAAAACAACGCGCTGCGATTGCCAGCACCTTTGCCCATTGCGGCAATTATGGGCAAAACTCTGCCTTTCTTAGGGAAGGCTATATCCAACAGTGGAATTCTAATGGCTGTAATGACGATTAAAACCATGTTTTTACAAATGCATTAATTAATCTATATTTCATAGGTGAAGCGAAACGAAAACTTTTTGCGTGAACGGTTGAAAGTGAAATTTAACTTACTTAATGTCAAAAAGAGAGTGTATAAATCATTAAAAATACATTAAATTAATTAAAATAAATATACACGGTACTGTCCGAATCACAGGCAATATAATACTATAATTACATTATAACGTATTTGTAATTATGTAAATATTAATGTTATTACGATTAAACAAATGAAACATGAATATTTTTCTTTTGGTATTATTATATGTTAAAACTTTATACTAATTGTAATTAACAAGAAATAATAATAATAATTCTTATAACATCTCATACTGAATGATGTTGTTGAATTTATTTATAAATAACTCTCGCGGAAAGCGAGATTTATTATTTAATTCAATGTTGTAGTTTTTTGATTGAACCGTAACAAATTGAATATTTCCGCTTTAGTAAAATTAGTAGCATCATCATCATCATACCAGCCATTGGAAGTCCACTGCTGGACATAGGCCTCCCCAAGAAAGGGGGAATATTACCTATAATAGCCGTGCTGGGCAAGCGTGTTGGCATCGCAGAACGCAGCTTACGTGACGGTTATGCTGCTGCCCATCCCCGCCCTGTGGTTATGTACCGCCATCTGTTGTTTCTGGTACCATAGTCGCCTTTCGACACATGGTACAGAAAAAGGTACTATTCTACTCTGCCGGTACCTCAAGGCACAACATTAGTATAGATAAAAAATCCATCCAAACACATGAACAGAAATCACTCCAGAACAAACAAAATATTTGCTGGTACCATCAATTTAATCAACACAACTAGATGGATATCAACGGAGCGTTTACACTGATTAAGGCCGCTTTAAAATAATTTCCAGTACGTTTTGCGTTGGAACAAACGTCGGACTAATGTATTTGGATCCATTAAAGTGCCTGAAAGCATTACTAGGTCAAACGTTGCATGCGATTATAAGCCTTCTCTGGTGTGAGGAAGGTTGATTATTGAATGGAATAAATAGCTTGTTAAGTTACGTATATTAGCAGAGAACGCAGCACCGTGAACAAGACAATTCCAACTAATGCCTAGTCTTAGCTATTTAGATTTATTGCAGTATGACTGCTGGATCTGGTGCGCTGTCGCTCTCTAAAATTGAGCAAGTTTAAGTTGCATACTGTTTGTACAGTAAGTTTGCCCGTTTTGATGGTAGACTGTATTAGTTAAACTCTCCTTAATAAACTTGAGAGTATAAATCAAAGTATCCTATATGTATACGCTGGAATATCTTTAAGAAAGGGAGGATTTTGCCCATAATTGTCGCGCTGGACAAGCGTGTTGGCAATCGAAGAGTGCAATTTTTGCAACGGGAGTACTGCTGCCCATCCCCACCCGCACATTTGAGCTACACAGCTTCGGAAGGGTATACCGCCATCCCAGCCTAGGACAAAGGGAGATACTATTCTACTCTGCCGATACTTCACGGCTAATGGGAATGTGCATGACTGCTTGTAATTTAAGCTGATTGTTATAATCAAAGCAATTATAATATTATAACATGTGTAAGTTTGTGATGCAAGGCAGTATTTACTTTTAATATATGTAAGCTCTTGGCAAGGTGCGGCTTTCGCTTATCTACATAATCCTAAAAGAAGACTGTAACAAAAATCACTTAATTTTTTAATTTCGTCGTTCGACACATTCAATACGTAAATCTTACAAATAGTCAATAATATAATCAGAATAATAACAAATTTAAATAGATAGAAAATAAAAATGGAAACAAAAAACAAACATTTGATGACAAAAACAAAAAATAAAAGTTGTGTTTTTAAATCATATAGCAAAAATTTACATGAGGTAGATAGACCTGAGACAAAAGGTTTCGTACCTATAGCCACCGCCAACTAGCTATGTTTACATTGTTAGTTTGCCTTCCGGTTTGAAGGGTGAGAAAGGCAGTGAAATAACAAGGTAAGGTGACTCACTTTACATGGGAACATCTAGGTATGGCCTGCATTTCAGTTGATGGACAGTCGTAAAGTCGCTATATTTAAATATAAAAAAAAGAATCCCTGTTGCCAGTCGAAACGTTTGAACCGGGTTGGCTTATTCCTTTTCTGCGGGTATAATTCATTTATTAATATAAAGTCTTTGTTCATGTAAACGTTTATTAAAGACTAT
Source organism: Heortia vitessoides (assembly GCA_020976665.1). Lineage (NCBI taxonomy): Eukaryota > Metazoa > Arthropoda > Insecta > Lepidoptera > Crambidae > Heortia > Heortia vitessoides. The sequence goes on from JACJUM010003129.1 coordinate 1,098,796, forward strand.
GTATTGGTATTACTTAAAGAAAATTTTTCAGATAAACATAATCTATGAAAGTAAAATTTAAGAAAGTTAACAAAATTGTCATTCGTTTGACCGTTTATGTAAATATATAACAAAACGGACACATCGTTTGGAATCATATTATTTTTACTTAACGTTCTTTAAATTTAAACTTTACGTTCATAGTAAAGATCAATATCTTCCTGATCAGCTAGTCTTAAAATTGAAAAATGTACTCATAAAATAATAGGTTAACTGAAATAACTAACTTACTAAATAATGCAATCCTTATCTCGCAAGATTGACACCGTGCTATTGATAAAGTATCAATAACTATAGGCTTTCGAGGACACGTAATCACGCTGGCTATATTCTTGAAGCCTAGTTATTAGTATATAATATGAAACGCAAAATTTTGTATGGATGGATGTATAAGTGTTACTCTTTCACATCGGAATAGCTAATAATTTGGCAAAGTATATATTTAATATCGTCATCATTATCATATAAACCATAGAGAGTTCACTGTTGGAAATAGGCCCCTCCAAGATAGGGATTTTTGGAGCGCCACTTGCAACGAGGATTCTGCTGGTCATCCTCACCCTGCGCTGTTTCGGATGGATATACCGCCATCTGTCGGTACCTTAGTCGCCTCTAACGACACCTGGTTCAGAAGAAGGCGTTACTGTACTCCGCCAGTACACCACCAATAGAGTCATTGGGTACCGACGGAGATATATAATTATAAAACTGCCCACTTTTTATTCTGAAAACAAATTCATGTGAGATAGTGATGCTAGAATTAATATCAGATTTATCCAGCATAAGGTTCTCGAAAAGAAATTCAATCGCTGCTAGTGAATGATATAGACGTCTCAAAAAGAGTTCGTCTAGGAAGATATATAAAGAAACGATCTCAAGACAAAGTCACGAGCAGAACACTAGTGCTAAACTCACAACACCAGTCATTGTGGAATTTCGCTCAAGAGCAAAATTAAGCGAGCTTGGGCAAACGACCGCCGCCGACGGGAAGCCGTTGGCAGGGCTATCCTAGAAGGTGAGGTACGCTGAGCATGGCCATATCTCGCCCAGCCGCAGGCGCCTGGATTACGGCAGGTAGCCCTGCTTAGATTAAACACCACTCCAGCCCAAATATACACCGCGCAGAATTAACAGACCCAACTCCAAAGTTACATTATAGAAACTGTATTTTCTAACATCGACGCGTTCACTGCTCATAATATTACTCTTTTAAAGCCGTTAAAACGCGCGGTTAAATTAAATTTTTACGATTTTTGTCCACATTTTGGTTACCTTACAGCAATAGCAACCTTGAGAATTAAAACAGTTTTATAAAAAAATTGATGGCGGTTTAAAGTGAAAGAGTAGTTTATATTTGTAAAAATAGTTAAGACAGGCCGATGGCGCTGTTGGTAGTGATCCTGTCTTGTGCGCCATAAGTAGTGGCTTCGATCTCCATCTAATACAAATATTTATATGATAATATTTATGTTGGTTCTACGTATGAGTGTTAAATATATGTACTTAAGTGATATACGTGTGATTCGTCTGTTGTTTGATATCCGTAACATAAGTGCTTTCAACGACATATCACATAAATAGGTTAATGTATTTGAGAATTTATTATTTATTAATAATTCTATGAAGTATTTTCTTAAAGTTAGCTTAAGCACATTAATTACTCCTCTATCATAGTTTGATTGACTGTTCATAGACTGATCTCCCGATAATTTCGTGTCTGGCTTATGTATATTGGTTGGTAACGTAGCAATGACAAAAATGTGGTTGCTCCTATACACCACGCAGATTGTTTGCTAAATCAGAAATTAATCTACAAAGAACCTACTTAATCTAGGCTTCTGTAATCATCGCAGCAGTATATTCCCCTTAAACGTGGCTTAATACGTGAAGGTTGGCAGCACCTCTCACATCGCGATTACATTCTCTGCAAATATCACCAAACCTGACAAATGTGACAATTTTGTTTTTGACAAGCTTAATCATCAGTTCGATCTTCTACGGCTGCTACGACGTGTATACATATCTTTGCTACGATAATATTTTTATGTTATGAAGTCAGCAAAGAAGCATACGCCATATACGCCCTGCTTGATGATAAACGTGACCGCAGCCTATAAACACTCGTATCAACACAAAAATATCACTAGTGTATCGCCGCCCTTGTGAACTGGAGATACCATGTCACATTTACCCAGTAATTTTTTTAATTTTTTAAATGCGAAAACTGCTATTTGGCGGTAGAAATAGTTAAGATTAAGGGACCAATGCAGACGACCCCTTTACATCCATTGTATCCTTAGCACCATCTATCGATCCTTATTTTTTTATTGACTAACAAACAAACATACGGTCCACGTGATAGTGCGCATCTCTGTAGACTAAAGAAGCTCGTATTAATATAGGAATATCACAAGCGTGTTGTCAATTTTGTGATTTATGTTTGGTTTAATGTCATATTAAACGGTAATTTTACTACATCCCTAACCTTATAAACCGAAACACTGCAATACCACCTGCTCCTCCGGTGGAAATTGGTAATACTGAGGCAGATTTTCATATGTGGTCCACTAAGATAGACTCTCTGTAGAAATGTCAACGCCATGGAAATATTCTCGTGGAGCATTTTACTTCTTGCTCGTGTTACACAATCTTGTGATAGAGGACTGAATCGAGCGCCGGCATATAGCGCTGTTGCCTGAAGATTTGATCAGCGCTTTCACTGACCGCTACTCTGTCTACGCCTGCCTGCTTCCTTCCTACTATCTTCCATGACCTTTATTTAATACATGCAAAGAATCTGCTGCTATACGAAATTTAAAATATATTTATTATATACAATTAAAAAAATATAAATAAATATGTTTTTTTATTTTTCAACTTCCCACTTGATTCCCGCGTGTCTCGTTGACAATGTATTAAAGTCTATAAAAACACAAATAACTAGTGTGTTTTACAAATAATCGCTTTCGCTCTTTAGTAGTAGAGACCATGTTCACCACTGTGGCAATACTCAAATATGACATACAGAAACTGAAAAATAATTATAGTAAATACATTTTAGCTGAACTAGACTCAAACTTTTTGGCATCTTCGAATAAATGAGACAAAAGAAAACGTTAAATAAATTGTAAAATCTGCATATTGTGTTAATGTCTAATCAATATACACAAATATGTTCTATATTCAACTTTGTATGTTTAAATATAAAATAAATTGTATTTTCTAACATTTATGTGTTTATTACTCATATTAAAGATTCAAAATTTTAAAACGTCGAACTAAAAAAGTATAAAAAGTTTAATGAACCGTTTTTCAAAGCCGTTAAAAAGGCGTTTTATTTTGATTAAATTGATTAAGTGCATCCCAACTAATATTAAAAATGTGAAAGTACGTTTGTTTGTTTGTCGCCTCTTCACACTTTATCAATACAAGCACATATATAGTTTGGAATACGGAGACGGATGTAAGCTACTTCTCATGCCGAAAAGATTTACTATTACCGTGGGATTTTGGCTATACGCAACTTTTGTACTACTAGTATAAACCAATAGATGGCACTGGGTAATTTTAATTGTAAAAAAAAATAATAAAACCTAATCTAATCAGAATATCCAATTCACGTCACAGTGTATCGAACAAATAATGGTGATGGTAATGGTAAAAGTAAAAATTACCAGCAGCATTCACGGCGGGCCATCTGTCGGTTCTTGTACCTTAGTCGCCTCTTACGACACCTGGTACAATATTATATATGTGAATATATATATATGAAATAATATATATATTTATTTATACATGCATATAATTGCTTTGAGGAAACTATAACACTATTGGACACAAATCAATTGATAGAAAACAAATACACTGTTCAAAGACACGTTTCAGTACATCCGAGCACACGAGCCGGCCGCTGCGAATAAACACCAATAAATATTTACAGGCCCTGATTAAATAACTAAATTCCTTTGTCTACAAAGGGATTCCGTCCCCCTCTGTCTTCCCGGTAAAGAAAGGGACGTGTGGAACATTTATCGCGGGAAAAGAAATTAAAGTCTCACCGAATCGTACCGGTTTTATCTCGTGTCGATAGCGGTCACAAATTATGTGCTTCCTTTAGCCTAAGGTGCGGTTCGGTGGACCAAAATTCAGAACAAACTCAAACTTACAATATTCTTTAGTTACGCCATTAACATTCATTGTCTAATCATTAAAAAAATATCTGTAATAATAAAAGAACCATGGGGTACCGACAGAGTAGAATAGTACCTCCCCCTGCACCAGGTGTCGTAAGAGGCGATTGAGGTACCAGAACCAACATATGAAGGTATATCCATCCGAAACAAAGTAGTTCAAATGTACAGGGCGTGGATGAGCCGCAGCATCCTCGTGAAATCTACGCTCTGCGATTGCACACACGCATGAACGACTTAACCCAGTCAGGTCAATGTATGAGATATTATAAAAATATTTCAATATTATAAAGCTGAAGTATTTGTTTGTTTAAACGCGCTAATCTCTGGAACCAGTGTTTCGATTTGAAAAATTATTTCAGTGTTTGATAGTCCATTTACTGTTCCAAGTTTTGAAAATAATAATAAAACTTAGTGCTTTCTTAACCGAAGAAAACTTTTATAACATCTTATTTATTTTTTTCATATTTTTTAAGTTCCTCCCTCTTTTAGTGAATTGCAAATGCACAGGAAAACCGCAGCTTATGAACCCAGTACTTTTTCTCAAGACAACCCAAAATCGACTTTGCGTTTAGTGCTGAGAGTAAACTTTTCTTTAACTAATTAATTTCTTCCAGGTCTAGCACAGATAAATGAATATCTACTCATTGGCGATCAATCGGCGCTATCTCGCGTCCCGGAGAAGATTTTACGGACGGTTCCAGAGACCATTGTTGTCGTTCCCTTTGTGAGAACTATCCGGGAACTTAACTCTTTTCAAAGTCGTATAAGCTGCTTGTTTACTGCAGCAATACACCGATATGACGGACTTGATGCCACCGATCTTGTAGACCAAGGGTCGTGAATTCGATCGCCACCTAACAATGTAATGTAAGGATTACCAGTAATGTCATACAGTTTATATGAGGCAGACCTCATACAAAAATGTTTTCTGCATTAATACCTCGCTTATTTCTACCGTCAAATAGCAGTGTTCGCATTGCTGTGTTTCAGTCTAAAGGAGGCAGTGAATTAACTGGGTTATGATGCACCTTCAAGTCACAAGCTTGTCAAAACGTTAGTGATAATCTTGTGATATTACGATCGTCTGGCTGCCGCGATGCTTATTATCACGCGGACAGTATGCTTGTTTGTTAACTGGGTTAATAATAAAAAATAAATTAATCAAAAGCTCCCTCTGCATCAGAAGTCATAAGAGTATTGTGATAAGTCGCTTAAAGCAATGGTTCTGACATTCAGACAACAAAGAAATAACAAATATACTAATACTAGCTGACCCAAGAGACGTTGTCTTAACGATCACTTTTTAATTCGAATTGGTATAATTTATCCATTATTGCCGTGATGGCGTAATCAACGGAAATAGTGGTTCATTTTTATACAAATAGATATCCATATATTCAATATTCAAACACAAAACAAACACATATATCAAATATAAATATTTGCCCTAAATGGGGATTGAACCCCGACCTCTGGCGCTTAAGACAGCATCATTAAGACAGCATAATATCAGCGAAATCAGGCCCGGCAGGACTTAAAACATAACTTTCCTAAAGTTTATTACTGTGTTTAAGATAATGATAAAGCTGCTTGCCGTTGAGTTGCCTTAACCATCATTTTCAAGACAATGGTTAGTTAACGTCGACGCCGGCAGGGTCCATTAAATCCAATATGGCGTTAATAGGGTCTTTATATATTTTTTAATTGAAACAGCAATAAAAAACTTTGACGTCGAAATAAAAAATTTAGATCTTTCAACCAGATTTTTAAAATAGATAATTTCAAATGTTGTTTTAAATAGAGCACTTGTTCCCAGAGTCATCATCATATCAGCCGTTGGACACCAACTGATGAATACAGGCCTTAAGTTAATTTCGTTCTTAATTGCAGCGCTGGTTAGGTGTGGTGGCATTCGCAGAGCACGCTTTTTTGTATGGATATACCGCCATTAGTCGGTTCCGGTACCTCAAGCGCCTCTTACGACACCTGGTACACGGGGAGGTACTATTCTACTTTGTCGATACCTCATGGCTACTACATACCTTACCCGATATTAATGATTTCGTAGGTGTAGGAACAGAGCTCGTAGCCTTTATCTTACAACTGGCGTTCCGTACTTCGATTTTGGTTTGATACAGAACATACATTGACCTGACTCCGTGAAAAATCGCTTGAAGCACTTGTGTTACGGACGCCTGACAACAGAGGAATCACAAATATCATCATATATATGCTGTGGGTGAGAATCAAATCCTACCTTTGGTGTATAAAATAGGGTTACTACCAAATGCACCATCAGGCCCGTCAAATACGTGCACTACGTAATAAATCGTTTAAAAATACATTTGAAATAGATGGGATTCTGTTAGGGAAATTTTAAATGAAAACAAAGTCCCGATATACATTTTCATACAATGTAAAAATAACGATACCCCTTCGATTGAATAATTGACTTCAGTACAAAGGTTTCTGTCGCAAGACACTAGAGAGCTTTAAACCGCTACAAATAAATTGCTATTGTGGCAGATTTGTTCTAAGCATTGCGGATAATTAATCGACCGGCTCGGAGACGCCCTACGAAGGCCACTTTGTCGCTTCACTTGGAAAATTCTGCTGCTCAATATATAAACGAAAAGACGACATCTATTTATGTAATGAATTCTCACAAAATACATTGAATATATCGAATCTTTACAAATCATGACATAACACGTGTATACCCTGATAATAACACCAATACTTATCTTCATTATTACAACCACTGGAAGTTCATTACTGATCATAGGCCTCCCCAAGAAAAGGTGAATTAGCTAATATCTGCCGCGCTGGGCAAGCGTATTGGCAATCACTGAGTGCAGCTGTCGCGACAGGAATGCTGTTCCATCCCTGTCCTGTGCATTTGAATTACACTGTTGCTGATAGATAAACCGCCATCTGCCGGTTCTAGTACCTCAGGCGTTTCTTACGAAACACCACACGGCAGTGAAGATCAAACCCACGACACTTGGCGCATAAGATAGGAACACTACCATCTGCATCATCAGGCCCGACTTTATAAAAAGTCGAAGTTTATAAAAAAGCCAGTAAATAAATATTTACGCAGTATCCGTTTGCATGGTACTGTATAAATGGCCAACAGTAAACGACGCCGGTCTGTCGATTAATTCACCATAATCCCGCTTCTCTTCTGCGCGCCCAATTAATTTGTTCAGTTATTTCAATGCAGTTGTCTTTATTTGCAGCATCATGGCTGCATGGTGCCGGTGCAGAGACAATGAGCTTTCGCTTCGATAATTAAACGATAAAATTGTTAGGTTTCAGTGTTCGGGGCAAAATCCCCAGTAAGAACATAAATGTTAATAATTTACATTAGAGAAGGACCTGGTAACGAAAAATACAAGCAGATTTTTGCTTTCTTAGACCCCAGTCTTCCTCAACGGCTGATGTTCTGGTGCTACTTGTAACAAGTTGTGGTAAGAAAAATAAAGTTTATTATTATACTAGCTGTGCCCGCGACTTCGACTTACCTTAACTTACATAAACTTTGAATGTCATGTTTATTTATATCGAATCAGAAAGGCTTGAAAAATAAGTTCCAAGTTTCTAGCTCCAAAAATAGCGATACTTCCGTACAACTTTTCATCCCCCCCTTTGACCCCTCACAACCCTTTTTTTAAATTAAAAAGTAGCCTATGTTCTTTCTCAGGGTCTAAAGATTGTCTGTGTCAAATTTCATCAAAATCAGTTTAGAGGTTTAAGCGGGAAAGCGTTACAGACAGACAGATGGACAGAGTTACTTTCGCATTTATAATATTAGTAGGGATTATCTGGAGAAAATATTATTACAGCTTTGCAATAGATATATAACACATTTATTTGCAGCAATTACAGCACATAAAAATAAACTTGCACGAGGTTGACTTCATACAAAGGTCGTCGAAGCATCGGTACCTCGCTCTCACTCTCGACGGGCCCGATGGCGCAGATGGTAGTGATCCTGTCTTGTGCACCAGGGGTCGTGGGTTCGATTCCCACACCCAGAGCAAATATTTATATGATGATATTTGTGTTTGCTCTGTGTATGGGTGTAAAATATATGTATTTAAGTAGTATATTTGTGATTCCTCTGTTGTCTGGCGTCCGTAACACAAGTGCTTTAAGCGACTTACCACGGAGTCAGGTCAATGTATAAGATGTTGTGGGAATGTATTATTATTATTATTACCTATTTCACCGCCAAGTAGCAGTGTTCACCGTGCTGTTTTGGTTTGAAGAGTAAAAAAATCAATGAAATTACTCGGTAATGTGACATATCTTTTAGTCACTAGGTGGGCAACACACCAGTGATATCCTCGTGATATTACGAGCGTCTGTAGACTGTTGTGAAAATCACATACACGTGATCTGTACGCTCGTTTATCAACCTGATCTAATAAAAAAAAATCTGCTATCTGCTTGTAAAATAATACACGTGTACTTCTCACTATTATACTATTATTTTCCTTTCCTTCAATTAATTTCTTCCGTTTCAAATGAGGAGCAATAATAGTAGGTGCTGAAAATTTAAGGGTAGAGGGCAGATTAGTACCCTTGTGCGTGAGGTCGTAAACTAGGTGTCTGAAGAGGCGACTGAGGTACCGGGACTGACAGATGGCGTTATATTCATATGAAACAGCATCACAACAGCTCAAATGCAGCAGAAAGGGGAGAGGACTTTTCTATGAGGTCCAATGCATAGGGTCTTTGTATGAGGTCTACCTCAAGTGAACTTAGGTATGTCCGAAAAAAGGTAAATATCCCAAAGCCGTCATGACAAGTTTGGGCGGTACTCTAAACAAAATCGCTACGAGGAAAACAAAGAATCTCCAAGGTGTACTCGCCCCCTCCATCGATCACGCAAGCGGCAGCCCGGAGTGTGCCCAAATTAAATAAATGCGCGCGATTGATCGATGGCTGTTGCCGGGCCCTAAATAAACGTGGCGTGTCCACCCTTCTTAACATGCTGCGAGAAAATTGACATGTAATATTATAAATTCAAATAATTTAACTTAGAATCATGTTTATGTTTCAATTTTATTTTTATTAGATTATATATTACACTTAAGTAGATGCACCTTGAACTGCCTATTTTATTTTATTTAATCTCTCTCCATTCAAAGGTTGCCTGGAAAAAATGTGATCTCGTTTGTTGCACTATATGTGATAAAACCGGGCATTGGACTGTTTCTATGATCAATTTATATCTTTTTTATGTCCCAGGTTTACAATAAAGAATATATTATAATTATTATTATTGTAGCGATGGCTCGCAACACAAAAAAAAACATCTAACTTTTTTTCATCGGTAAAACACTATTGCTTTTGCAATAATCGCTTCATGAAACTACCCTTTTTATAATAAATAGTTTAGGACCCGTCAAACAAGAATTTTTTTTATAAGTAATAAATGCGTTACATCTCGCATTAGTACTTTCATTCACACTGCTTTATTCTAACTAAATTCACTTCTATAATACCTCTCAATTAAATGCTTTAACAACGCGTTAATGTTAGAAAATATTAATTCAGGAACAGGAAGTCCACTGCTGGGCATAGGCCTCCCTAAGAAAGGGGGAATTTTGCCATGCCATCTCTATCCTGAGCATTTGAGTTACACTATTTCGGATGGATATACTGCCATCTGTCTGTTCCGGCATCTTAGTCGCCTCTTACAATTACAGATACAGAGAGAGAGGTTTTAATGTTAGCCGCGAGTAGAATTACTATTCTACTCATTAATATTACAAATATTAAATGTCTAAACTTCCATTATGGGGATTTCCCTATCAATTTTTTCAATTGTTCGTCAGGGAAGGGAGGGATCATATGATCGGGAATTCCCGATCATTTGATCCCTTCCCTTCCCTAATAATCCCTTAGGTATAGAATCTATAAATACTACATTATTGACATTATGACACAAATGATAATAAATAATGATATAATACTGTAAATATATTTGATTTAATATTACATGTATGACTAATAAATAACATTTGAGACGCCTGCTTAGGTTTTCGTGGTTTAACAGAATACAAATTTCAAGTTAATGGCATGCTACTAAAGAAAACGGATGTAGGTGGAAGTTCCATCACGCCACATGTAGATAATACACCAAACTAAATCCGGTATTTACCTAGTTCAAAACAAATGTCAGAATTGACGGCCCGAGGCCGGATTTGGTAGTGTTCATCCAAAACCATTTGTTACATTATCGTTTGTATTGTTTCTGTTGTTTCTGTTCTGAGAGTTATAAATATATGTGTTATTCAAGTAGTCCCATTAGAAACACTATCAAATTGTCAAAAATAATAAATGAAAAAAGCTACTCTATTCATAGTACTAATGATCATAAGGGATCATGAGAGTCATATAACATATAAGTTCGACCTTTCTTATACTAGTCTGCTGGCACCAGAAGTGTCTTAATACTAAATTTAATGCAGGTCCATTACACGAGCCACCAGAAAGTGACCTACAAGAAAAACTGGTGGTGATAACTGCTCCATAAACACTAAATAGTTAGTGCACATGGAACCCCAACTACTAGCATCAGTGCTAACAAACCTGACAAAGGTTTCAACTATGTAATTATTATTATTATTATGAACTTGTTAACTTATTTCCACATGTAATAAAAGATTTAGACATCTTATATTTGTAATTTTAATGTTGTCTAATATAAATAACGGTCAAAATATGAGATATCAGAATTTACTATTTATTCACCAAGCACTTTTTAAGTATAAAGAAGAACTATATTGAATGCCCAAAAAAAGGAAACCGTGTATCGTTCACCACAATAAAAAATTTATATGCTAAACACAGAGACGTACCGGCAGAGTCGACTACTACCTCCCTCTGTACTTGGAGTCGTAAGTCGCGACAGATCACTCACTGATCACTCAGGTGCACTCTTTCGGAGTATATCCATCCGAAAGAGTGCACACTAGCTTAAATGCACACAGCGGGAATGGACAGCAGCATCCCCATCGCAAAGGTTATGGTCTGCTATTGCCAACACGCTTGCCCAGCGCGGCAATTATGGTAAAAATATCTCGTTTTCCGTTCGTAGGAAGGTGGAAGTCCAGGAGTAGACTTGCAATGGCTGTAATGATGATACGCCCAAAAGAAATACATTAAATTATCGTAGCTTTTGACAACGTACCTCAATTTTAATCTTAACCAAAGAAAACGGACAAATCTCATAAAGCAATCAAAGGTGAAAGAATTACTGAAAAATTTAATTACAGAAATATAACTGAAATCAAAAATGCAAATCCGTCCGGTAAAATTATGAGCAAATCATAAACTTTTCGAACTCGTTGCGTTAACGAGACCAACTTGCGGGGAATTTTATTGAAATCAAATTTTCAACTAGGAATCACCGCAGCAACCGGAGTGTGCACGGAACGCGTAATTACGCCATTCAGCCCATGTTCCAGGTAACCAAAGTTATACTTGGGTTTCTGTGGAGTGATCAGATTTAATATAAATTACGAAATTTGTAAACTTTATAGTAGACGAGCCCGATGGCGCTGACGGTAGTTTTAGTTTTTTTTATTAGACCAGGTCAAAGAAACAAGCATACAGTCCACGTGGTAGTAAGCAACACCGCAGCCTATAGACGCTCGTAATATCACAAGGATATCACTAACGTGTTGCCCACCGTGTGGCTTGAGGATAATATGCTACGTCACTCAGTAAATTTACTCCCTTCAGACCGGAACACAGCAAAACAAACACTGCTATTCGGCAGTAGGAATGGGTGAGAGTGAGATACCAATGCAGACAACTTTTTTAAAGAGGTCTACCTCATGTATGATGATGATAGATAGTTCGATCTCCACCCAGGACAAATAATTATATGATGATTTTGGTATTTTTTCATGTCTGGGTGTTAAAAGTATATAATTTAAGGGTATATTTGTGATTCCACTGATTTCAGATGTCCATTTCATAAGTGCTTTAAGCGACCTACCATGTAGTCAGGTCAATGAGCACGGCCGTTATGGGCAGGGAGCTCCAGAAGGTATATATCTAAAAGTGTATATAAAAAAGTAAATATGTATAAAGTATACATACTTTATACATATTTACTTTTACACCTCACATAGAATAGAAGTACCTCTACTCCACCTTTACTGCTTGACATGGGCCTCTCCAATCTAGGCAAGCATGTTGAAAATCTTATAGCGCAGCTTTTGTGACGGGGATGCTGCTGCTCATCCCCGCCCTGTGCATTTGAGCTACACTGTGGCTGTACTAAGCTACACATGATGATTACTATTGTCGTTATAATTAAGTTTTGTTCTTTTATTTATTTTATTGAATTTTATTGCACAAAATATTACAAAATGTTATATTTTGTGCAATAAAATTCAAATCTTACAAATGGCGGACTTAATGCCAGTTGGCATTATCTCCCAGCCAACCATTACAAAAAACAGTACTGTTCTGTTTTGTGTAATATATATACATTATACACAAAATAGATAAACATTACATACTTGTTAATATTACTGAATATAAAATATATATATAAAATAACGTACATCAGAGAAAGGGTTATAGAGTTAGAGAAGCATATCAGTAAATAAAGTACGGAGAAAGCGTTACAGAATAAATTTGTATTGGGATTGCTTAATATTCAACGGAAGCTTATTCTAGAATTGTATAGTTGTGTCTTATTGAATATAATCTCTCCTGCAATGTTGTTCAAACACAATGCGATTCCAGTTTCTTCAGTAATCTATGCTTACGTGTTTTGTGTATGATAGAAGCATTCAATTGGGATGACTGCATTCATGCGATTGAAAAGGGATGTACCACGTTTCGCCGAAATCCGATTGGTTCATCATGATTGACAGATAGCTTAGCTGACAATTGGATTATTTCATCAATAGATTAATTGAATAACGGAGTATGATTCGGTTCATGTCGCTTGTACGCACATATCATCGAAAATACTGGTGTATCAAGTGGTGCCATCTTACAAGAGTAGATTGTACTACTTGATAGCTTATTCATTTATTTATTTAACTTTATTGCACAAAATGTATGGCGGATATAATGGCGGACTTAATTGGAATTACATTACCCTATTTTTAATGATTACATTTGATATCATTTAGGTGCCTATAAGAACAGGCTATACCTAGTTTAGGTACGTAAGTATCAAAATGTATTTTAGTTTAAGTTTCCTTTTGTTGTTGAATAAAGTTCTTATTAGGTATTATTATTTGATTTAAATCAAAAAAACATCCTACGTATTTACGATAATATTTTTAGTCTCAAGCAGACTTTTTCATGAAAGGTTGGCTTCATGAAAAATTCTCCTTACTCTCACATTTTTCTACCGCCAAATATTAGTGTTTGCATTGCTGTGTTCCGGTGTAAAGGGAGAGAGCTGTGGTAAAAATTACTGGGTAATGTGATTTAAAATTTACAGGGTAGGTTAAAGTCTAATTCAAATATACTTTATTCAAGTAGGCCCATTTTAAACACTTTTAAATCATCAATAAAATAATCATAAATTAGTAATAATAATATTAATATTTCTAATAAGGAAATATTTTAAGTATTAATTTATATACATATAATATAGACGACCCTGATGACTGAAGGGATCATAAAAGTCATCTAACACAGATCATTTTATTAGACCTACCTTTGACTAGGCTTAGGCGATACGCTAGTTATATTCGTGTGATATTACTAGCGACAATGGGCTGCAGTGATGCTAACTATGATATCCCGCTGATGAAGACCCGCTTAAAAACTGCGAAAAGAGGATTTTTTCCTAGTTAATAGTAAGTCTGTACCGACTAAGGTACCAAAACCAACATATGGCGGTATATTAATCCGAAACAAAGTAGCTTAAATACACAAACTGGCGAGAATCGGCAGCAGCATCCCCGTCGCGAAAGCTGCTCTCAGCGATTGCAAACACGATTGCCTGGTGCAGCAGTTATGGGCAAAACTTCTTTCTTAGAGAGGACTGTGTCTAACAGTGGACTTCTAATAGCTGGCATGATGGTGATGATCGACATATAATTCATCATTTAACAATTTACATTACCAATCAACTTATAAATAGTTCTACATACACTTAATATATCTTCATATTGGTATAACATGAGGTAGACCACATGCAAGGTGGTCTGCATTAGTACCTCACTCTCACATATTTTTGCCGTGTTTTCATTGCTGTGAGTATCCAGTTTTAAGGTGAGTGAGCTAAGATAATTACTGCTAAAGAAGACATAATAACTTCCAGTTCTCTGATACTCTTGTGGTATTACGAACTTCTATCAGCTGCAGAGACGCTTACTATCACGTGGACTGTAAGCTTGTTTGTTGATTAGGTCTATGAAATCTCTCTCTCTCTCTATCTATCTCTTCCCCCCTCTCTATCTATCTCTTCCTCTCTCCCTCTCTATCAATCTCTCTCTCTCTCTCTCTCTCTCTCTCTCTCTCTAACTATCTCTCTCAGTATATATCTCTTCCGCCTCTCGCTCCACGGCGCTGTGCGTGATGCGAAGTTTGCACTATCTCACTTTCTCTCTTGATCTTTATCACTTGCCTGCTCCCTACACTCACTCCATAGATATTAGCTGAATAATACGCTTCTTCCTTGCTAATTCTCTCTCTCTCAATCGCTCTCTCCCTCTTTTTCGACAAAAACTCTGCACACCTTCGTGACGCTAATATTATTATTAACTCGCATATTTTTTTGGAATAACAGTTGTTAGGATGTCTCTAACACAACTGCGGTCCTAGTCGACTGTTAATACACATCAGACGCCTATTTCCGGAATAATAATCACAATATAAGCGTACCAAATAATACACAATAACGTGCCATCTGATAAACCCCGAGAATTGTGGACGAGAAAGCCTTACCAATACTCGCTGACAAGGGTTGTTGCCTATCGCTTGACCTATTGATTTCATCTAAAATATTGCACATTATTACAATAGGCGGGCGGCGAGGTTATTCGTTTACTTGTATTAAATTCCAAATGGCGGATTTCTAGTCGGTATATTAAACATCATAGATATCCGAATAATTTCCACTGTTTTATTTTTATTACTATAATATGAAAATGAGAGGCTTATTTTTCATCATCGTCATTGAAGATGTACAACGTCCACTGCTGGATAAAGTCCTACTTATAAAGCGAGAACTTTGCTCTTTATTGTTGCACTAAGCAGGCGTGTTAGAATATGAAACTACTACTAAACTGAATACGTGAAAATAGAATATAACTGAGCCGTCTGCTGCTGACTTTCCGTTTCCAGTTGCATTTAAGCTCCACTGTTTCGGATGGATATACCGCCACCTGTCGGTTCTGACACCTCAATCACCTCTTACTGCACCTAGTACAGGGAGAGTGACTATTCCAGTCTGTTGGTATCTCACGGCTAATATTGGCTGTGTGCATTGAAAAATTCTATTCAACGTTTTCAAAATAAATTAAAAAAAATAAATTAAATAGCTTAAATCATTTCATATAATATCCGCTATCTACTAGTTAAAATTTCGTTAAAATCGGTTAAGCCGTTTCAGATATTAGCCGATACAAACAAACAGACTTACAAAATTTCTTGTAAAATGTCATTTTATGCAAGGACCGTAGCGAAAAACTGTTTATTTTAAAATACGAACAGACACTGAAATTGTATTTATATGTATAGATGTAAAAGTAATATTAAAATAAAAATAAATAATTCACAGGTGTCAGACGGGACTCAAACCTATATATTTCTCTGGGGACTGCACTACCGAAGTTCGACCTTTACTATAGTAGACACAAGATTTTATTGTAGTAGTTTTTGTACTAAGAAGTCGGCAACATCTTTTCAATGTTGTAGGCGATTATACCTAAAAACACTAACGCCATACTTTTACATCATCATCATCATTCTACCAGCCATTTGAAGTCCACTGCTAGACATAGGCCACCTCCATAGGCTGGGCAAGCGTGTTAGCGTATACCACCATCTGTCGGTCTTATTACCTTAGTCACCTCTTACGATACCTGGTGCAGTGGGAGGTACTTTTCTACACTGCCAGTACCTCACGGCTTACACAACAAAATTTATTACAATAGTTTAACATTTAATCTACAATAAAATTTATTACAATATTTCGATATTTTAATAGATATTTACACATAAACATAGTATTGATACATTGGTTATTTATTAATTATTTTTATTTAGGTCTAGGTATTGAGAAGTTTTTATATAAATTAAAAAATATAGACAAATTTCATACTGCCTCAGGTGCCAGGCAAGATTTGAAACTACATATTTCCCTTTCCGGGAGACTGCACTAAGTTTGTGCTATGTGCGAGACGTTACTAGAATAAAAATCATACCTTTGACGTAAAAATCAATCTGATATGCTATTTCATTCGCACCGGTTTTTAATAAGACTAAATAAGAATAGTTGAATTCAAATTAACACTATTCTAAATTTAATAGCATTCAATTGGCTTAGTTTCTAACAGATATCCAGAAATTCTAACAGATTGTAAGTTCAGAAAACCGAATAGGCATTGAGTCTTCTAGGTCGTGTTTGGGGGATCCAATTTAGTGTCCGGTTTCCTGGCCGGTCTGGACCGCTCCCGGGTTTTCGTCGGCGTCTCTCTGGTACATCCGAATACAGTTTATTTTAATCGCTTTGAGCTCTCCAGAGTAAAGCTTAGAATAAGGCTGCGAGCATACGTTAAAAGTCAAATATTTACAGTTTAAATATGGTAGGTATTTTTGAACTTGGTCCTGTCTTGTGTGCCAAGGGTCGTGGATTCGATTCCCACCCAGAGCAAATATTTATATGATGATATTTGTGTTTGTTTTGTGTCTAGGTGTTAGATATATGTATTTAAGTAGAATATTTGTGATTCCTCTGTTGTCTGTAACACGAGTGCTTTTAACCACTTACCACGGCGTTTCATATATGAGATGTGAGAACAAAAAATCATTATATGCCGCCTGATTAAGCTGTTAATATTAAAAGCTGGATATCACCATTATCGTAGCAGCCGTAGAGCGTCCAATGCTAAGCACAGGTGTCCCCAAGGAAGGAGGAATTTTAGTGGAAATTACAAAATCGCTTTCGATGAGGATGCTGCTGCCCATCGCTGTCCTGTGCTTTTGAACCACGTTGTTGCGGATGGATATACCGCCATCTGTTGATTCTGGTACCTTAGTCGCTTCTTACGACAGGTAGTTGTTCTTACGACACTTAGTTGCAATAAACACATTTAAATTTGCATGCGGGAATATTATAATTATGTTGTTATAGATGTTTCAAATTTTAACTACACCTAATTAAAATTTATTCAGTTTCAATTCATAATACTACTCGCAACGCCCCGCAGTTTCACTCGCGTTAACTAGCCTCCACTTAACCCCTTTAAGAAATAGTTTTTATTAAGAAAATATATTTTAATCTTGTTTCATGACTTTCAGTGAAAAACTTTTATAATTTTAATTCAGAAGTATGTTAAACTAAATTGTATAATATTCATAATACTAATGACCCTGATGACCCCAAGGGATCATAAGAGTCATGTAACATATAAATTTGGCTTACTTTATAGGTACTAGACTGCCGGCACCAGACGGATCTTAAAACTAAGTTTAATGCAGGTTTATTACACCAGCCATCTGAAAGGAACTTACAAGAAAAACTGATGGTGATTACACTTCCGTCAAAACTAAATAGTTAGTGTTAACATCCCCCTTTAGATTTTATTAATGTTAGTACTCCACAATGTTATAAAAGGGACCTCTGTGCAAAATTTCGATCCTGGAAATGTTCTTCTGGAATACTAGAACTGGAATAGTAGGACAGTACGAAGCTAATAATGTATTAAGTCTTTGTCTTGTTTGGGGCGCTGGCGCACGCGTCGATGCTCTATGTTCGATCGATTGTCATTCGTTTTAGTGGATTTCGCTCTAATGAGTTTCTGTTTGAACTCACCTTTTTTTCTATTAAAGTATATGGGGCTAGTCTGCTTGTGAGTGTTAAAATTAAACGACCTTTTCAGAGGTTAACATTGGATGGATTAACCCTAAATTGGCTATATTTAGCATATTTGTGCTCGTGTTTCTTTTACATAAGACGAACCAACTGGCAATACCTCTACAGTGGGGAAATAAAAGCCGTCCATTTATAAAGACTATTTTTCTACTGCAAATTTATAGGTTTTTCTGTGTGTCTAATGTATGACAATATATCCTGCCAAAATACAAAGTTCTATGTCTACGCACAGTAACCCATTATGAATATATACCCGTGTTTCATGACTTTCCTTTTATACTGAATTTCAGTCGAATAACTTCAAAATGTTTCATACAAACTTTGCACCCCTTTTTTTACCCTTTAGGAGGCGAATTATCAAAAATCCTTTCTTAGTACGCCTCTTGTTATAAAGGCAAAATTCAAGTTTCTAACCCTTCTAGTGTAGACCCGGCGTTGATACGAGTATGTCTGTCAATCAGGTAGTCAGCTTCCAACCCAAGTAGCTCTAGAGCTACTTCTCCAGAAATGGCATTGACTTAGTCTCTTACCGCGATCGAATCAGGAATGAAGTAATTCATAATAAACTAGAGAACAAGCAGATAAGTAAATTGAAGTGGCAATAGGCAGGACGCAGAACGTAGTTTGTAGCTGATGAAGCTGTAAGGTTCTGGAATAAAAATTTCACACTAGCGAACGCCGGATAGAATGTCTACCTATAGACATCGATCTGACTAGATCCTGAAATAGAAATCACCAGCAGAGGGCGTTAATTTGTCAAAAAATCACCTCATTAATACAGATACGTCAATCCGACTTAATTCAACTCACATTTCTGCGTTGCTATTGAACACCGTAACAAACACTGCAGTCGCAGAGTTGATGTATTGCATGCTAAGTTCAATATCGCTGGTGATATCCATGCATATATGTTCAGTCTGGCAATGTGTACTGACCGATAGCAGGTCAGTTGCATTAACTAATTGCCGACGTTTTAGCCGCAAACGACGGCACACTGCAAAGGAGCCGACCATATCTGCGAGGGCCTGCTCGCACGACGTACCAGCACTGCATGACATGTACGTTCAATTACTTAAATATATTGCTGTGTTTGTACATAGAATTTTGTTATTTCTTCTTTAATTTTGTTATTTGTTTTTCAATAAAATTATATTGAAAATCATAGAGTTGTGTCCAATTGTCAATGTACAACTATATAAACCATTGACGGGAGTTAATGCAGGTATAATAAATAATTTATTCAAGGCCTACTGCATAAGATTTTAAACAAAATATCAGGCTTACCGCTAAATAAATAAAAATTACGTCAAGTGTAAGTTTATTTTCAAAGTGTATTATATGTAGTTTATAAGATGACATAAATTTATTGAACGTTGTTTCACAAAATATATCAAAATTTACAAATGGTGGACTTAATGCCAATTGGCATTATCTCCCAGTTAACCATTACATAAACAGAAAATAATATATATATATATATATATAGTGGTGCAGACAATGTATGTACAAAATAGATAAACGTTACATACTAATTTGTATAAATAAACGCATAAATACATATGATATAAAAAATAATGTTACAAGATACACATTAATAAGAAAAATAACGTACATCAGAAATAGAGATATAAAGTTAGAGAAGCAGCTTCAGTAAATAATGCACGGACCAAGGGTTTCATAATAAATTTGTTTTGGGATCGCTTAATATTCAACAGAAGCTCATTCCAGAGTCGTATACCTATCACTATAAAAGAGTTTGTCAAAAAATTAGAGTGATGAGAAGGAGTTAAGAGCGAGATAGTATTAGAGGAACGGAGATTACGTTCGGGAGAGGAAGATAGGAATTAGAACCTGTCCTTTAAGTAAGTTGGTCTGAAAAATCTGCCTGGGATTGAATTACTCTAACCTAGTTTTAAGACAACAGTTTGTTAGTGCCGACGCCGGTATGGATTTCAATAACACTGTCTATTTAATATTGATGGTACCTTTATCACCATCAGGATTTTTTTGAGGTTCCTTTTCGTGAAATGAACTTTATATGAATTATACTTAGTTTAGAGACCTGTCTGGTGCCGACAGACTAGTAGAAGGTAGGCCTAATTTATATATTAGATGATTCTTCAGATCCCTTGGGGTCATTAAGGTGATCAGTATTATAAATATAATACAATTTAGTACCTCATATTTCTAAATTAAAATTGTTTCATTTGTTATTTTTGACGAGTCAAAAGTCCTTGAGTGAAGAATATTTAATTTGTGTACGTTTCCCTGTACCAACGGATCTCTATTTTCAAACAGATGCCTGAGCATAAAAATCTATACGAAAAGAGAAACTCGAACTACCAAATGACTGCGAAAGGATTATAAGGTATATTTACGTGTGATCAAATTTGTGTGTTAATTTAACAGGAAATGCTTAACGACATAACCTACAAGTAATTTCTAAACGCATCTAAAAATCCAACATCATTTAATGTCACGTCCAATTGCAAATTCATTTCACCGAACAATGATTTATTGAATGGGTTCAGTCACTCACTTCGAATGAATGGAAACAATGGAGCCGGCTGAAAGGATCAAAAGAAGGAATGAAATGACACCGATGATAATAATTGGCACCCGTTCTACGACTTGTTTACGATACTTGATTAATTTTCAATCAATTGAAAAGGGTTTAAAAATGAAGCTACTAAATAAATAATGCTAAAAATATCTTTAAATATTTTTGTATACAAAATAGCTCTGAATTATTATCATATTATACCTACAATATGTGCATTTAAAACTAATTTTATTGATTGTTTAAATTAATCACTACTCATATACCATATATAAAACCAAATAAAAGACTCTCATTGCGTCTGCATCGAGTTTCCAGTTTCATTCCATTAAATAATATATTTATTTAAGATTATATAAGAAAGAGGGAATTTAGAATTTGAAATTGAGGTTCTACGGTATGATGACACTTCTTATACAAAAACGAAAATCCTGTCTTCAAATTATAATTGAAATATTACGAAAAATAAAGGCATTAATATACCAATACTAATTACAATTCACGCATTAAATACATGTCAATATTAAACGAAGTTGTCAAAGTCAAACATGTGTTAATATAGATTATAGGCACTTTGAAATCAAAACAACAAAAACATCTAATATGGCTTTGATAATTACATATTTACCAGTGGACGTCTTTTGGCTAATATGATGGCGGGTACGAACCCATCCCGCAAAATTTGCAAACGCATTCGCTTGGTGCGAGAAGATCGCAAAAAGCCACATTAATAGCCTCTTTCCCCCGATGACACTAGAACTGACGTCAGAGTCAACCAGAAAAAAAAAAGATTCTACCTTATATCGCGGCAGATCTCTTTATTATATCTGCCATTAGCAGTCCACTGCTGGACATAGTCCTCCCCAAGAATTGCCGAAAGGCTGAATTTTGCCTATAATTACCGTGCTAGGCAAAAGTGTTGGCAATTGCAGAACGCTGCTTTCGCTACGGGAATACTGCTTCCCATCCCTGCCCTAGCATTTGAGCTAAACTGTATCCGATCGGATATACCGCCATATAATTTATGTTACTTAGTCGCCTCTTACGATACCAAGTATTACTATTCTTCTCTACCTACTATAAATATTTAAAAACAGAGTTCACTCTTACAAACCGATAGTAGGTACCATATTATTAGGTGCCTATAAGAACAGGCTAGACCTAGTTTAGGTACCTAAGTATCAAAATGTATTTTAGTTTAAGTTACCTTTTGTTGTTGAATAAAGTTATTATTATTATTATTACACTGTTTGATGCCGACAAAAGGCAATCCACATATCAATTTCACAATCCAATCGTGCATCAATAAACAAACAGGCACACGCGAAAACATTTTTGTATGTTATGTAAACTAAGCCCAAATGTTATTTTTCGCCGTTCAACCATACTATCAGAGATGGCATATGGAGTGCAAAAAAGTGCATTTATGAATTCAAGTCAGAAATACACATCGTTACATCATTAATAAGAGGTCCAATATTAAATTTATTAATTAAAACCTCGCATACTTATATGACTCCTATATAAGTCACTTAAAGTACTCGTGTTACAGACATCATAACTATAATACATAAATACATATTTAAGACCCGAACAGAAACCAATATTCATGGCACAAAAGTTTGTCCCGAGGGAATCGAACCCACGTTCACGGGCCCGTCGTAAATATAACAGGTTTCCAAGCACTATCTAAAAAGAAGGAGGTGCAAAGTTGACATGAATGTAAAACTTACCCGGGTGCAAAATAATAAAGTTAACAATTATTAAATTTTATTAAAACAAAACAAACACATTAAGACAATTATCGATAGTCACCACAATAGAACAAGCCGTTAAAAAATCCAACAACATCTTAGATGTTGACCTGACTCCGTGGTAAGTCGCTTAAAGCACTTATGTTACGAACATCAGACAACGAGGAATCACAAATATACTACTTAAATACAACAACATAGGATCACTACCAACTGTGCCATCGGGCCCGTCCAAAAATAGAATTTCCGTTGGAAATAATTTTATTATTCCGTTTTTTTGCACTCTGTACTGATCAAAATGACAATTTACCACAACAAACGCAACGCCACAATGAATACATTTTTGATAATTTACTGATACTAAAAAAAAAAATAAGGCGCGCGCTGAAATGTCTGGTTACTGTTACAATTTTGTTTGCGCACAACTGGTAAATATTGTACTTTTATAACCTTTGGAGCATCGACGCCACTAACAAATGTACGTGGATATTCAATAAATAATTAATTATTTTGGACATCTAACTATACATTTCAAACTGGAATATTGCTTTGTAAGAAAAATTAGCATGTATATATTTAAAGCGATACATTAAATATTAGCGGCCGGTCCTAATTTTGCACGAGTAGACATAAATTGGTACATATATTTAAGTAATAAGCATGCCAATTAAAACGACCATGAATCCTTAATTTGAAAAAAAATTATGCTCATCTTAAAGCCTCCCTGTACACTACGCTGGCTGTGGTATTTGTAGGTGGCAATGAAGCGTATTGAATATCAGGAGATCCTACTCGAGAAAGTGCCAAATACAATTGCTATTGTCGAGTTAGTTACTCGATGCGCTGCGTGGCGGCCTGTATTTTTATTTTAATTTCATGATATATTTTGAATGGAATGTCTGATTTCAATAATTCAAAAAGTAATCATCAGTTTTGGATATTAGATTATTTATTTGGATAAAAAATTATAAATGGTATGGATAACACGGCCTGATTTTAACCGGTATTTCTATCAATTTGTTAAATGTAAAAAATTAGTTATAGTGACGTCCTTTGTCCTATAATTAATATTCTTTGCAGCGTATGCGATAAAAGACATTTTATGGCTAATTTTTTTACACCATTGGTTGGTTTTAATAGTAATTTCTAAAGTAATCTAGTACTAAATATAGCCTATATTACTCACTGATATTGAAGCTTTCTAATAAAAAAAAAAGAATTATTAAAATCGGTCCTGTACTTTTTAAGTTTATTCGCTACATACATAAATACAAATCTTTCCTCTTTATAATATTATTATATTATATATATACATATATAGTGTATATACACAATTT
Organism: Heortia vitessoides; assembly: GCA_020976665.1. Lineage (NCBI taxonomy): Eukaryota > Metazoa > Arthropoda > Insecta > Lepidoptera > Crambidae > Heortia > Heortia vitessoides. The sequence continues at coordinate 1,122,774 of JACJUM010003129.1, forward strand.
TGTTTGTAACCAGTGCATAAAAAGAAAAATATGTGTTTGTTGTCGGCGGGCATAATCTAATTGTTCAGTGTTGGATATTCCATTTACGGAAAAAAGCCTAAAGTTATATTTTATTTTCAAATTTTAGGATTAGTATCCTAAAAGTCACCTTATCCCAAAGTTATTATTCTCCGCGGATGAAGTCACGGGCACTGCTAGTCAAGCTATATTTACAATAGTATAGCTACATACGATAAGTGTTATGCTATCTAAGGCTTATTAGTACTCGTAGCTCCTTAAAATTCGACGATCCGCCGTTTTAGGAACACATTTTAAAGCGGAAACCATTCTAGGAAATAAAATGTTTTATTAGCAGTGATAAAGGATACGTCTTAAAGGAAAACGGAGAAAACTCTCCGAACAAACCAAAAGTATTCCGTCAGAAGGCTGACAACGCGAATTATTTTTATTTCAGGCAAGTTCAATAGCGGCGCCCGGCAATCGCGCACTTTGGGGCCGACGTCGGCTTTACGGCTACAAAGGGAAGCGGCGCGGATCAAATGCTGGGCCTTACGATTTAGTGTGCGGCCACAAGATGCGCGTTCGCAATACGCTTTTGTTTTCATATGTTATCACATAGTATTTGTTTGTGAAATAAATTTTAACCCCAACCATGTTTATGAATTAGGATATTAATAAAACAGTATCTACTTTCTATCAAAATGAGTAAGAGAAGAATACGGTTGATATTAGGTAGGCTTAATTTAAATGATAGATGACTATTCTGACCCTTAGGGTTCATTAGGGTCATCAGTATGTAAAGAAATAATATTTCTTTAATTTTTAAACGACATTGAATGACATTGACAACTGACAAGCGCTAGAGTCTGAGGTCAATGGTCAGTTGAGAGGTTATGAAAAAAATAGCATTGTATTAGATTATTGTGATTAAATAGATTAAATAGAATTAAAATAGATAAATAAGAATAATTGGTGGAAGAATAGACTTTAATTGTCGTTTTATATCGATTATCCTTCATTTTAGGTTACAAATAAACTCATGCGTCGTTTCTTCGTTTTCAGAAGGATAGTCGATATAAGTATTATGATTATAATAGAATTTAGTACATACTTCAATTTTTGAAATAAATTGTTTTATTTATTTCATTTCGATTCAAAAGGGCTTGTAAATAAAGAATATTTTGATTTGATTTGATTTAAAGTATAACAACATCATCATCTTAACAGCCATTGGAAATCCACTGCTGGACACAGGCCTCTCTAAGAAAGGACATTAATGCACATAATTGCCGCGCTGGACAAGCGTGTTGGTAATCACAGAGCGCAGGTTGCGTGACGATGCTGCTGCCCATCCCCACTCTATTCATTTGAGGTAACTCTGTCTAACCTGAGAACACCGGCAAAGTAGAGTAGTACCCACTCTGCCGAAACCTCACAGTTTATTTAAAGTGTTAAAACTATAAATATCTATTTAAAGAAATCCTATTTTCAGCTCTACATTCTTAACACGACTTAAAGCATATAAATATTATCACTGCTAGGGATTACTTATACAAGGATAGGGAGGTTATGTTCACTGCTGAACATAACCTCCCTTTCCTTAAGTGGTTCTCAATTATTAGGATGCTGCTACTCATCTCCGCCCGGTTACATTTTAATAGATATATCTATCGGTTTTGTACTTTAGTTGCATTTTACGATACAGCGATACTATTCTACTTTCAAACCCCACGCCACTCCAAAATTAGGTCATTCTTGTCTTCCAAAAATGATCAATGAGGACACATGAGGGACATAACTCTGACATTCAGTGGTTTAGAGCACTAAATATAATGGAAATCAGTTAACAAAGGAATTACAAATATAATACCTAATTACATACCCACTTGATTGAACCCACAACATTTAGCGTACAATAATGAATAGACCAAATACACCACCAGGTCCATCAAGAATGTAATAACATAATTGATTTTTCAAAAAAACATTTGCTCAAGTTACCCGCGTACGGTGCGGCCCAATTGCTCAGCCTCCTTACGCCAAAGCTTTGATTGACGCAAAATCTCATTGGGAGCGTGCGAGGATTCCAAAGGTCCCGTCAAAATAAGGCTCTGGTTAGCATTCAGGGCCCGCGGGAAGTTTTAATGAGGCCCGATCGGCCATTAAAAAATAAACTGTTAAATTAAGTTAATCATTATTAAGAGAGAGAGAGACTGATTAGTGAAGACATTTTGATTTTATTAGGAGTCGATCTTATTTAAAATACATATATACTTATTATAAATCTGTAGTATTTGTTTGTTTGAACGCGTTAATCTCTGAAACCGTTTGATTTAAAAATCTTTCAGTGTTAGATAGTGAATTTATCGTGAAAGGCTATAAGTTGTATTTAATATTCAAAAAATTTGGGTTCCATTTTAAAATAAATAAATATCCCCCTCCTCCCAGCCCCCAAGTTACTATCCTACGCGGATAAAATCGCGGGCACTGCTTGTCAATAATACATTTCTAGTGGATACTATCAATCTATGTAATATTTATGTATCAATGATACAAGCTAGAAAGAGCGCAAAGAGCGATGCTAACGGTTAGTAGATCACTCCGATTTCTCCATCCCGCGAGTGTTCTTTATGAACAATGTAGAGTTCTATCTGTTCGGTAACTGTTGTTTTTAAATACCGCACAGTACAAACATACCTCACTACATTATAATCCCGCCCTTAATACATAAAGAAGTAAACATGCTGTGTGTTCTATACTATGTGGTTTTAAAACACGATTCTCGCATAGACTATTCTATTTCTTGAATGGATATTTGTACAATAGACTTAAGAAAGTTGTATCATATTATTTACTACCGCAATAAACGGGCAAAGAATGATTATTATTTGCAATGGTTGGCAAAGATTGATTACGAAGATATAGAAAAATTACTAACATTCATATCACAGTCGAATCATGAGACATAATTGTATTCTAAATATAAGTCAAAAATGTATAATGTTATTATTGGTAATTTTACATAGTTCTGAAGTATTTAGTAAATATTAATGGTATGTAATTAAGTAGTAGGGAGTAGTAGGAGGAGGCGCTAGAAGCCGCGAGGTTCTCAAATGCACAGGGCGAAGATGAACAGCTGCATACCCGTTGTGAAAGCTGCGCTCTGCGCTTGCACAGCGCTGCAATTATTAAAAAAAACCTCCTCACTTAGAGAGGCCTTTGTCCAGCCGTGGACTTCTAACAGCTGGTATGATGATGATGATAATTATATAGAACTAAATTGTCAAATCATGTACTTAATTGGATTAAATTCACGTGCCTCCTTCATTTTTTTAACTTAAAATTAATCCTGAGGTTACCAACCTACAAAAAAATTGCTGTATACAATAAGGCCGCCTGTTATTCCATTTAAATGTTATATACTTTCGTTTTGGCGTCTGTTGCTCAAAGGTGAGTTAAAAGCAATCGTTCGAAGAAGCAACAGACAGGCACTGAACATTTTCATTAATAAAAAATTCTTATAGCCCCTTGTTCATATATTTTATTTTTTAAACATCTAGATGTTTTTAAACATCCATAGAGACCACAACAAAAAGCGTATAACTATTAGCTAAAAGAGAAGACAGCACAAATATCATATAATGAACAGTCTAACAAATTAAAAAAATCGCACATTTCATATACCTGACTCCGAGTTAAGTCGCTTCTAGCACTTGTATTACATACATCACACAATAGAGGATTAATAAATATAATACTTAAATACATATTTAATAGAACAAACCAGATATTCATCATATTTATGTCGAGCTCACGATCCTTGGCGCAAAATGTAGCGTCTCTAATATCTGCGCTAACGGGTTTGTTAATTTGCCAATTGCAACTAGCTACGCTGTTTCGGATGGATATATCGCCATCTGTCGTTTCTGGTACCTCAATAACTCTTACGACACCTTCCGAGGTACTATTCTACTCTGTCGGTACCACACAGAATTTGATTTAATTGATAAATTGCTAAAATAACCATACAGATCAACTGATTCTAATAACTGTTTCTTATTCATTTTAGATTGCAAGAACCAGGCATAATTTTTCGATCAGTCTTAGTTTAGAAGTAGTGCATCAACAAAATTAGTAAATCTTGGTAATTTCTCTTATTACCGGGTTATAAAAAACACAACAGAGTTCCGAGAAGTATTCATTCCGAGTTTATATTAAACGACGCGCCCTGTTCTGACAGGCTATATATTACCCATCCCAATCGCAAGGTGAGAGGAGAGACAACAATCCAATTTCACACGCGGGTTGTCCCGGCGCTGGCGGTGCGGGCGAGGTTTGTCCCCGGACCGCACAGGGGACACGCGGTCGTTATTCAGTTTTCATCGGACCACCCGGGAATGTACCGGGTTTTTAGGAATGCCGGATGTATAACCACGGAACAATTTACTTATTCGGAATACAAGCATACGATCCCCGTGATAGTAAGCGTCACTACAGCATATAAACTCTTATTATAAACCACAAGAATAGTAGATAGCAGAAGTTGGCGTACGAGATCTACCTCTAGTATTTCGTTTAGTTTATTTTAGTTACTTCTATATTATTATGTCTTATGGTATACTACGATGGGGGTAATGCAGCTGATGTTGAAATACCGAGCTTGTATTTTTTTTATTTTTTTTATCTCATTTGTATATATATATAGCGCTGTATATCGTAACACATGCCTGCGCCTAGTTCGATGTCAGAGGCATGATTCAAAAGGTAAGATTATTCCTAATTTTAGCACCAAAATTGTTATTATACGTGAAAGAGAAATAAAGTATTATTATATGACTAGTTTATTTAATTCGTGTATTGAAATTGATCTTGTTATTTCCAGTAGTGTTGTTGTTGTCTTGTTTATCAAGAACACTATCCATTAGGTGTAAACTGTTTATCGCCAACAGTTTTTCTTGCTCGTACTTTACTGGTGGCTCGCGTAATGAATCAGCTGTAAACTTAGCTTTAAGACCCGCCTGGTGCCGGCAGACTAGTTTTAAATTAGGTCACTTAATTATCTATTTGTTAAAATGACTTTTCTTACCATCGGGTCATTGGTAATTTGGGTATTATTTAAAAAGGTAAGGGTAAAAAAGTAAATAATCTATATTTACAGGAAAATATTTTTTGTTTGGACGATTTAAAGATTTAAGGCCTATAGCCGGCCTATTGAAATATTTTTGACTGTGACAATGCCTCTTCAGAGTGTATGTGTGTGGTTTAAAAAATATTTTTACAGGAGAACATTATGTCCTAGGAAGGTCGGACGAGACTCCACATAATTTGAGCGCCACATAATTTGAGCGCCACATATGCGCCAAGGGTCGTGATTTCGATCCCCACCCAGGACTAATATTTATTTGATCATATTTCTGTTTGTTCGGTGTCTGGGTGTTAAATGTATTTAGGTAGCATATTTCTGATTCTTCTATTGCCCGACGTCTTTACGCCGACCGACGCCACGTTTGTGCGGTCAGTTATAGCTCGAGGGGGAAGGACGTCAGGCATTCTCCAACATACTTGATTTACGCTGAATATATGTACTCGTAAAGTGTTAGTGATTAAGAAGTAACAGAAGAGGGTGACTGAGGGAAAAATTTATTATAATTATACAATTAAGCAGGAATCACTATAGCGGACCGTTTTCCAGAGTTTGACGATCCCGATGACACATTCGGTAGGGACCCTATCTTTTGTTGAAGTCAGCCGAGCTGGAAGGCCAGTCTAACCTAGTGCTGTCATATTCTTGGATTCAGCATTGACTTCATGTGCTGTTGTTGGAATATTAATATTATTCCAACAATTGGGATAAATGAAATAAAGACGTAATTGCGTTTCCCTGTAATAATGAAAGAATTATTTACAAAATGCATTTTCTTTACATTTAAACAATTACATGAAGTTCTTACATTAAACAAAATATTACTTTACCTGTATTAATGAAAGAAGCAACATTTAAAGTCTTTACTTCACTGTCTTTACTACTGCGATTACCAACACGCCTGCCTAGCGTGGCAATTAAGGGTAAAAATCCTCTTTTATTATTGTATATTTGATATTTGTTCTGTGCATTAGTGTTAAAGGTTATTTACGTATTGGGCTTACAGTATTTGTAATTTTGATGTCGTCTGGTATACGCAATACAAGTGATTTATTTTGGAGTTAGGTCGATCAATGAGATGTTGTGTGATTTAAAAAAGAGTTTGTCAAACTCTGAATTAGATTACAAGATAAACTTATTTATAATAAACATCTAATCAAGTAATGCAATAGTATATAAGGTAATTTGACATACGAGGCACATAATAGTAGATATATAGTTAACTTGCAACGTTTCAAATAACACAATTTATGTTAAGAATTTTTATCATAAAGCCATCACAGTTTGGAAACAAGACGAAATATCTGCCCTCAAAGAGTGTAATTAACAAATGAGTTTTTTACCAGCGAGCTCGCTCAGGTAATTTATTAAGTTCGTAATTAGAAACGGGACGAACTTCTGAAATTCGCTACTGGAAAATAGAGGGCACTTCGTTTTGTAATGTCATTAAATAGATGGCATTTTTATATTCCATCTTGGGAGGTATTGCTTTCTGAGGTATTAAGTTAGCGGCCGCTTGTTGCCGATCTGAATCTTACTTAAGGATCATTTTTCTCTCTATTTCGTGGGGAGGGAAACTCTTCAATTAATTGCTGATAAAGGAAGTCACTTATTAAATAAATTGAAAAGAGAGTAATTAACGCAAAGACTCGTGGTGAGGTTTTTTTTTATCTTCTTCTCCTTATCTTTTGCTTTGTGTATATATTTTTTTAAAACCACTCGGTGCTCTACATTGAATTAGACTGACAGCTTAAAATTACATAATAACATAAAGAACTACACATTGAGAAGTTGTTTGTTGTGCACTTGTTTGTTATCACAAATGTAGCCTACGTTTAAGATGATAAACTTTTATATAGTATAGTCTTTATGCCTCACGGGTGCAGGGTCTGCATGCACTCGCCGGCTTGTGCGATATACTGTTATAGGTAGGTCTTGTGATAGCCGTGGGGTATCGACGGAGTAGAAAAGTACCTCCCTCTGTACCAAATATATTAAGACGCGAATGACGTGCAGGAACCGACAGATGGCGATATATCCATCCGAAACATCACAGCTTAAATACTACTTGGTTGCGATGGGAAGCAGCGTCCCCGTTACAAAGTCACGCTCTGCGTTTACTTACACGTTTACCCCGTGCGGCAATTATGGGAAATATTCCCCTTTTTTTGGTGAGGCCTTTGTCTAGCAGTGACATCCAATGGCTGATTTGATAATATAACTGTGAGGATTTTAGTTGATATTAATGGGTATATAGTATAGTCCTGGGTGAAACAGTGTTTATTATTGAACTTAAAGAAGATTTAATGATTTTTCTTTAACTGTTCGATATGATCCTATGTTTGTCAGTATGCAGTACGTAGGGTTAACTTCGGACAATTTTGTATGTTATAAGGTCAGCAAACAAGCATGCGATCCGCTTGATGATAAACGTGACCTCAGCCTATAGATATTTGTATCATCACAAAGATATCACTAGTGTGTCGCCAAGCTTGTAAACTGAAGATACAATGTCATTGCCTCTCTCATCCTTCAAACCGGAACACAGCTATTTAACGGTAAAAATAGGTAAGAGTGTGGCACTAATGCCGACGACCTTTGTAGGTCTGCCTTCTTGTCGGTTAGCTTTAGAAGTTTGGAGAAAAATCTACCGGCAACTCCACAGTTTTCATCATCACCATCATACCAGCCATTGGAAGTCCACTGCTGGACATAAGCCTCTACAAGAAAGGAGGTTTTTTGCCTATAATTGCCGCGCTGGGCAAGCGTGGTGGCAACAGAGCGCAGCTGTCACGACAGGGATGCTGCTGCCTATACCCACTCTGTGCAATTGAGGTGCACTGTTTCAGATGGATATACCGCCATCTGTCAGTTCTGTTACCTTAGTCGCCTCTTACGGTACCTGGTGCAGTAAGGTACTATTCTATTCTGCGGTTATTAATTGGTACCGGATTAAATGTTTCGAGTCAATTAATATTTCCCTTCATTGCAGACAAAAGTAACACAACACGTGGCCACACTAAAATGGCCGTACGTTCTCATAAAACTATAATAAGTAAATATTGTGAGCCACGGCTCGTTAATTCCGAAATGATATTGTTTGGGAAGCTCGTTAAAGTGCCGGCCGCAGATATCGCTGGCGTGTCGGTTACTATTTAATTAGTTAAATTTATTTATCGATATTCAGCTTTAAACAGGCTTATTTGTGATTGGGAATTTAAATTAATTTGAAAATATTACTCCCAAAATGGCACACATTTGATTTTGTTAATTCGAATATGGTATATGTAATTCAGTAATTTAGTCAATTGTCGAGTTGGTAATATTCATAATCGTCGCACTTTAAATATATATATATATTTATTTCTGACCATTGTATTAACAATAATCACTCTAGTATTATACAGGCGAAAGTTTGTGAGTGTGTATGTTTGTTACTTTTTCGCTTCTAAACTAAGCTGGTGCGATTTTAATACAATTTGGTATGAATTTAGGTGAATTAACATATAAGTCACTATTAATACACTTTTTGTTTTTCCCTAATAAACCGCAGAGAACATAGCGGCTCACAGCTACTTTAAAATATATATTATTTTGCATTTTAACATTAAAATTCAGAATCATGTTTGATCGTGTAATTGTAGATCAACGTTGTTTAATATTGAATAATTTATTAACATTTTATTCGGAATATACGATCGCCAGCATAACCGTTGAATGTCAGCAGCTGGACATAGGCTAAGAGATTTCTAATGGTATCAATAGTATGCGAACCGCACATTTTATATTAAAGAAAAAGTATAAACGAAATAATTGAAAGAATGGTTTGTCGGAAAACTGTTAAACACTTCGCTCTTTTGAAATAACATCGACACAAGTCTAAAGTAGCGGCAGGTCGAAAGAGAACACTATCGTTGAATGATTATAGAGTCTATTTTCGAATTTTGATTGACTTTTTGTTGTGTCGTTATTGTTGCAAAAGAGCTATATATTAAGAAGATAGTGCTACATTAATCACAAATAAATAAGTTCCCACAACATCTCATACATTGACCTGACTCTGTGGTAAGTCGCTTAAAGCACTTGTGTTACGGACGCCAGGTAACAGAGGAATTACAAATATACTACTTCAATATTTAATTTATTTATTGAACATTATTGCACAAAATATTACAAAATGTGCAAATGGCGGACTTAATGCCAGTTGGCATTATCTCCCAGTCAACCATTACACGAAACAGAAAAAATATATATATAGTGGTGCAGACAATATATATACAAAATAAATAAACGTTATATATTTATATAAATAAACGCAATAAATATATATGATATAAAAATATATATAAAGTAAGTACATCAGAAACAGGGTTATAAAGTTAGAGAAGCAGCATCAGTAAATAAAGTACGAAAGCGTTTCAGGATAAATGTGTTTGGGGATTGAATGTGCTTGATGTACAACGGAAGCTCATTCCAGAGTCGTATAGATCACATAAAATAGTCACATAGTCACTATAAAAGAGTTTGTTACAAAACTGGAGTGATGAGAAGGAGTTAAGAGCGAAAGAGTATTAGAAGAACGGAGATTTACGTTCGTGAGAGGAAGATAGGAAATGGAATCTGTCCTTTAAGTATGGATCCGAAAGTATTGAAAATAATATGGTTAGAACTTGAATTTTGTGATGTTCACGAATAGGAAGCTAGCCGAGAAGAGAACAGTAATGGAAAATATGATCGTATTGACGCAAACCGAAAATGAAGCGAAGACAGTTGTTTAATAGACGATCCAATTTATTGAGGAGTTCTTGAGAGATATTAGTGCAGCACACGTCACTATAGTCAATTATGAGTAAAACCAAGGATTGGATTCTTATAAAAACTAAAAATTGTTTTGGTTTTGATAGGAAACAAATGTTAAAATCGATAGAGAGCACGAAGCGTTCCAGTAACCTTACTGCTCATTTCATTAACATGTGTACCCCAGGTTAAAGAAAAGTCGATAAAAAGGCCAAGATTGATATCGAATGTACACGTTATGAAATATATATATATACATATATAGCACCCAGACACAAAACAAACATAAAAACCATCATATAATTTAACTATTATATTTCTGATTCCTCTGAGAGTCTGATGTCCGTAACACAAGTGCTTTAAGTGACATCACGGAATCAGATTATTATATGAAATGTTACGGAATAAAAAATATATACTACTTTATGAAACCGTAACAAAACATTTTTATAATATCAATATAATTTTGTGAGGATTGACAAAACAAAAGGCGGAACAAATATTATATAATTATTTTAAAAGCAATTAGGTGGATAATGTTTAACAATGCAGAAGATATTTTTAAGTACATATTTCAATAAAAACCTTTCTTAAAGGCTGCTTTTACTGGAATAAGAAATATGCTTCATCAATTGAAGGCTTTTTTTAATTTCATTCATTAGTAGACCAACTTTTCTACTATAACATAGAGTTATTTTATTTTCTTTCAGATTAGCTGTTCTATAAAAGAACCTTGCATAAAGTAATTGAGTCGATTTTATGTATTTGTTAAGTTCAGTAGAAACACTACACAGATTACAACCAATCTTGGCATATTTATTTTTTGTTTAATTATAGAATTTTATTGCACGAAATATTACAAGATGTAGAAATGGCGGAGTAAATGCCAGTTGGCAATATCTTCCAGTAAATCATTACATCAAAAAGGAATATATATAGTGGTGCAGACAATATATAAACAAAATAGATAAACGTTACTTACATGGTTGCATAAATAAACGCAATGAATACATATATTGAAAGAAAATAAATTTACAAGATACACATTGTTAAAAAAAATAACATACATTATAAATAGGGTTATAAAGTTAGAGATGTGGTTTAAAAAAAGAAAATATTAATCTTTACAACGACATAAGCTGTGAAATATCGGCAGAGTAGAATAAGCCGTGAGGTACCGGCAGAGTAGAATAGTCCCGCCCCCTGTACCAGGTGTAGTAGAGGTGACTAAGGTACCAGAACTGACAGATGGTGGTATGTCTATCCGCTCGTTCGATCTCGATCCGCAACAGTGTAGCTCATATGCACAGGGCAGAGATGGGCAGGAGCATCTCCGTCGCAAAAGCCACGTTCTGTGTATGCCAACAGAAACTTTCCTGGAGAAGCACATGTCCAGCAGTGGATTAATGATGGTGATGATGATGATAACATATACAATGAAAAACCATTTGCCATTTATCAATATGTCCTGTTACTAAAAACAATAACAAAGTAAACCTCGCTCGAATAATACAGCTGCGAATGCATTAATGCGAAAGCAAATAATTTTGTTTACAGTTGGTGCATACATTTGTGAACCGCCCCAGTTTTCGGGTAATAGAAGCGAAGAGTTGATCAATTTGAATGTACGAAATAACATGATCACTGGTCACAAATCATGCAACAGGAAAGAGAAAATAGCGCTCGCATATTTTATTGACGCGTGTATGATAGTAATAAATAAAACAAACTCACACGACATCTCACACATTGACCTGATACCGAAATAAATTGCCTAACGCACTTGTGCTACGAACATTAGACAACAGAAGAGTCACAAATGTAGTGCTTAGATACATATATTAAACACCAAGTCACAGAACAGACACAAATACCATCATACAAATATTTGTCCTGGGTGGGAATCGAACTATTTACGCCATCGAGTCAGTCAGCAATCGAAGCGAGTGAAGTATGCCAAGATCGTAGATGTAGAGCAAGACCTCAATTGCCTCTTATGACATCTGGTACAGGGGGAGGTTCCTACGATTGTACTCGGTTGTGGTACCGGCAGAGTAGAATAGTATTTCACCTGTATACGATGTCGTAAGAGGCCACTGAAGTAAGCGACAGATCAACTCGAAACATCATAACTCAAATGTACCCAAGCACTTTATGAAATTACTGGGAAATGTAAAATAATATGTTTATCAGTCAAGGTTGGCAACGCGTTAGTGATATATTTGTGATGTTACGAGCGTCTAGCTGCAGTAACACTGACTTGTGTTTGCTATTGTCGACCTGGTGTAATAAAAAAAAAGTATAATAATAAATATGGAAAACTCAACAATGGGCAGTAGAATACATATTGCAAAGCCACGCTCTGCAGAAGAAGAGTCAACTCTCTGAAGGTTTTTAAATATTATACATCAAATTAACTAAACTGCACGGTTTTTAACGTCACTTTAGACATCAAACATAATATTATTAATAACCATCATGAATTGCAATTTTCAATTCACCCCAAAAGTAGAGTTTAAAACAGTCAAATAGTATAAACAAGCGGAAGCGTCTAGTCAAAGCAAAACTCGGCAAGACCAGAAATAGTAATCAGTTTTAAGTACTTGTAAGCGTGTGCGACTTCTGACCGTGGTCACAGTTTATATGACCCAAATGCATTTTCTGTATACAACTGTCCTTTCATATTCACAGGGCAAATTTAAATTCCACTCCGAACTAGGAGTGACTCGCTGCATGTTCCGTCGCCAAACAAAACGGTAATTGCTGCGCACCTCATTTAAGCGCGGGATGCTTAACCTCTGCTCTGCTTTAACAATAAAAAAAACATTTAAAAATATTACGTGATACTAGCAGGGTTCCGCGGCTTCACTTGCGTTATTTTGTAGAACATTTATACTAACTTTGCAACCTTCATTTTTTACCCTTAAAGGATGATTTCTGAAAAAATATTGTACACGTATTTTATGACTATCAATATATCTATCTTTACACTGAATTTCATTCGAATAACTACAAACTTTGCACTCCTGTGCCCCTTGAGGGGGTGAATTTATAAAAAGCTTTTCTCAGTGCTCCCTAACGTTACATAATTAACCCTTGTGCAATTTCAAGTTTCTAACCCTTATAGTTTAGGCCCTGCGTTTGTTTGTAAGTCAATCAGTTAGCTTATTGAAAAGAAGTTTCAATATATGTGAAAGAGTTATTAATGACACTGACAGAAAGATCAGGGATGTACAAGCTGGTTTTAGAAAGGGAATGGGGTGCATGGATCAAGCCTTTACCCGGCGCTGCATAGCCAGAAAGTGCCATGCAAAAGTCAAAAGGTCTTTACGCTTTTATTGATTTGGAAAAGGCTTATGATAGGGTTGTGCGAAAGAAGTTGTGATGACAGCTAAACAGCATGACTGGCTGTTCATAGAGGTGTGTTGGTTCCAGCACTGACATATGGTAGTGAATGTTATGTATGGTAGAAAAAGCACGCGAGTAGAATAAATGCTGTTGAAATAAGAGTACTTCGAAGTATGTATGGTGAGTTTGAGAGATATATTAAATAATAGTGTGATAAGATATCGTTGTGGTGTAAAAGATGAGGTCGTGACAACAATAGGTAACTGAATGGTAAAATGACATGATTAGATGGTTCGGACATGTAGAAAGGATGGATGAAAGTAGAATGACTGCACAAATATATGGAGCGGAAGTGAGTGAAAGGGTAGTTATTGTACGACCGAAGCGAACATACCTTAAACAGGTAGAAGAGGTATTAAAAAGGGCCAGGTCAGAAGTACGAAGAATAAACGAACGTGTATTACGGAATAATACGAGTAAGAGAAGCGAGAGAGGTGTGCCAAGATCGTATCAAGTGGAGATACATAGTCTCTGCCCACCACGATGTACGACAGGCGTGATGTATGTATGTATATAGATAAGCAGCCCGCATTAACTTCACCCTGGTATATCCATCATGCCCAATACTGAACATAGGCGTCCCCAAGAAAAGGGGAATTTTGCCACGCTGAGCAAGCATGGCAATTACAGAACGCAGCTTTCGCGGCGGGGATGCTGCTACCCATTCCCGCCCTGTAAAATTTGAGTTATGTTTCGGGTGCATATATCACCTTCTGGCGGTTCTGGTACCTTAGCCGCCTCTCACGATATTTGGTACAAGGGGGAGGTACTATTCTGCTCGGCCAGTAGCTCACGGCTTTTAGGTATTTGTTTGTTTGCAAACAAAAATTTTTGTTTCTTGCACTTGTTCTACATATTTATTGTTGCTCACATCAATTCCCAAGCGAGACGTCACCAAACATCGCAATAACTACAACGCACCTTCATTAAGCGAGCGTTGCTTAAACCCCTTCCAATTTAAGCTAGTCTATGCATAGTATAATATGTAGGAAGTTAACTAAGAGGCAAGCTAAGTTATATTTTCTAAGAATTCTTTTTTATGAAATCGTAATAAAACACGCGTAGAATATGAAATTAATCAATTCTTAAATTGATAATTTTTTTATAAATTTATGTATTTTGAGCAGGTCTCCTCGTTGTTATAATTCCGCGGGAATAAAAAAGTAGCCTTATAACATATATGGGGTAGACCTCACACAAAAGGTCGTCTGCATTGGTACCTCACGCTCACCTATAACTACCGCCAAATAGCAGTGTTCCAGTTTGCAGGGAACTACAGATGGATATACCGCCATCTGTCGTTTCTAGTACCATACTCGCCTCTTATGACTCCTGGTACAGAGGAGATACTATTCTACTCTGCCCGTACCTCACGACACAATTTAGTTTATATGTAGAGATTATTCCTTATCCTTTTATCCTTATTAGTAATTATACGACACATCAATATGTATACACAGTTTTTTTTAAAGAAATATTTTGAATAATTGCAGTATTTTACCTTAAAATAAATGTAATGTAGAAAATAATTGTTAAAACTCTTAGGAGTGCTAAGACACCCAAAGCCAAACAACTTATTATATATTATATTAGCAACTAGCAGCGCCTCGCGTATTTCCGGTTCCCTTGAGAATGATAAATACAATAAGAGTAGTAAGTCAATGAAAGTCCGATTACATATTTGAATTTACAAAAAGCGATATCGGCAAAGAGCATTTATTAGGAACACAATATAACATTATATCTTAGAAAATCAGAGAATTGTCATACTTACTTTGTAACCCATTATTTTCCCCTTAAAAGATGATTTTCGATAAAAAATTTAACACGAATTTCATGACATTCAATGAAGCTTAATACTAAATTTCATACAAATAACTTCAAAAACTGCAATGTTTCATACAAACTTTGCATACAATTCCACAATAATATAGCTCATACAGTACAATATACCAAAGTACTGTAGTATTAGCATAATATAGTTCACACAAGGGCAATAATTTATAGAGATTTATCCATAATACAAGAGAAGTTTTGTTTGCGCCCAAACGCCTGCCAAATATAATCTGCAAATCTGCTTATCGTAGTGTTGTGTGTAAAATGCAGACAGGAACGAAAGCTTTTCTACATCTACATATAAATAAAATTCAAGGGTCAATATCAAAATAACAGCACTTAAAAGTAAGTATATGAAAGTATAACTTTTAACAATAATAAACTTTTATCATATTTTTTTCAGTTGCTCTTTCGAATTTCAACTGCAAAATAGAGATCGCATTGCTGTTTTTAAGTTAAAAAAATTAAAGTAAAAGAGAGACAGTGAAATCATGGGGTAATGTAACATACTTACATAATATAAATAATGTGGCAAGTCACAAGGTCAGGCAATGATAGGCTAGTGATATACTTGTGCTGCGTCTGCAGGTTGCGGTACTATCTACCACGCTATATATATATATATATATATATCCGAATTAATACATCACTATGAACATGTCATGAAAATCTTCATCTAAGTAGTTCTCTCGTATCGTATTACAAGTAGCGGAAACTGCGTAGCGACAGTTAACTTGGCGCCGAGTGTAGTGACAATGGGAACTTGTCGCGTCGCGTTTGAGCAAGTTCCCCAATAGAGACCCAAAACTTGACTGAACGTGTCTCAACTGGCCCGGTGTTGACTGAGCAGGGAGTTACGCGGCTGTGAAAACAATTTAGAACTTTCTTGAATCTTTAACAACTACCGTGTTGCTACGAGCACGTCAGCTCTTTTGCAGACACCATTGAATTGGTCATCAATACATGACTAAGAAAAAACTCAGAATATTTTCTTTCTTTATATATATAACATCTGTATCTGTGTATGTCATTGAACTCCTTCTAAAGTGTTAGACCAATTTGAATGAATTTTTAATGGCGCCCCGCACGGTTAAGATTCTCAAATCAGTGGGTTATCTATCATAACAACTTCTGTCAGGTCCTTTAGTTGAAATATATAAAAATAAGTCGGTGGTAGTTTAATGTGCGTATGTAGCATTAATAAATAAGGTCGAAATTTCACGTTCTTCAATTTAAAACATTGTAGAAATTAATGGTGATAGAGATCCCAAAAAACCTGAAAGAGAACCTCTCTTATTTAGATGGGCCTAATCCCAGCGCGACTAGGCAACTTTTCTTTACTAATTTATTTACCGATGACGTAGATGGTAGTGACTATAAATTATGCGGCAAGGGTCGTGAATTCACCTCGCTCATCCTTGAAACCAGAACACAGCAATGCGAACACTGCTATTACTGCTATTTGGCGGTAGAAATAGGAGAGAGTGAGACGACCTTTTGTATGAGGTCTACTTAATGGAAATAATAATATTTATGTTTCTGTATCCGGATGTTAAAAATATGTATTTCAATAATACATGTTTGATTCAGAAAACCCAAGTGCTTTAAGCGAATTGCCTCGGGGGCAAGACAATGAATAGGATGTCGTGTAAATATTTTTATTATTACTCATTTCATATCTGCACAATTGCAATCCAATAAGATATATGTATAAAGGATGAACGATCTTTCTTGCCGAATTGTAAATCTCTCGAAGTCATTGGAAACACTCCACATACTGTTCAAGTCGTGCGAACAAATCCACGAATTGACGCGTCAGTATTGCCGGTGTACCTAACACGGACATATCTCTGCACACCCGCTTACGTTGAACTACCGCCATCTGGTGGACGCTAGACCGTAACCCTATTCGGACGTCACTATGTGCTCAGTGCTCTCATACCAGTTGATACTGCGAGCCGCAGCGAAGATGGAAACTTGCCCGCCCGCACCGACCCACTAGCCCACACACCGATGTAAAAAGTTGGAACTGCCATCGTAATTATCACTATTATATTTTTAAACACAACATCTCATACATTGATCTGACTCTGAGATAAGTCGCTTTAAAACATCTGTATATTTCTATATTTGTTGTTCTATAATAAAAAGATTTAATACTAAAATATAAAAAATATTGTTTGTTTGTTTCAATCTTTTGAGGAAGACTGGTGCCTGAGCTAGGCTCAAAGCCTGTGTTGTTGGGCAGCAGTATGCACGTTGCGAAGCTGTGTCACCCAGCGCAACTATTGTGGGCAAAATTCTAAATTTCTTGGGGAGGCTTATGTCGTTAGAATGTCATTGCTACGTTCTGTGACTGCTATGACAATGATGATGATAATGATTTAAGTAAAAGAGAATATGAAATTGAAGAACATTTAAAGACAAAGAACAATACAGCATCTTCTGCGGGCATTGCAGCACAGACTGCGTGTTTTAACAAGTTAAATAAACTTTAAATTTATGCTACATTAATTTTTGAACAGCGTAATAAGAGAAAAGTTAATAGTTTGGAAGATGATATCGTCACTGAGGTTGAAATATAATAATAATAATAATAAATTCCCACAACATCTCATACATTGACCTGACTCCGAGGTAAGTTAAAGCACTTGTGTTACGAATGCCAGACATAGAGGAATCACAAATATACTACTTAAATACATATATTTTACACCCATACACAGAGCAAACACAAATATCATCATATAAATATTTGCTCTGGGTGGGAATCGAACCCACGACCCCTGGTGCACAAGACAGGATCACTACCATCTGCTTGAGGATATAGAGAAACTTAGAGTTAAAGTAAAGATAGCGGTAGAATAGCAAATACGCCGACCCTATCAAAGACAATATTATATAACTCACGGTGTCGGCTACATACAACCAGCACTCATATGAAGAGATTAATTGGCATGGAAGTTGTGAGGAAAGAATCTTGATAGCCCAGTTTAATAACCTAGTACAATACTTTCTATTGTATCGAATTGTTTATAAGATTTGCTGTAGCTAAAGGTATGATTTTTCGCCTATTTCAGTCACCTGTTTCTTTCTTACAAATAGGTTAATTTAATTGCTGTGTTATGTCTGATGTCTATTGTCCAGCCATTTGTAAGTTGTTACTGTCATTATTATTTTTTTATTGTACACAAAGCACAAACATAGAAATGGAATGCGCTCTGCGATTGCCGTAACACTTGCCCAGCTCGGCAATTATGGGCAAAAACCTCCTTTATTAGAGGATAGCCTATGTCCAGCAGTGGACTTTCAATGGTATGGTATTGGTATCGTAATGGTATGATGATAATGTTGACGTCTCCCAGTAACACCTTGCCCCTATCTGTTTTGGTCATTTTATCTTTTAAACTATTCTTCCGTTCAAACATTGCGGTGTCCACATGGCTGTTACAATTAAAATAAATGAGCCATTAATTATCTTCAATTCATCAGGTTGGAGAAGTGGTAGTCTTGCGATACCATGAGATTGTGCTACAATAACTGCTTACCATTACTGGCACTGTGTGCTGTGCGGTAATCCATGATGTCAAATCACTAGCCGTGAGGTGCTGGCATAGTAAAATAGTACCTCCCCCTGCACCAAGAGTCGTAAGAGGCGACTAAGGCACCAGAAACAGGTGCCTGAAACAGGCGAAAATATATACCTTTGTTTTTAGGTTAATTTAATTGCTGTGTTATGACTGATGTCTATTGTCCAGTCATTTGTAAGTTTAAATATTTTGTTACTATCATTAATTTTTTTATTGTACACAAAGCTCAAAACTAGAAAAGGAATCGGAATGAAAATAAGTGCTAACAAGATCGTCGTATATTAAATATGTATAAAATAGATTTTACATATAGATATGTAATTAGAAAAAAGTGAATAAAATAACCCGATTAAAAATAGTTTTGAGTTCCTAATGTCTTTTACTAGTCTTTCTTTACTTCTGCATTTCCATTTTCCTCTTTGTCCATTCCAGGGATGTCTACATCAAAATATCTAGTTTACAAACTCGCTACTGTCTAGCTGTCTTAATTCAGTTCTGGTGTCGCAGCCGACCGCGGCCGCTCGCAGCCCTCCTCGCCGATCCGCACCGATCACCCCCTCTAAACTGTGCCCCGCCCCCCTCTGCCAGCCCTATCACACAATTCTCCCCGCGGACCGTTTAAAACACAACTTTTTCAATTATACCCCTTGTACTTTATTCGATTCGATTCTTAGCTAGCAAGTTATTTGATTTTAGAGTTCTCGGAATTTTCTAGACTCCGGAGTATTCCGTAGTTTTCTATAAAATTGGAATTGAGTTATGAAGTGCGATTAAGTTGGATCTTAAAGTATTCAAAGAGCTCGATGCGTGAAGCAAATAGTTGGAAAGAGTATTTCCAGTATTTTCAAGTCGAGATTGTTTGTAGATATAGACATTGCCGCTGGTAGATGAAAGGTGAATTTTGTTAATTGGGCATTGGCCTTTTGCGATGCTTTCATTAAAATTATACGAATAATTTTAAGTCTTGATAAACTTGTTAAGTGACAATGTTTCTGTTAAGATGTCAAAGTACAACTAGATCTGATAGTTTTGAATGTTGTAAGTTTGTCAAATTGCTCTTGTATTTTTGCTTTAATTTTGTGTCGTTTATTAAATAAAGATAAAACACAATACAGGCAATGCTAGAGTTATGTGATATGTAATGCGTGAGCTGCTGGTATAGTAGAATAGTACCTCCCCCTGTACCAAGTGTCGTAAGAGGCGACTAAGGCACCAGAAACAGATGGCGGTATATCCAAAACAATGAGGCTCAAACACACAGCGCGTGAATGAGCAGCGTCTTCATAACGAAAACTGCGCTCTGCAATTGCCGACACGCTTGCCCAGCACGGCAATTATGCGCACGATTCCCCATTTCTTGGGGAAGCCTATGTCCAGCAGTGGACTTCCAATTGCTAATATAATGATGATTATTAAATCACAAAAAACGAATTTTGTATAAAAATTTACTTAAAGCGTCAGCAAACAATGCTGCATTTTAGGGAACACGTCCCAATTTGTCAAATAAATATGAGTACAAGTTAATACATGTTACAAAGTTGGTTCATGTCTGGACAGGCCAAGACGTTGTGTGCCGGTGCCCGCTCGAGTTATGCCTTAACCATTCGGGCGCGGAACACTGTGTTCGAAATAACGTCCGTTCTGGCACAATGTTTGTTCGAGTTTGGAACTCGCTGACATTGTTTAAGCTTGGTGACCTATTTGTTTTGATGTGTTTATTTTATAGTAGACGAAGCTAATAAAATAATTAAACTTGTTTTGTTTTTAATATTACTCAAAAATGTAAGGTGTAACCGACAGATGGCGGCATATCTATCCGAGACAGTGTAGCTTATATACGTCGGGTGTGGATGGGCAGCAGCATCGCGAAAGCTGCGCTCTGCGATTGCCAACACGATTGCTCAAACAAACTGACAAAATTATTTTTTTCTTGGGGAGGCCTATGTCCAGTGGTGGACTTCCAATAGCTATAATGATGAATAAATGTCAGGTAATAATAGGTAAACATTTGAAAATGCGATGGGGTTCTGTCAACTATAGATTAATAGAAAAATAAAAAAAACTATGGTGAATACTATATCGTGATGTACCAGAACCAACAGATGGCGGTATATCCGAAACTGTTTTTTATAAGGTAAGTAAAACCCGTGGAAAATCGCCAAAAGCACTTGTGTTACGGACGCCAGATAATAGAGGAATCATAAAAGTACTACTTAAATACATATATCTATCACCCAGACACAGAACAAACACAAATATCATCATATAAATTTTTGATGTGGGTGGAGATTGAACCCGCGACGGGTCAATCTCCACCCACTCTTGGCGCACAAGATATGCTCACTGCCATCTGTACTGAAAACTTTCGACTTAAAACACTGAGGTTTGTCGGACGAGAAAATGTTCCGCAGTGTTCCAAAAGCTGCCCAGCCAAACAACAACATGAGCAATCTCGAAAAGTAGATTATTTTAAAAATATTATATCCAGGATCTACAATCTGGCTCGCCACGGACATCTTTGGAGAACACGACAAAAATTCCATTTGAAAGTTGTCACTAGCTAGTCCAAGTTTGTTACATGTCCGCAGAGGTTTACCCCGGAATTGTGTCGTTATTAAAAATATTGCGAAGCTGAATACATAATAGATTGAATCTATACTAATATTTTAAAAAACTGAAGAGTTAGTTTGTTTATTCAAACGCGCTAATCTCAGGAACCGCTCGTCCGATTTGTGAAACTCTTTCAGTGTTGGGTAGTCCATTTATTGGAGAAGGCACCCGTTTTAAAATAAATAAATAAATCTCAAAATTCACTGCTAGTATTACAATAAAGAATTTCCACGCGTAACGATTTTACTAAACTTTAAAGGGGTATTTGTATTTTTGAGTTAGAGTCTAAAAATACTTCCACCTGTATCTGGGGTTATAAGAGGTGGTGGAAGTACCGGAACCGACAGATGGCGGTATATCCACCTGAAACAGTGTAGCTCAAATGCAACAGGACGGGAATGTAGGGGTATTGCTGACGCGAATTTTATTTACATTTAACTTGCATTTACAATATTGCAGTTATGTTAATAGTACTCGTAGTCGTGAAGCTGTCGGGCCCGATGGCGCAGATGGTAGTGATCCTGTCTTGTGCGCTGAAGGTCGTGGGTTCAAACCCTACCCAGGACAACTTTTTTGTTTGTTCTGTGTCTTGTTATTAAATATACTTATATAAGTAGCATATTTCTGATTCTTCTGTTGTTTGATGTCTGGAACACAAGTGCTTTAAGCGACTTATCATGGAATCACGTCAATATATGGAATTGTTTCTGGTAATTTATTACTATTAGTAAGTATGATACACTGCAAACATATGTAGATATTACTTTTGAAAGATTAAGATTCTAAAACACTGTGTATAGTTTTCTATAACAAAATTTAAAACTTCAGTCTATACTTCCTGATAAATATTTCAAATGCAGATGCTATGCTTTTTTGTTATAAAATGCACTCTCCTAGCTTTTTGTTTCGTGAATCCTTCTGCTTGAACTTGTTTGTGGAAGTATATGTATATCCTATCTATTTCGTGATCAATGGAGATCTTTACCACGTCTTTTTTACGTTTTCTATGACTAGGTCGACGTAAAGCATTCGGTCCTCGTGATATCGTAATAGTTCGCAACACCTCAGTCTATAAACGCTTGTACCATCACAAGGATATCACCAGTTGCCAACCTTGTAAATTTAAGATGTTATGTCTCATCACCCAGTAATTCAACTGCCTCACTTACTCTTCAAACCGTAACATGCGAACACTGCTATTTAGCGGTATATATGTGTGAATGAGGCACCAATGCAGATGACTTTTGAGGTCTAGTGTATATATGTACCTAAAAAGCACTTAAGTACAAAATATTACATTAACTGTTTAGTTCTGTTGTAGAAAGAAAGATATCCACACTTTCTCGTGTCTATTTGTCACGACAAGTTATGTAAAATATTAATCAAAGAGAAGTTAAACGAAAAATTATTTTTTCGTTTAACTTCTCTTTGATTCGTTTTTAATAGATTGCTAAACTATCTACAAACTTAGACATTTCCGCTATATTCTCAACTCAACACTTGTGTTTTAGTCAATATTTTCATAATTCCTCGCTGAATAAATATATCTCAGGTTACATTTTATATGCAAATAAATAACGACAATGATCGCAAACGTACGTAGATAGTTCTAACGCCCTGAGGCCATAGAACCTCATCGAATAGTCCTTGTGGTAAAAGATCAATAATTTTTTTGCTCCTGGGTTGTTAGGCATGTTAAATTGTATTTATTATATTTTCAAACATGTATGCGTTTACTACTTATAACAAAAATAACTCTTTTAACGGCTCCAAAACCGCGGTTCATTTAACATTTACTGTTCGTCGTTTCTGTTACTGTTATGCTACGAAATAATTCTGACATAACTATGCTAGGCATAATAAAAATACTTCTTGTACAACATTATGATGCAGTTTTAAGTTTTTAAATAATTTATTAGACGTTTATGTCTGTTGTTAGAAAATATGAAATACAGTACATTTTCAATTCTTTTTCAAATGGATGTATTGTTAAAAACTATGCAACATTACGGTAACATCATACAATTTAAATAAATATATTACGAATTTAGTATTTTTTCTAAACTAGTATTCAGCCCACGCATCTATAGTTATATCGCTCTCGCAAAAAAAAATCCTCCTAGGTACCTATAAGAACAGGATAGACCTAGTTTAGGTACCTAAGTATAAAAATGTATTTTAGTTTAAGTTGTCTTTTGTTGTTGAATGAAGTACGTAACTATGTCCGCTCTTAGGATTAAAGCTATCCACATACCAAATTTTCCCCAAAACACAAACCGAACCGAAGACAAACAAACATTAGGTGGGAATCAATTATGGGGCATCGCAGCCACACTAGTTTTACAGAAATATTTGATATTCCTGAAAAATATATTTGCAACAAACGGGAAAAACGGTCCGCTGAAAGTTTTCCTCGTTGAATTCCATAGAAATAAAAACGCCGCAACAAAATCACTAAGAGCACAAATCTGAATAAGAAAACGAAAGCACTTCACTACATTTACGACCACGTAAGGGATTTTCACTAAACCATAAAAAGAATAACATATCTCTTGTGAACAGAAGATAACTCCATGATTATGTTAAATGTGAGGGCAGTATTTGTGCCCGTGATCCTTCCACTTATAAAACATGGCCGGGCCACCGGGCCCATTTGCCCGGGTCACTATAACCGGATCAAGTCGGCTAAACCCGGTAAGAGAGGCACGATGCTCAGATAAATCCTTATATTATTGTTATTGCCCTCTCAGAGGACCCGCTACTCTTTTGTATACGATCGCTTCGTGCTATTATAATCTGTTTTTCTGTCCGTATCCGAATGTAGTGTAGATAACTAGTGAAGAATCGGTTTCCAATAAAAGGATTCTTATTTTTCGTTTTCGCGCTGTTCCCTAAACAAACCTTTTTTTGCTCCATGCTTGTTTGCTGTCTGTATAGGGGTGGCGGCTTTGCTGGACATAGTTTGTTGTCAAACCAATGTAACGGCTGCGTGGAATTGTGAAAAAACCCAAGCCCCCATGTAACTGTTCGGCTTAATATGCAAAAAGTTAAAAGGTCTTTAATATTCTGTTTAAAAAATTCATATAGATATATTTACGGTAATAAAACTATATACGGTATTATTAATTCAAAAATAATTTGGCAAAAAGCAACATATAATGTTCACCATACATATAAATAATACCTTGACAGTGTACTGCCAGAGTAGAAAAGTACCTCTCCCTGTACTAGGTGTCGTAAGAGGTGACTAAGGTACCAGAACCGACAGATAGCGGTATATCCATGCAAAAGCGCAAATGTACAGGGTGGGGATGGACAGCAGCTTCCCAGTAGTGAAAACTGCGCTCTGCGATGGCCAACACGCTTTCCTAGCGCGGCAATTATGGGCAACACGCCCCCTTCCTTGGGGAGACCTATGTCCAACAGTGGACTTTTTTGACTGGTATGATGATGAGTGTAATGCTATCATCTAAAATAATAGAACAAAAGTGTTAAATAAATTTTACCAATTTAATATAGAAACTTCTACAAGAACTTCTCTTTAACCAATTCACAAGCGAGTATGATTTACCAAAAGTGCAAATTTGGTACGGTACACAAGACAGTACAGGCAAAAAAATCTTTACTTCTTTTTTGCAGCCAATTTCTTTCTTAGGGATTCCGGCATCGGTGCTGGCGGTGGACGCGGCATCTTCGTATACACTTTGAAGGCATCATAGACAAACCACTGCAAACCGGTTAGGGTCCCGATCATGATGATACGCGCGACCAGACCCCGCCACACGCCTACGGGCCCCACCTCCGACAGGATACCTCCGATAGTCGCGCTCGGGTCCTTGTTTAATTTAGACACGATAGTATCTGATGGATGAGATACAATTGCGCACAGAACTCCAGCTATATACCCGGCTGAGAAGGTCACTATTAACTGCTCTCCTTTCGTACACTGCTCGCGCGGCTTCGGAACCACATTGGCATATAAGTACTCTAGAGTCTTCTCAAACGACGAGAATTTCATCATAGTGTACGGCACTTGTCGGCCCCACAGTGGCGTCAAGCCTTTGTAAAACACCCCGAACCCTTCCGTGGACATCATGTGAGGCATCGCTGTTCTCATCTGCGAGGTGTAGCCAGGCGTGGTCTGCATCCTAACTTTAGTCGCCTCGAACGGAGATAGGAAAATATCTGCCAATAGTTCAGCAGATGCAGACGCGGCCAAATATAGGTAAGTTCGATACAGATACGCGGATTCCTCATCGACCATATTAGCAAATTTGTATTTAAAGTATTCGTATCCGGCGAATTTTACTGTTCCCTGCATTGAGTAGCCAATGAGGGTTGGGGCCCAACCTTTTACGAGATTGGCCAGACCTCCTTCTCTGTAAGAGACCCTGAAACCGTTGAATATGGACTTGTATTTGGCCGGGTCCACTTGGAGCCTGCACTTGACGAGGTCCAGCGGAGTGACAGCGGTGTGCGTCAGCCCACAGGCGACTGCTCCTCCAGCTGCGCATAACATGAAGAATTTATTGCTGTACATCTCACAGGAAAACTCATCTTCTTTAGGCATCTCGGAGTCTATGTATTTATCTTAGATGTAAAGAAGAGTACACCGCAACCCGCACCGTATCGCAAACTGAGTCGACTATACTTGTAATTGTTTTATTTACCTTTCCATGAATGAAATGAAGGTGATATATTTGAGTATTGAAATGTTTTGTTTGACAGAATCAACTAACTGTATTATTTTTCTTTGGAATTGACAGATATAGTATTACTTCCTTCTTGCTAATCACTGTTTGAAGAGAACCGCTCTTTCACTCACTCTTTAGAAGAGTTCCGATCGTAATGTGTGTTTAACACAACATAATTTGAATTTCTTGAGTACTGACCTCGCTTTATAGTTTATTTATCTTATAGAGAAGCCTTACTTTGAGATTTAGCAGTTTCTGTGCAAGTATATTTCTCCTCCCTTATTTTAAATATTATTTTATGAAAGAATTCTGGACATACATACATTGGAATGAAAAAAGGGTACGTTTTTTAAACCAAAATATGAGGAAAATAACGACAAACTTTATCTTAATAAATTTTAACATAAAAGCTACCAGTGCATTTAATACAATGGAGTTTCTTTGCGTTTTGATAAGCTCAATTCAAATAAGACATTTTGTTTAGTAGAATAGATAAAATATGGTCACGACCCAGTAGGAACAGCTGTTATCATTCTGTTATAGATTAGAAGTGAAGTTATTTAAAAGAGACCAGTCTTTAACAAACAAATTTACTTGTAGCAATTAAGCACCACAATCTATAATTAAATGATTTACAATAATTATATCGAACGCAAAAATATCAAACGGTGAGACGGAGTTACGGAGTGACGGAGTGACGGTCGTGAGCAAATATGTAAATGATGAATATTACTACTTGGTCCGTCTCACAGTGTTATATGTAATTAAGAATTATGTTTGTAATTCTTTTGCTGTCCGATATCTGGAACACAAGTGCTTTGAGTGGGGAGAGAGCGATGGCGATCACTCGAGGGCACCTCACGACCTTGGCTGGGAGACAATTAAGTTATTTGTAAAAGAGGAGGATCAAATGAGTCCGGCCGCAATAGTGTAATCGGGTATCGCTCAAGGGGCAGGGACTGCACGCGTTCACCGGCGAACACAGTGTACTGCACTACAAAAAGAATGTGTGCGTAATGTCTGTGATATTAGAGGGCCAGTGAAAAGGCGACAAAAGAAGGCTAGAAGTTATAGACGTTATGCGATCAGACGGAAAGCCGATTGTTGGGCGTCGCTGCCTTTATGCCATCTGTTGGGTTCATATTTTCTTATTTGCTACAATACCTATTCAACGTAAGAATCAATGACACAGTCACAACAAACCGAATCAATATAACTGGAAATAATTGATGCTATGGAAACAGCTGTAGGTGATAGTCCAATGATAGATTCACTTTTAAAGACATAGTAAGAACGTCGTTGCGCTTTGTTTTATTAACTTTTTCTTTTGTCACGCCGTGAAAATTCTCGTTTTACTGTCCTCGTATATTGACTTAAGAGGGATATATGCCGTGGGGTACCGGCAGAGTAGAATAGTACTCCCCCTGTACCAGGTGTCGTAAGAGGCGACTGAAGTACCAGAACCGACAGGTGGCAGCATATCTCAAGTGCATAGGATGGGGATGGGCAGCCGCATCTCCGTTGCAAAAGCTACGCTCTGCGATTTCCACCATGCTTGCCAAGCCTGGCAATTAGGGGCATAATTCCCCATTTTCAGGGTGGCCTCTGTCCAACAGTAGACCTCCAATGGCTGATATGATGATGATAATTAACTTTCTTATATTAAACGTTCGTCTTATCAGCATTTTTTTTAATGTTGAGGACATGACTACAGTGACACTGGTTGACACTGCATGCGAGCCATGACCCTCCATGCGGGTCCAAATAGTTTTAGGAACCATAGCTTGCTCTCATAATGTAGAACGCTGTTTTTTAAAAGGGCGAATCTCTATAATTCGAAATAAAACAAGATACAAAATTAATTATTTTTATTTTATTCTCATTCAATGACTAATAAAACTTACGTATGTTATCAATCCTTAAATGTAACTAACATTTTATATTATTTTTTATATTTGTATACACATATTTACAAAAATTAGAGACGTTTCTATTGCATTCACTTTTGTACTTTAACCGACCAAATATATTATAAAATTCAATTTATCAAAATATAAAATAAAACAGTTTCACAATAAGTAATATCTACGGCTACCTTAAACTTACATTGAGAATAAA
This sequence comes from Heortia vitessoides, assembly GCA_020976665.1. Taxonomy (NCBI): domain Eukaryota; kingdom Metazoa; phylum Arthropoda; class Insecta; order Lepidoptera; family Crambidae; genus Heortia; species Heortia vitessoides. The sequence continues at coordinate 1,150,970 of JACJUM010003129.1, forward strand.
AATAAATAGTCTCCTTATTGCCTACGTAACTGGTATCTCATTACATTCGAAGACACTGGCTTTTCAATGGCGAACGGTGTTTTACATATCGACTACTCGTGTCGATACTCATTTACATTATTACTCGGAGCATGCCTAACTATAGCGACGATCTTCGCGACGTCTCGTCCGCCAACTATTTACGAACAATATTATGCATTCAAAAACCTAACACAATTTAATACTGCCGACGAAATCGCCCTAGCTGCTTGGCGATCCGGATAAAGCGTGTAAACAATATTCATTTTAACAGTAACGGCATAAGATACGCTTTCCAATATCAACTTTGATTGCACATGATCCATCAAAACACATGCTCGCAGAGACCAGGATACCTCTGTCGCATTGTGTCCGCACTAAAACTAGCCTCGTCGTCGATTACATTTAATCTTACAACATACAATTCTGCATTCGAACCACAACATAGATAGATGTCTGCGCCGTCACGTTCAATGGTATTCGGATTGACGTTTCACAACACGAATGGCAGTACAGTTGTTCGACGGCTGGATATGAAGCACTGGCAGTGATTTCTACTTTTATGGCAAAACGGCACATCCGCATTTATTTACAAATCAGTAAGGTCCTTAATTCGTTCTGCCTTCCACATCGATTAGCTTTACGCAACTTAAAACTAAATTATTATGTTTTATTTAACCAATACGGGCACGAAAGGCAGCATTATATTACGACACGACAAGACGTTCGGATCGATCTTTCCGTGATGAACAATACTTTAGAGATATTATCTCAATCGATGCGGTCCCTCGGTCCGCTATTTGAAAAAACCGTGGACTATGTGGACAAAGAAGTGAGTAACATTGCAGAAATCTATGCTTTCAAAATGTTATAAAAAATATTATATTCTCAATTATTTTCCAATTGGAAAATACGTGACGAAATTTGATCACAAAACACACGTTATGCAATTAGACATTTTTGTAGACCGTTATGGTCGACTTCTTAGTGTTTACTTTTACCGACAGATTAGACAGAAAGATTTCTGCAACGCGACCCTCCCTCCTCACTGTTCCTCGGGCGCGACCTTCACAGTGACGTAGAGCCGCATAGGAGCGGGTACGTCTTCCAGAGCCCGCCGGCGCCGGCGCGCCGGGCCGGTGGCCGGCGCCGGCACCCAGCGCGCCTCCACCTCGAGCTGGCGCTCCATGACGGTGGCCGGCTTGAGGTGGCGGCGCATGCGCAGGGCCCAGGCGCCGTCCCGCTTGGACAGCACGAAGTCTCTGTTGTCGTCGCCGTACGCTATGCGGTAGTGGGCGCGCGCGTGCTCCTCGGCGGGCACGAGCCGCAGCAAGGGCGAGCGGCCCCACGTCTGCTTGGGGGTCGCCGTGATTACGATCAACTCCGCCTCTGGCTCCAGCAGGGAGCGACGACCTGTGGGGCGATCGGAGTAACACACCGTCAATGACGGACATAGTGGCGCATTATATATGTATTTATATTTCACAAGCAACAAATACTCACGCCTACTGCGCCTCCTGCTTTTCCTGAGGACTGTTGTTCCGTTGGCGTATACTATAGCCTCGTCAGGAGCTCGTCTGCGACGTCCGTTTATCTGCAACAATATTCACTCCGTTTAATTACGTTCATAGCCTTCTAGCGTCAAAAGCAGTTGAAGGCTTCTCCCGAATGGGTATACTTGGAGTAGACTTTATACAAGTACCGGTAACAAGCAGTAATAATTTCCAGTTTAAAGAATGACAGAAATTGCAGAGTAATATATCAAAATATCTTAAATCACTATAGGAAGACCTCATACATAGGTCGTCTACATTTTTATTAGATCAGGTCGACAAATAAACAGATAGTCCGCGTGTTGTCCGCTGTCACTGCAGCCTACAGACTACGAGCGTCTATAGGCTGCATAACACAAGGAATTAACGTATTAACGCGTTGCCGATCTTGTCACATGGGAATTTTATAGCACAATACCCAGTTCATTCCCTGGCTCTCCACATTTTATATCAGAACACTACAATACAAACTTCGCTTTGTAGAAGTAGGTAAGACCGAGGTCCAAATAAAAATTGACACTCAACATTTATGAAAGTTTTATTAGTTAATAGGTAAATTAACGATAGGCTAAAGGGGATGAGCCCTTCTAAGGGCGGGTACCGGGAAGAACACCGTTACTTATAGTCCTTCAGAAGCTATTTAACACCGTCGACCTCAAGGGCATAACGCCAGAAATATGGAACAGGAGCGTGGTGATGCTTACAAAATCATTATCGTTCTTGAAATCGGTGACCAAAACGTTGAACAGAAAAATGGAAGAGTTCACTTTAAAAATTATTTTTAAACGGACCTTGAAAGAAAGGAAACGGACCTTTAAAGAAAATACTGGAACCCTAGCGGTCCACCAGAACTTCATACGAGTACATACAATTATATCCCGTTGATCCCATTACCGGAAAGGTTTTAATCTTGTTTTTTTATCTAACCTCTAAACGTGGTAATAACACGTTGAAACATGTTCTATACATACTTCCCGATCAGGACAATTACAAAAATCACAAGAAAATAATCATACAATTTGGTGTAATATAAGTAATAACCTTGCAGCTGAAGCAGCCTTCGTTGGAGACCAGGTCACCGCCGACCTTGTACTGGTCACGCAGCGGGAAAACAGGAGCATCACCGATGTCGTCGGGAGGCAATGCAGAGTCGAGTGCGGTGAGGCAATGTCCCGCGCCAACCAGCCGGTATCCGGCAGGGCAGCCACACTCGAACGATTCACCGAGCGACTGGCAGCCGAAGAGGCAGCTGGCTGTCGCACAGCCACCGGCGAGCTGGACAATTAAATATTTGATTAAATTGCAAACAGTTTGGATTTAACTAGAATAACGGACGAGAAAGCTTTATACATTTAAATTTGTTTTAAGTCTACGAAAGATCCAATTAACTTGTTGATGTCGTCTACTCGATCATTTTTTCGTTCATCTCACATGAATCATAACACAAGATTTAAAGCAACTCAATTTTTAGAAGTGATTAAAAAAAATTCCTTGATATTTTGTCCATAATTAGCGCAGAAGTTATAGACAAAATTCACCCGTTCTCGGGGAGGCTGATGTCCAAGAGTGGACGTTCAATGGCTAACATTATGGTGATGATCATAGCACCAAGCTCTTTTTGAATATCAAGAGACCCTAAATTGTTGAAAATAATTAACATTTTTAATACCCTCTTCTTTGAGTTGAACGTAATATCGTTTCACCGTTGGTATCAATTACCTTTGGAAGTCCTGAAGTACTTATACACTGCTGGACATAACCCCCCCCCCCCCCCAAGGGGAGGGGGAATTCGCCTATAATTGCCGCGCTGGGCTAGCGTGTTAGCAATCACAGAGTGCAAATTTCAAGACGGGGATGCTGCATCCCCGTCCTGTTCTATTGCGAATACAGCTACACTATTGCGGATGGATATACCGCCATCTGTCGGTTTTAGTATCTTAGTCGCCTCTTACGACACCAGGTACCTCACGGAACCTCAAATGAGTAATGCTGAGTTATAACAGACCTGCAGGCACACGGCGTGGTGCGCATCCCAGCCGTAGCCGGCGGGACAGCCGCAGCGGTAAGCGCCCGCCACCGGGAAGCACGGCGATGCTCCGCAAGGGCCCGCCGCGCACGCGTCCGTCGGCACGCACACGCCACTCGACGACCGCACCGTGCCTGCACAACACAAGCACATGACGGCAAACCTGGCTTTACTTCAATGTGAACAACTCTCTTAATCTACATGAGATTACAGTTTGTGACGATGAGTGTTCTTGCGGATATTTTTGCTCTTTCAGGCAAAAGTTGCTGAATACTACTTAACAAAAATATAGCTCATACATCAGACAAACTTATATACTTTTTTTAAAAGAGGTCGACAAACAAGCGTACTGTCATGTAACATAAATGATAGTAAGCGTCACCGCAGCCTATAGACGCTTGTGAGTAACGCGTACGTAAGGTACTCCTAAAACTGCGGGGTCAACAGACATTCATCATTATGTTTACCTGAGACATCCCTTCACCGTCCCATGACCATACCAACCTTACGGTTATAATGGCCGAAGTCTTGACTCCCGACAAATTCTTCATCTTTACATCCCTATAATGCAGTTCTCTCCTCTACCTGTAGGACAGTCGCATCGGTAGCCACCCGCGTAGTTTCTGCACGGCGACTGACAGCGGCCGTCCTCGCACTCGTCGCGGTCCAGACAGCGCTCGCCGGCCAGGTCTAACCGGAAGCCGCGCGGGCACACGCAGCGGTACGAGCCCAGCAGGTTCACGCACTTGCCCGGCGGCGGGCAGATGCCCTCCTCGTGGCACTCGTTGATGTCTGCGAGGTAGCACGGTTTTAGAATCTATCTAATCACAGACTTATTTGACGTGTCAGTGTTGCGTAATCTACTGAAATAGTTCTGATTAAGTTCCGAAGTTATAGAGCGGAATCGAATGAGAATCGAACATATCCTAACCAAGTAGAAGAGTAGTTGAAGGGCAGGTCAGAAGTAACAATAGGTAATGACGGGCCCGATGGCGCAGATGATAGTGATCCTACCTTGTGCGCCAAGGGTCGTGGGTTCGATTCCCATCCAGGAGAAATATTTATATGATGATATTTGTGTTTCTTCTGTGTCTGGGTGTTTAATACATGTATTTAATGTATTTGGCGTCTGTAACACAAGTGCTTTAGGCGACATACCACGGAATCAGGTCAATGTATGAAGTGTAGTGGAAATTTATTTATTAAATGAGCATGTATGAAAGGTCTAATGTGAGTATGGTCTAATGGATGCAAGAGATTGGGTAGGTCGATATTGCAACAAGTGGATATCCATAGTCTCTGTCTACCCCGATGGGATTCTGTATGTAAACGAAGCACAAAATAAACTGTGTTAATATGGCTCCTTCCTGCACTATGGTTAATAGTAAAGAAAGAAAGAATATCTTAAAACAAATAAAATTACTTGTCAGCTCAAGAAATTTAACATTTCTTTTTTTGTATTTGTATCGCAATATACCAAAATATGAATGCAAATCGACTATAACGTATTGAGTTAATATTCATAGATTTTTTTTATTAAGGACTCAAAAGTCGAATCTATTTACTACGAATTATATTTTAAACAGTTTGCAGTATGACACTATTTGACTAAGTCTTGCAACTTATTAATATTTTTACTTGTGGTCTCTAGTTCAGTATCATTAGCGTATCGACACTTACCCACACAAGCGTCGCCTCGTTTCTCATAACCGTCATGGCACGAGCACTCATAAGAGCCATCGGTGTTGGTGCAAGTCTGCTGACACGTGTGCGTGCCCGCAGCGCACTCGTCGACGTCGACGCAGGCGCCGCCGTCCTCGTCGAGCGTGTAGCCCGCGCGGCAAGTGCACTCATACCCGCCGTCCGTGTTGTGGCACGAGTGCGCGCAGGGGCTCGGCCGCGCGGCACACTCGTCCACGTCGACGCACATCTGGCCGGAGGACTTGTAGCCGCGTCCACATACACAGCGGAAACTGGTGGCAATTAAAGGTTGGTCGGTCAATTGCGAGGATTTAAAAGTGGAATTCGTCATAGAATAGTTCGAACATGTTTTTTGTGACAGTTCTTTACTGCACAGAATACAATTAAAATTTACACCTAAACAGGCGTAATTTATAAAGAAATAAATATTTGTGAATGCTCTGTTGTCTGATGTCTGTAACACAAAAATGCTTTAAGCAACTTACCTCGGAGTCAAGTCAATGTAATTATTTATAATAATTATTAAACCTTTCACTATCTTGTCCAAGTAATACAAAAACTACTTAACACTAAATCGTCACTCACAATAGGAAAATACATTCATCCATTAATGGCCAAACATTAGGAAAAAAGTAATGACAATTGCCAATAATCTCGCTCACCTGCCGATAATGTTGACGCATCTGCCCGGCGCGCACAACCCCGGCATGGCGGCACACTCGTCGATGTCCATGTTCGCGTCAGGGAAGCCTATGATGTCGACGTTGGTCCCGTGCGAGTGGTCGTGCGTGTGCGAGCCCACGTCCAGGTTGGTCGGCGTGCACAGTTCGGCGCGCGCCGCTGTCTCGGGCAGCGGGCACAGCTCGCACTCTGGGCCCCACGCCGCACCCACGGTGCAGCAGCATTGGGCTCTGAGTAGGTAAGCAGGTACACATATATACTCTTGAACCATCTTCATATCAGACGTAGGATCAGGCCACTGCTGGACATAAGCTTTCCCAAGAAATTTTCAATAGGACCGGTTATCTGCGACCCGCTTTAAGTTGTAGAACTTTCATACTAACTTTGCTACCCCCTTTTTTTAGGTATGATTTTCAAAAAAATATTTTACACGTGTCACGTGTCGTTCTGTGTCATGAAACCACCTGTCACCTTCAATGAAATATCTAAAAGCATAACTTCAAAAACAGCAAAGTTTTACACTAACTCAGCTTTACACCTTTAGGCGGTGAATGTTTAAATATCCCTTCTTAGTTATAAAAGGAATCTATCCTACGTTATAAAAGCAACCCCTGTGCAAAATTTTAATTTTACAACCCTTACAATTTAAGCCCTGTGTTGATATGTCAGTTAGTCACTCAAAAACCTTCACTTTTTATAAATATATATCAGTCATCACTATATCAGCCGTTTGACATCTCCTGTTAAACACAATGTGGCCCTTTAATAGCCGGACTTGGCAATTTTGGTGGCATTCTTAAAGCGTATCTTCGCTCAGAGATGCTGCTATCCATTCCCGTCCTGTTTATTTGCGCTACGCTTTTTTAGATGAATATTCCACTATCAGCTCCACCTCCTCCAGTAACCTCTTACGACATCTGGTACAGGGGGTTCTACTCTGCCGGTAATCCACGGCTAATAAGATGTATTAAAACTTAGTCAGTAAATAGTAAAAAGGGTCCGCCAATGAACCATTTGAACCCATGGTAAGAATTATTCGAACAAGACGACTTATACCATGTCTATGGATATTGCAGTCCAATATTGATGACATTCTATAATTATACTTCATCAGCCTTTTTTGGTTACCCCACATAGGGTACACCGGCCATTATAAAATTAAAAATATGTACTAAAGAACAGTGTTCTGTTGTATCTTTAACAGATCCATCTTCACTAAATAGATTGCTATATATGCTATACTGCAATTTATTTGATAAGCTATACTATTAAGCACACACCGATATAAACTACAACTAAATGATAACATACTTAGTGACATGTTGAGGGATCCCAGGTGTTGAAGACGAGATCCTGGACGGCCAGGGCTCTGGCACGCAGCGACCCGACACAACGGACCGATGACACACACCGGTGCGGCGATCTGCAACAAAAATGCAATATTAATAACGCTTGCCTTAACTATATGGTCAGTTCATTAATATCATGACATAGGTTTTCTTATGCTTTTAGATATAATTTCGAATAAAAAAAACAATAAAAGTGCAGAATGGCTCAAATCTTAATTACAAGATTCTGGCCTAACATTGTCCGAGTTTCTTAGTAAAGCTCTCCACAGCCAATTTATTGCGGCTCGAGATAAGTTGGGCATCGATAGGTACTGGACACCGCTAAGACATTTGTTATTAGATCCTACAAGGTACGGCACCGTGTTTCCTCGATTCTCGCAGAGTTAAATTGCCATGTGCCATTTGCATATGCATCTAACCATTCTAACGCATCTACTTCTGTTACTGCGCCTGCTCAGCGTGCATCGACCAGGTCTAGAAGAGTCGTGCAGTAGAAAAAAATATTTGTCTGATCTATATTTCTTTTTTTAAGTTTTTCAAATACTCAAAGTATTTCTGCTTATTTCCCTGATATGCTGGCATCCTGTCATCGGCTGTGCGGTATTCGCAAAGTAGGATAGTACTTTCATTCACCTGTACCAGGTGTCGTAATAGACGACTGAAGTCTCAAAACCTACAAATGGTGGTATATCTACCCAAAACAGTGGAGCTCAAATGAAACAGACGGTGATAGGTATCAATCACCGATTCCGTTGCGAAGCTACACTGTATGCCGCCACGCCTGACCAACGCAGCATTTGTAAACAAATTCATTGGCATCAAATTGATGTCGCGATAAAAGAAACTAGTTCCCCGTACCGATACAGTCGGTGCCGTCTTCGCTGAGCTCGAAGCCAGCGTCGCAGTCGCACGTGTACCCGCCGTCCGTGTTGATGCACACGCCGGGCGAGCAATGGTCCGTCCGCTCCTCGCATTCATCGATATCTTCGCACGCGTTCGGCGCATCGTGTGCTACCGATGGGTTTCTTCTATAGCCTGCAAAGTATTTATTTATAATTTATTCTTCGCCTAATATTATTCAGGTGTATTTCCCAGGTTATTTCTTAAAGAGATAGAAGGCCATTTAAAAAAAAAGAAGTTAGTAAGTATAGTCTGTTTTGAAGAAAATACGCTGATCAAATGAAAGCTATCCTCAGAAGAAATCTACAACACTCTTCTTAACTGGCGTCCTGTATGAACAGATTAATGATAGTGGACGAACTATTCCTTAAAGAAAATGTAACATCAACCCTAAATAGAAGTAGCATTTGTTTTTTAGTGTGATTCAGATGTTATAGGTACAGTAAACAATGCACAGACGCTTTAATCCGACATGGAAATTAAACAGAAATCTCTGATAAGGCTAGCAGTTCTTCCGTGGTCCCATGGAATTCAGGTATTCCGATGCCATAGTAATATTCAATAATGACCTTGACGAATCCACAGTTTAATTACCTTTAGGACACTTGCAAACGAAGGAGCCTACGATGTTCTCGCAGTCGTGTGGGCAGGGCGGCTCGTCGGAGGCGCACTCGTCAATATCACGGCAGTGGACACCGTCGGCGTCGACCGCGTACCCGTAGGGACACGTGCAGCGGAACGAGCCCAGCGTGTTGTGGCAGCGGAAGGAACACATTGCGCGCCCCTCCGCGCACTCGTCGATGTCGATACAGGTCTGTCGGCGCGCAGTGGACGATTATTGCGACGACTCAGGCGGATAATCGAACGCCTCTTGATGGTTGGAATTTGTAATGGCCTTTTTAGTAGCAGTACTAACTACGTGGATGTCGGCGCAGGACTTTTGACGTACAGGTTGACACGGATTGACAAAACGTGCAAGTTGACACGGATTGATAAAACGCCTGTTGTAAGATCGAATCAACAAGGCCTTTAATAATCGTTGGTAATCAATGTAAAATTAAAGTAGTCAAAAGATTCCATTGAAATAGCTTTGTTTTGGGAACTCATATTTATGTAGCGTATACTTGAAGCGAAAAAGTTGCATCACTTAAGGAAATTTCAACTCAAGAACGTGAAATTGTACTCAAAGCTTATTTAGAAAAGAAGTGCAAAAAGCTATTTTCTTTAAAAAAAATGCTCATTGTGATTGACACAGTGATTTACGCAAATGAAATAAAATAAGTACAAGTAAATTATGGATGACTTTTTATAAAATTTTATGATTTCTTTGGAACTTCGGCCACCAGACGACTTTTAATCGATAGGCAGTGCAGCTAGATCTTGTAAATAAATTCAATTACTCTGCAACGGCACTCACATGATCAGGTCCATCGATGAATCCGAAATTACAAGTGCAGCTGTACTGGCCATCCATGTTGGTGCATGTTCCGTTACCGCAGATGCGCGGGTCCACCACGCACTCGTCGATGTCTACGCAGTTGAGCTGCGTGCTGTCCAGCTCGTAGCCGTCCGGACACTCACAGCGGAACGAACCGTCCGTGTTCACGCAGCGGCCGCCGCGGCACACGTCCGGGCGGACCTTGCATTCGTCTAAGTCCTGGAAAATTTCAACATAGTCAGCAACAGGCGTGGGTTAAGAAATTTGTACCACCAAAAAAAATGTTGGTTATGTGTGTTTCTGGTTTCAATGACTAGAATAATACCTTAAATTTCTTATTTGATAGAAATTAACTGTAGGTGACTATTACTTTTACTTATATTGATTTGTAACAAGCTCAAACTCCTCCACCGCCTCCTTGGTCATGCCATGTAAATTTGGTAAAAGCTATATGGTACGACGACATAACTAAGTAGTCGCAATGTTTTGTTATTTATTTATTAACTATCGTATTTTATGGTAATTTAATATTTAAGTTGGCTATTTTTAACCAATCTATATTTTTTTCATTCCACAATGTTATATATACATTATATTTTAACGTAAGCTATCTTTGCTGTTTGCTTATGTAGAATGTTGTTAGCTTACCAGAGGGAAGTTAGGACGTCCCATCCCACCGGGGCATATCCTAAGGAATTCAGGTGAACCAGGTAGAGGGCAACGTTCACAATAAGTTCCCCACGCGGCACCTGCGGAGATTATAAAATATACAAAATTAGTCTCTCACACAACAAAAACACATTACAAAACACCCAAAAAAGTCCGTAGATAATCCGTAGCATATCTAACAAAAACCGTAGCACACAACCATGCCGTAGCTCACTTACCGTCGGAACAGCAACAATCTGGCCTTGTGAGCCGTAGCGAGCGCGCACGATGACAGCGTCCAGCGCTCCAGTCATCGTAGCACATCTCTTTACGTTCATCAACGCATACTGCCGCAGCTTTGTCAAACCGCCATCCCGTTGGGCAGTCGCATACATATCTAATGAATGGATTATATAATCAATATGTTTCAAAACATACAGTATATGGGATTTAAATATGGCATTGAATACTAACCCCCCATTAAAATTGCGACACTCTCCTCCATCACAAGCGTATGGTAGCTCTTTGCACTCGTCGCGATCCACACACCGGCGTCCTTGTAATCTCCAACCTTCCCCGCATGAGCATTCAAATCTAAAAACAGACATTTGTTTAACCGAGTGCAATAATAAGTGTTTATTTGCCGATGCTTACAACTGGGCCTAGATCATTTATACATGGTGTCCTATTCTGTCTTGGTTTTATATAAACATTAATGGATGTATCATGCTAGCTTAAATTAAATCAGACTTTTCAATCTTCTACAAAGACAATATTTTACAACATTTACTACTCATAATTAAACCACTGTTCTAATGATTTTAAAACGTGGCTTATTTAATTTTTTACATTTTTTGTACTCTCAACGGAGATGTTTAGGGATATTGTTAATTTCGATTCAAAATGAATAACTAATTCTCTGAAAAACGTATTTGATAAGAAGGTAAGATTTGTTTGTAATCTACTAAATTAGGGAACGACTGGCCCGATGGCGCAGATGGTAATGATCCTATAGTGTGCGTCGTAGGTTCGATCCCCACTCGGGATATTGTGTTTTTTCTGTGGCTGGGTGTTAAATATTTAAGTAATTATATTTATAATACCTATGTTATCTGACGTCCGTAAAACAAGTGCTTTAAGCGACTTAGCACAATGCCAATGTTTGTAATGTTGTTGGAATTATTATTATTATTACATATGGCCCAAGTTAACTACTTTTGATTCTCTAGCACCTATGCGGTCAGCTATCCCACCTTCACGACTCTTATAATGCCGTAATCTGTAGTATAAGTGTTCATTGCACTCACCCGCCATTGGTGTTGGTGCAAGCGGGCGAGCCGTCCCGTCCGCATGGGTGCGACTGCTCGGTGCACTCGTCCACGTCCCGGCAGTTGCGGCCGTCGCCCGTCAGCGTGTAACCGGGCGCGCACTCGCAGCGGAACGAGCCGACTGTATTGCGGCAGCGCCCGTTGCGGCACACCATCCCACCTTCACGGCACTCGTTGATGTCTGCACACACAGATGGGGACTTTTCAATGTATATCTGTGCATTGTGACATTATGCAAGTAAATCGAATGTAGTATGATTGAGAGATAAATGAAGCGGACATTTATTTTTCGATCATCATAGCACCCGTTTTAAATAGATATACCGCCATCTAGCGGTTCTGGTGCCTCAATAGCCTCTTCGAACACCTGGTATGGAGGGGATACTATTCTACTCAGACGTTACTCCCGGCAATATTTTTAATTATTTTTAACATAATTAAACCGAATGATAATTCAGAAATTAACACTTAGGTATCGATTCAACTTGTGAGGTAGTGTTAGCAGATTTCAAAGTTGTAATAATAACAACGGTGATTAGGATTCCAAATCAACGAACGCTCTTTTGCAAGAACATCGACACAACTCTTAAGTAACTGATGTTCTAAAAATAACACTAAGGTTAAAATTTAGTGTTACATCGCAAAAACAAACATTGTTGACCTTATTAAATAAGATAATTTCAAAAGCAGTTCTGCGAAAGTTAAAACAAGGGCTTTCCCCTTTCTAAGTCTTACAAATCAAAAGTAAAACAATGAGACGTACCAATACAGTCGTTGTTAGGTCCCGCTTTGAAGCCTTCGTCGCAGTGGCAGGTGTAGGAACCGGGTAAATTCTCGCAGGTACCGTTACGACACATCGGCCGAGGTCGCGCGCACTCGTCTACGTCGCGGCAGGCGTTGTCGCGCAGCGTGTACCCGGGCTGGCAGTCGCACCTGATCAAAAAAAAATTATTAAATGTTACCAACGCTATAATTTTTTCTTGTCCGTTTTCTTTAGAAGTTTTTAATAAAGCTTCAGGCAGGCAGACATAGTCAGATATTTACTCTAGATACAAATAAATAACTGATTACATATGTTATATAGTGTCTTTAACCTCAATAAACTGGTAGCAGACCATTACTTTATTAATTTAGAGGTATAAAAAAATACGCGAATCACTGATACTAAAATGTTTCCCTAAAAATAGGGGAATTTACCCATAATGCTGAACAAACGTGGTGGCAAACGCAGAAAGTAGCTGCGCAACGGGAATGCTGCTGCCCATCCCCGTCTTGTTGCATTTGAGCTCCACTACTTCAAGTAGATATATCCGTATATGTCGTTTACCGGTACCTCAGTAGCTTCATACGACACCTGCTGTAGTCGAAGTACTATTCTTCTTTGCCGGTACCACACGACCTAACTTCAAGCTTTTATCATTTTGCGAATATTTTTTTAAAAAGAGGAAAAAAATTTTCACCTCAAGTATTAACATATAAAAATTAATTATAAATATGAAATAGGTGGAAGCTTTAACTGCATATTAGGCATGATTGCAAGTAACCATGATAGATAACATGGACATGAAATCGGCCTTAAACTTTGCTAGATATTACATGAGGTAACCTGATACAAAAGGTCGTCTGCATTGAAACCCTACTCTAACCTATTTCTACTGCCAAATAGCAGTGTTCGCATTGCTGTGTTCCGGTCTGAAGGGTGAGGGAGGCAGTGAATTTACTGGTTAATGTGGTATAATATCTTCAAGTCACAAGGTTGGCAATCAGTGATATTCTAGTGATATTACGAGCGTCTATATGTTGCAGTGACGTTTACTATCGCAGACTGTATCCTTGTTTGTCGACCTAGTCTTATAATAAAAAAAATACAATTTTGACTGGCACGATGGCGCATTAAGTGGTGTTCCTATTTAATGCTATTGAGTATTCGATCCCCACCCATAGCACACATTTGTGTTATGAATATTTGTGTTCGTTCTGTGTCCGAATTTAAAATATATATTTAAGTATTCTATTTCTAATTCGTCCATTTTTTCATATCATGACATAAGTACTTGAAGCTCAAGACTTATCTCGAAGTCCAATCAATGTAGAGATGTTTTACGAATAACCGAAGAGTCAGCCTACTTGTATGAACCAAGCGTGTTCCTGCAGTCGCCATGTTCGCAGAGTTTGTCGTCTTCGCACTCATCGACGTCTTCGCACTCGTCCAGGGTAGGCGTGAGCCGGTACCCGGGTGGACAGCGGCACTCGTACGAGCCGGGTAGGTTGACGCACTGTGCCAGTCCGCGGCACCGCGACCGACCGAGCGCGCATTCATCTATGTCACGGCAGAGGTGTGACGTGTTGTCGTGTTGGTATCTACAAATTTCATTAGTCTGTTAATTTTTAGTACAAAATATCTAGAAACCATTGTATTATTCTATCAATAAAAATTATCCGTACCTACAAAGAGATGACGACGCGTGTCAGAGTATTAATTCTTGTTAGTAGTAGGTTTTTTTTTATAATGGTTCACGTAATGAACTTGCCTTAAACTTAGCTTCAACAGCAGGCCTCACTTGGAGCCAGCAGACCAGTTTTAAAATAGGCAGTCATTCCATTAGTTCAAATAACTTTTACGACAGCGGCAAGACATCAGGTCGATCATTAGAATTTTATTGAACTAATATATAAAATATATTTTTATAGGAAGAAATGTGTTTTTATGAGGTTCATCTTGGCGGTTTAAAGGTTTATTTAATAATAGCTGTGCCCGCGTCTTCGTCCGCGCGGATAATTTTTTTGGGTACCATACCTCTTTACCTTAACTTATATAAACTTTGAATGTCATGTTTATTTATATCGAATCGGGCTGAAAAATAAGTTTCAAGTTTCTAGCTCTAAAATTGCGATACTTCCATACAACTTTTCACCCCTCTTTTCGACCCCTTACAACCCTTATTTCTAATTAAAAAATAAGCTATGTCCTTTCTCAGGGTCTAAGGATTGTTTGTGCCAAATTTCATCAAAATCGGTTGAGAGGTTTAAGCGGAAAAGAGTAACAGACAGACTGAGTATTTTGGCATTTATAATATTAGTAGGGATACTTATTATAAGCCAAGCAAAATAAAAAAGAAATGTATAGCAACTCAGCAAAGATGCCAAGGTACTTATTGGTATATTCGGATATAGTGTCGCCCAATAATGCGCAGCCTCGTCTACTCCTCCGGAATTGACATCTGAGTGGTCCAGCATAAAGTACCGACAATTAATAAAGAATCTAGACGATTGTGAATCGCTAACCCGTGGTCGCAGCCGCACGTAAAGCCTGTGGCGGTGTCGTGGCACGAGCCCGGCTTGCACAGCTGCGGCATGATCTCGCACTCGTTGATGTGCTTGGTCTCGTTGGTGACGGGGTTGACGTAGAGGCCGGGGTGCGCGCCGCACAGCGCCACGTGCTCGGCGCTGGAGTGCGGCGGGCAGCGCGCGCACGGCGCGCCCCACGCGCGCCCGGCCGACCCGCAGCAGCAGAGGTGGCGCGTCTGCGGCGCGCCCGCCGCGTTCGAGCAGCGGCCCGTGTCCTCGTCGTACTCCAGGTAGCACTGCCGCTGCCGGATGTCCACGCACTCCTCTGCAAGTGGACGTGTGAGTGTAATCGTCTGCCTGTACTGGCATAGATCGGTATTAAAAGGTGTTATCGGTATTAAAAATTGGGGATGGATGGAGATGTCGATGTGCCATAGGTATAAGTTGCTAATTGGAAAAAAAAATGGTGTGCCTTTTGGATTCGGGTTGTTGAATCGATGGTACTGAAATGATAGTGTTCAAAGAAATAAACCCGCCCAGCAGCTAACTGAGAAGTAGTATTAGTAGCATATTTCAAAAATATATACAATTTGTGTCACTCTCCCCTTTGACCCACTTTAGCGAAAGGAAAATCTCACTAAAGTGTCGAAAACTGAACATCATCCACGGAGTCAGGTGATCGATTCCAAGGTCACTGCCCCGACTGCTATGAGTAGAATTCTAGTACATATACGGAACGTCGTGAAATTTATACAAAATTCTGTACACGAGGCACTACACACCGTTGTATCGTTTTTAAAAGATTATCCAATAAAATATGCCAGATAATTTACTCTCGTCAAAATATATCTTTTAAATACCAACGTGTATGAATGTCTGTGCATCCACCCGTAAGATAGACAGACGAACTGACTAAAACCTCAGGATCGCACTGGACACAGGCCGCATACAACGGTCCTATTGGAGATTATTTGGGGAGGTCTATGTCCTGTAGTGGACGTCTTATGGCTGATATGATGATGATGAGGGATATAAACAGAAGTTAACTGACTATTGTTAGGCATCGGCACATAGCCCTCCGGGCAGAGGCAGACGTAGGAGCCAGGCAGGTTACGGCAGATGCCTGGCCCGCAGATGTCAGGCGTGACGCAATCGTCGATGTCAACGCAGCGCTGGCCGTCTTCACTGAGCAGCCAGCCCTCGCCGCATGTGCACACAAACGAGCCGAATGTGTTCGTGCATGTCCCGTGCTCGCACAGCGCTGGGTGCTGCTCGCACTCGTCGATGTCCGCCAGTGTAACCACGAAAGACGGCTACAAATTCAAATACGTACATATATCAAATACGTACAAATACAATACGACGATAAGACAGGCTTGGACATAATTAACTTTAAGGTATTGATACTTAAACTTTTTGTTTAAGTATCACTAAGCTATTGAAACATAGTTTTTTTATTCAAAATGTTTGAAAATTAATCTATTTATTTATTAAAATGCCCTATCAATGTTTAAAACCGATAGTTGGCGGTATATCCATCCGAAACAGAGCAGCTTAAATGCACAGGGCGGCGATGGGCAGCAGCATCCCCGTCACGGAAGATGCCCTCTGCGATTATCAACACGCTTGCCCAGGGCGGCAATGATGGGCAAAATACCTCCTTTCTTGGAGAGGCCTAAGTCTAGCAGTGGACTTCCAAAGGCTGGTATAATTATGACTATATAAATGATCACAATACATCTCACACATTGACCTGACTCTGAGATAAGTCATTTAAAGCACTCAATCAGTCTTTGATTGAGTGCTTTGATCACGCAACATAAGAATGTAGGAAATTAAATACAATTCCAAGACTGAAAAAAATAAAAATATTCATCATATAATTGTTTGTCCTCTGATCAAACCCACGACCCTTAGTGAACAAGATATGGGCATTTACAAACGCGTTCTCGGGTCACTCTGAAAATCACGATACATCACTATAACTTTTATCGAACGGTGTAAATCATTTGTTCTAGATACATATAAATCTATCTGAGTTGAATAAGAAAATAGCTTACGGGTTCCCAAACGGGTTGGTAGCCAGGTCCACCAGGACAAAGCTGTTTGTATTCCTCTGATCCTGGTTCTGGACAAAGATCGCAGTAGTTTCCCCAAGCAGCACCTGAAAAACAACAAAGAATTAACGAGCTGAAAATTATCATGAATAACAAATCTCTTAATTCTGAATGAGACAATAACCAAATGTTATTTAATTAAATTTCAAGAGTGTTTAATGATATGTACTAGAAAAAAAACTAGTGGCAGGTCCATTAGGCGGGTCCTGAACCTGCATATTCCCTATGCCGGGGGACTGCACCACCGTTGTTCTTCCAAGACCTTAGCAGACATTTTTCTAGTAAATATCTTCTTTAATCCACCATTATTAGCCGTAGAGTACTGGCAGAGTAAAATGGTACCAGGTGTCGTAAACCAACAGATGGCGGTATATCCATGCAAGAAAATCAGCTCAAATGAACAGGGTGGGGATAGGTAGCAGCTACCCGTCGCAAAAGCTGCGCGCTGCGATACCCAACACGCATGCTCAGTGCGGCAATTATGGGCAATATACCCCCTTTCTTGGGAAGGCCTATGTCCAACAGTGGACTATTAATGGCTGGTATGATGATGATGATGAATTCACCATTTGCTATGTATAAAACCTCTCAAAGTATTCTAAAATAGCCTAATAGATGTGCGTGGGGTACTGGCAGGGTGAAATAGTACCATCCCATATACCAGGTGTTGTAAAAGGCGGTTGAGGTACTGGAACGAACAGACGGCGGTACATCTAATTGAAACAGATACAATAAGGCTGCCCAGCACCATTCATGTCGTAAAGCTACCATCAACGATTACCACCACGCCTATCCAGAGCAGCAAAATTTTATTTCATGATACATGAGGTAGACCTCATATAAAAGGTCGTCTGCATTGCTACCTTACTCTCACCTATTTCTACTGTGAAGTTGCTGTGTTTACATTGCGGTGTTCCAGTCTGAAGTCGAGTCCGGGTAATGTGGTATAATATCCTCAAGACACGAACGCGTTAGTGATATATTTGTGTTATTACGTTCTATAGGCTGCAGAGACGCTTACTATCACAAAATCACTATAATCACGCGAACTGCATGAATATTTGTCGACCTGGTCTAAAAAAAGATCCATTTCTCTGGGAGGCTTACGTCCACCAATTGACGTTTTAAAGTTACTACTGAAGATGAAGTTAATAAAAGTAACCTGTATTCGTCCAGTGCCTCTGGATATAATGTTAGAGTAGTCTGTAAAATAGTAGCATACCGACAGAGCAGCAGCAGGCAGCTTTGCTTCCATTTTCTGAGAGTCGGTCGCCATCGTTGCAGTGTTCGATGCCAGAGCGCAAGTCCACATTTCCATAACAACGCGCCGTCCTCGAATCTACAAAAAGTAAAAAAATATATATAGGTATTACGGACATTACCAAATTTGTTCATTGAACAATTAAGGATCTTGTCTTGTGGATTGTTACATGAATATGTTGTAAAACTAGTCCAGTGAGAGCAGTCTAGTCTTGAAATGTGACTATACACATCGCCAAGTCATGAAAGTAATCGAATAAAACATTTTGATCTTGATTTTTTGATTTAAAGGATATAAATCATGAAGTTAACTCACTTAAATACTAATAGTTGACAAAAAGAGATATCAAATTGTTTTAACAACAATAAATAAAGCTTTTCTTGACACTTGAGGAAGAAACTGCAGCCATTTTTATTTTTAGAGTTAATTATTCCAATCTATTGAAAATACAACTAATGTAACAAATATTTTTTGGTAAAAATTACCAAAAACTAGCAGCATCTCTTCAAAGTTCCGTATCCAAAAAAAATATTATTTTACTTCAAGTACCATTAAATAATAGCTCTAACAACTATTTGCTTACGTAAAAACTAAAAGAAAGCGAAATAATAGTAAGATAGGAATGTAACGAACCGAAGCAGGCGGTGCCTTCGGAGACCAGATCGTAGTCGTTGGGGCACTTGCATTCGTACGAGCCCTGCGTGTTCACGCACACGCCGTACTGGCACGACTGCGGCGATTTGCACTCATCCACGTCCGTGCAGTTAAAGCCAGGCATCACTGGAACACAATGAATTTACCCATATTAAGATGAAGATTATAAATAAATAACTTCACACATCTTACACACACATGATTCCGAGCTAATACCAGCCATTGAAAGTCCACTGCTGGACATAGGCCTCACCAAGAAAGAAGGTTTTTACCCGCAGATTACAGCGCTGAGAAAGCGTGTGGCAATCGCAGAGCGCAGCTTTCACGCCGGGATTGCTGGTGCCCATCCCCGCCTTGTGCATTTGAGCTGCACGCTCCCGGATAAATATATCGCCATCTGTTCTGGTACCTAAGTCAACTCTTACGACAGACTGCAACTGCAGTGGGAGGTACTATTCTACTCTACCAGTACCTCACGGCTTCGTGCTAAATCACTCAAAACTATTGTATTATGGACATCGAGACAACAAAATACTTAAATACATATTTCACAACACAAATACTCATTATAAAAATATTTGTGGTGAGAATCGAACCCCCGTCCTTGTTGTACAAGATAGGATTACTGCCATTAGCGCCATTGGATCCTTCAAAGAAAAAAATCAACATCGTGTATCAACTGAATATTTCGCCTTTTCTTCGTATATATCCATTAGCACTATATATGCAGAATTAAAAAATAATAACACTTGTATTCCTGCAACAAGAGACTAATAGATCAGTAATGACTTGAGAAAAATTAACATTAATAAAGCTATTTATCTTAACTTGACCAATCTTGAGATACAGAAGAAGTGAGGATGGCAATTTCAGTTTAAAGACATGTATTTCTCATAAAAGAGAACTTAAAGCTAAATATAACTTAAAAATTATTAAAGGAACAAGTGCCAACCTGATACTTAGTTGCTCAATAAATAAGTTTTTTTTATTATTATTATTGCACAAAACAAGTTTGTATTATGAACAGTAAAGTTGCAATTTACGAGCCTTATCACTAGAAGGCAATCTCTTCCAGACTAGGTAAAAAGACATAAATAAAAATTAATATTGGACAATATCACAT
The DNA here is from genome assembly GCA_020976665.1 of Heortia vitessoides. Lineage (NCBI taxonomy): Eukaryota > Metazoa > Arthropoda > Insecta > Lepidoptera > Crambidae > Heortia > Heortia vitessoides. The sequence goes on from JACJUM010003129.1 coordinate 1,171,055, forward strand.
ACATTGATCCGGCCTCAAAAACGTAGCTTGCGTACCAGTGTTATGGGCGACAGAACCAACGAAAATACAACACAATAATTTCAAAATAGTAAAAGCTTAAATGCGATTCTGATGTGTAAACATACATAATTGCTAAGTTCAATCAAATCGAAGCACGAGCACTTTCCGAAATAAATAAAACCTTGCTAATCTTATATAGAAGCCGTGGGGCACAGGCAAAGTATCCCCCTCTGAAAGAGGCGACCAAGGTACTGAAACCGATAGATAGCGGTATATCTATCCGGTACATAACAGCTTAAATGATAAATGGGCAGAATGGGCAGCAGCATCCTCGTCGCGAAGTTGTGTTCTGCGATTAACACCACGCCTGCCCAACGCGGCAATCATGGTCAAAAGCCCCCTTATCTTCAGGAGGCTTGAGTCCAACAGTAGAGTTTCTATAGCTGATATGATAATGATGATAAATATTATATGCACGAAAATTTGTGAGTACTATTGTGTGGATGAATGTAAACGCTTTAACGCTGGAACGGAGAGACAGATAACAGATCTACATAAAATTCAGTATTCTTGATTTAGGATTATTGAAAGTCTGGAGTAAATTTAAGAAACACACAGACTACTTTTTATTCGGAAAACATATTCCTGTGGGATAGATCTAGTTTTAAAATTTTTCTCTATGGATACTTTGCAAACATTAGTAAAACATTAGTTTCCCAGGGATCTTTTAGACTTAGCAGACAATGTCGCTAGCTAGTAAAATGTATACTAATATTATGAATCTGAAGAGTTTGTTTGAACGCGATAAACTCAGGAATCGCTAGTCCAATTTAAATGTTTTTTTCAGTGTTGGATAGTTCAATTATCGTGAAAGAATTAAATATATTATATTTTCAAATTTTTTAAGATACTACTTAAAATAAGTAAATAAATCTAGAAAATCACTGTACCTCCCAAAGCTACCATTCTACGCGATAAAGTCACTCATATATTCACCTGACTCGCGAGATAAGGCGCTTAAAGATTAAGACGCTTGTATTATGGCCACCAGACAGCAGAGGAACCGGAGTGAAAGATCAATGAACTTTTAAAAGATTATTATAAAAGCCTCACAATCATCAATGTTGTCTGACTGGTACCCCTTGTCACAGATGCACTTGAACATGCCGTACGTGTTGACACAACGCCCGAACACGCACACGTTGTCAAACGTCGCGCACTCGTCCATATCTGCAATGTAATAAAAACCTTGATTAACTCAAAATAAAGTCGAATCAATCTTGAAGAACACGGGTGATCTCGCAATCTCGCGAAGATGTCTACTCAGTCTGGGTGAAGTAGGGATTTTATTACAGTACACTAAGAAGCCGTGTAGTACCGGCAGAGTGGTACTCCTGTACCAGGTGTCTAAGGCACCAGACCGACAGATGGCGGTATATCCATCTAGAACAGTGCAGCTTAAATGCACAGGGCGGGATGCGCAGCGAAAGCTGCGCTCTGCGATTAACGTTTCCCCTTTCTTGGGGAGGTCTATGTCCAGCAGTGGCCTCCCAATAGCTGATATGATGATGACGTTGAAGGTCGAATCAGTCTTGAAGAACACGAGCGGGATGACGAATGATAATTTGAAACTTACCGAGACATGCTTTCTCATCAGGAGTCTTGGTGAAGCCGACGTCGCAATCGCAGAAATAACCGCCGGGCGTGTTAGTGCAGTGTCCGTTCTCACACAGAGTGGGGTCGTTTGCACACTCATCAATGTCCACGCATGAATACCTGCGTACAATTTAAGTAGTAGGATTCAGGATATATTGCATACATAAAGAAATTACCATTATTATTAAAAAATAATTAAAATCTGCTAATAAGTTGGATAGTCGTGAGGTACTGGCAGAGTAAAATAGTACCTCTCCCTGTACCAGGTGTCGTAAGAGATGACTAAGGTACCAGAACCGACAGATGGCGGTATATCCATGCAAAAAAGTTAGTTCAAATGTACAGGGCGAGGATGGGCAGCAGCTTTACCGTCGTGAAAGCGCGCAGCTTTCTCGACGATTGATTGAGGTGTCGAAGAGGCGACTAAGGTCTCAGAACCGACAAATGATGGTATATCCATCCGAGACAGTGTACCTCAAATGCATAGAATGGGGTTGGACAGCAGCATCCCCATCGCTAAAGCTGCACTTTGCGATTGCTAATGGACGGGATTCCTCCTTTCTTGGGGAGGCCTATGTCCAGCAATGGACTTCCATAATAATGTTGTAAAAATGGCTGTAATAATAATGTTGCCCAGTAGTGGGGCTTCTATTGCTGATACGATGATAGAACTGGACACATACCCGTCACCCTTGTAACCGGTGTCGCAGAGGCACATGAAAGATCCATCGGTGTTGCGGCAGGTCGCGCGTGGGTGACATCCACCATTGTTGGTGAGGCACTCGTCCACGTCTTCGCACTCAGTACCGTCGCCACGCCATCCGTCTCGACAGCGGCATTGGAATGAACCCTGGGCAATACAAACTTTGTCATTGGTATGTTTGTGACCGCTGTTGATTTTGCAGGTTGATTTCGGGTTGAAATTTCAGTATGTTTAGTAGAGACTCGCCTGATGTTATGCTAGTTTAAAGTTGACCTACATGTTAGACGACTGTTATGATTGCTTAAGGTCATCAGGTTCATCTGTTAATAAAGATTTTAGAACTGCCTTCTTGGAAACATTATTGTTAATATCTCTATATTTTAAATTTGAATTTATTTTATTTAAAATAAAATAGAGTACTGACTCGCTTAAAGGTATCTTGACCGCCAAATATGCTATCATATATGGCCTACCATGTCTACGACATAAGGGCATATAAATGTAAGGGCATGTAATGTAAAATTTTGGCTTCATCAGCTTTTGCTTATGTAGCATCATCTTTAATAGCTACTTAGGTCCCTAAGGTCGCCTTTTCAATAATTCATACTGCTATTGATAGTAAATACATAAATTCTCTAAAATGAAATCTGGGATACATGACAGCTATAGAATTCTTAAAGCCGTGGGGTACAGGCTAAGTAAAATAGTACCGGCCTGTGCCAGATATATTCGAGGGTTGGGCGGCACCATAAAATGCGTCTAAAGCCGTGAGGTACCGGCCGAGTAGAATAGTACCTCTCCTTATACCAGGTGTCGTAAGAGGCGACTAAAGTACCTGAACCGAAAGATTGCGGTATGTCCATCCAAAACTGAGCAGCTCAAATGCACAGTGCGGGGATGGGCAACAGCATCCCCGTCGAGAAAGCTGCGCTACAATTTACAATCTTCAACACGCTTGCCCAGCGCGGCAATTATGGGCAAAATTCCTCCTTTCTTGGAGACGCTTATGTCCGGCAGAGGACTTCCAATGGCTGGTATGATGATGTTTGAATATACAAGTCACTTTTGCTTACAATGGTATCAAGTTATAAACACAATAAAGGCAATAGTCACGACTTACTGGCAAGTTGATGCAGTCGGCAGCGGGGTGGCAATCGCACGTGCCGAGCTCGCATTCGTCGTCGTCCGTGCAGGCGGGGCCCTGCTCGGGCTTCACGCTGAATCCGTCTTGGCAGCGACACACGAAGCTGCCGATCGTGTTGTGGCATTCACCAGCGCCGCACAGGTCTGGGATCTATACCAGAAAATTGGTTACTATGGTTACTGATTGTCGTCAGATTCTGGAACAGAAATTGAATTTGAACTTTCATTGGCATTGGAATGCTAACGGTTCTTTTAGCGGATATTATACCGAGCTCTTGGTTCATTTATGTGTCGTTCATTTCTATAATGAAACCTTGAACGACTGACGAGAACACAGTTCAGAGATGGATAATAATCTATAATAATATTATAAAACTGAAGTAAAGAGTTTTGAACGGGCTAATGTCAGAAACTACCAATTTGAATTGATTTTTTTTGTGTTAGATAGCCCATTTTCGGAATAGGTTTTAAGTTATATAACATTACGCTGCTACTAATAGAAATGTAAAATCAGTGGAAAATGTGGCAAAAAGGTCCAAGTTACCAAAAATATTTGTAGCAAAGAATTATTCCTCTTCAAATGATCTAGAAAAATGTCCGCGACTGTATATTTCTATCTTTTAAAATACAACCTTTTTCATTGTCATCGAATTTGGTCAAAATTAATGCATGTTTGCCAATTATATTCCAAAGAGTTTTATAACAAACTAGCTGCCCCCGCGAACTTCGTTCCGCCTTAGAGGGGATACCTAAATTTTCTAAGTTTCCGCGCAATTCTTTATTTTTTTTCTGTCATAAGAACCTTCTCCTTCCATCGGTTCTAAGCTACATCTCTACAAACTTTAAGCTAAATTAGTTCAGCCGTTCTTGAGTTATAAGTGTAGTAACTAACACGACTTTCTCTTATATATAGATAGCCGGTACCCGCGACTTTGTCTGCGTACTTTTAATTTGAATATTAGATATTAGATATGGATTAAAGGAACGGTATAGATTTGGATATAGCATTGAGTGGCAGAAAGTACTCAGGAAAATGTATTGGTCCCTTGTGTCCAAGAGACGCAATGACCTAATGGATCGAAAAAAGTACCTAAATCTTTGTAGCGCAAATTTCTCTAATCGCATGCGGCGAATGTGCGCGACGACGACCGACGACCAATGACAGCGGCGGTGATGCAGAGTATTCGTTAGAAGGATTTTTTACTTCAAAGCCAATTTTTTATAACTTGATACACCCAAAACTTTTAAATATCATGTTCCTAGGTTCAGTGCTTAAGATTTTGTATACAAAAAGTTTGGTTTCGTAGGTCCCGTTCCGAATCAGTTCCGTTCCGTTCGAATTTCGGAATTCCGTTTGTAGAAAAACTCTGCACATCCTAAGAGACCTACGTACCAAGTCTCATGGTTTTATCTTAAAAATGACGAACACCCATACAAACTTTTAACCCCTATTTCACCCCCACACTGGTAAAAAAGTGCAAATGCTAAAAACAAACGATTTTTGTATCTTATTTAGTGCTTAAATACAAAATGTAATGTTTTTATCTTCAAAAATTACGAACTTCATACAAACTTTCAACCTTTATTTCATCCCCTCACAGTTCGAAATTTCAAAAACGCTAGAACAAATGTTTTATTATTTCTTATCAAGTGCTTAAATATAAAGTTTCATGGTTTTATCTTTTAAAATTAAGAAATCCCATACAAACTTCCATCCCCCTTTTCAACCCCTTACCACCCCTATTTTGCAATAAAAAGTAGCCTATGTTCTATCTCAGGGTCTAAAGATTGTCTGTGCCAAATTTCATTAAAATCGGTTGAGAGGTTTAAGCGGGAAAGCGTAACAGACAGACAGACAGACAGACAGTCACTTTCGCATTTATAATATTAGTAAGGATTACGCGCGGACAAACTTGCGTGCACAACTAGTCCAATAGATTTATTAAAATTGAAGTAATAGGCAATATGGTAATTAGATATTGAACATCAGAGAAGCAATCTTAAAGGCGTATAGAATAAAATGTAACGCACACTTTTTCAATAACCGACCGTTTTACCAACGTTTTTCAATGTTTATTTTATGGTGTAACATAACTTAACACAATATAACTGTTTAACTAAATAATTAGGTATGTTATAAATCTATACTAGTATATAGAGGCCTATATTTAAGATGTACATATGTTTAGTATTTAACAACAAAGGTTAATTATTATTATACTAATATTATAAAGGTGAAACGTTTGTCTGAACGCGATAATCTCAAAAAATACACGTCTGAATTGAAAAAGTATTTCAGTGTTAAATAGCCTAGTTATCAATCAAGACTATAGGCTATATAACAACATGCTATATAACTAATAAGAGCAGAGTCTCGTCACGAATCTCATAAACCTTCTCTGTTGTTATTGGATCAACCTTTGTGGGCAGTGTTAGTCAGGACGTACGTCAGCGCATTCGTCAACGTCGCGGCAGGTGGGGCGGTGTGGGTCGGGCGCGGGCAGCAGCCCCTCGCCGCAGGTGCAGGTGTACGCGCCGGGCGTGTTGCGGCACTCGCCGCCGCCGCACACGCGCGCGCCGCCCGAGCATTCGTCCACGTCTCGGCAGGTGCGACCGTCAGCGCGCAGCTGCCAGCCCTCCCTAGAAGATACGTTCCAAATTTTATTCTTGCTAGTGCCGTGAAGTACAGTAGAATAGTACCTTCCCAAGTACTAGGTGGTGTAAGAGACGATTAAGCTACAAGAACCGACTGATGGCGGTATATCCATCTAAAATATTGTTGGTAAATATAAGGCGGGGATGAGCAGCAGCATCCTCGTCACGAAACTACGCTCTGCCATCATCATTATCATAATACCAGCTATTGGAAATCCACTGCTAGACAAAAGCCTTTTCAAGAATGAAGGTTTTTTGGCCATACTTGCCTCGGTAGGCAAGCGTGTTGGCAATAGTAGAGCACAGCTGTCGCGACGAAGATGCTGCTGCCCATCCCCACCCTGTGCATTTGAGCTGCACTGTTTCGGATGGATATACCACCAGCTGTCGATTCTGGTACCTGCTCTATCTATTGCTCTGCAATTGCCACCATGCAATCCCCCTTTCATGCGGAAGATTTCATCCCCATGTTTAGCGGTGGACGTTTTAAGGCTGCCAAGACGATGATGACTAGATAATGCTATCATGAGAGGAACAAAGAAGCTCCCCGTTCAAATAGCTTACAGCTAACCTAAAGCTGTTTTATAGTTCTAGCTAGTAATAACTTTTTCGCAAACTCATATATCAGTTTTAATTTGCATCCGTCTTTGAGAATTTATTTCATTAAGATTTACAGGTACAATAAAAATTAACCGTGATCTTGATATTTGTAACAAATATTTCGTTTAGTAATCTAGCATCATCATCATACCAGCCATTGAAAGTCCACTGCTGGGCATAGGCTGCCCCAAGAAAGAGGAAAAAAAATAATAAATCTATGAAGTTTATTATTTTGCTATTACTTGTAGATTTAGTATGTAGTTCAAAGTTATCCTTAACGAGCAAAGTAGCTAACTAACGTTGTAAAGGTAAAATACACATACTATTTACTTTGAACTATCCTAGAGAAAGATTTATGTCTTGTAAATGTCATTAAATTAACCTAACAGGAAGAATGTAATTTTGATTGTTTCTTTTTTTTCAATTGAACCTATCATATCTTTAGGCAAGAATTCCAGTACCACTGAGAACTGGGACTAAACACTTCCTGCCTGAACACTTTTCACTTGCTCGTCCCCACGGCTAGACTGAAATGGGACCGATGGCAATCACTCAAGGGCGCCTCTTAGGCACGAAACTCGGTTCGGGCCGTAATGCTGGATAGGTAGAGAATGATCTAGCAAATGTACGTACCTGCAAGAGCAGTGGTAAGAGCCGGGCGTGTTGACGCACTCGTGCTGGCAGCGGGTGGGGTCTTCAGCGCACTCGTCGACGTCCTCGCAGTGCGACTTGACGGTCAGCTGAGCGTAACCTTCGTCGCACACGCACTGGTATGAACCCATCTTGTTCTCGCAAGCGCCATTACTGCAGATTCCTTTGCACATAAATAGCACCTTGCTAAATTGTATAAAGCGTCTTGACATTCCTCTAAATTGATTGACAAATATATATTTTTTTTAATATTTAAATCCATAGATATTTGTTCTCCTCCTGAAATCTGAGCTTAGTTTTTAATCAAATAAAGTGGATGATTGATTTCATAATGAACTATATAATATAATTACCCAAAAAATACACGATGCAATTGTTAATAAATAAAGTAAAAAAAATTGGATAGTGGTTGGATATTTTAGTGGTGTAAACAGCATCTCATATCATCACGTCAGACAAGAACCCTCGGATGCCGGACCAAAGGACATCCGAAATTGTAAGCAATACAAAACATTACTATGCTTTTTTATTTAAGAGAACCAGCTATGCAATTACCTCCTTTGATCACCAAGGGTGAACCTCGATAGAAGTATACCTGAACTAATGGAGCACTCGTCGACATCCTTGCAGGAGAGTCGGTCAGGCGCCAGCTCCATGCCCGGCCCGCACTCGCAGCGGAACGAGCCCTGCATGTTCACGCAGCGCCCGCCCCGGCACAGGCCGTCGTCTTCTGCGCACTCGTTTATGTCTGAAAGTAAATTGTTAATACTTATACATCTGATAGGCACTTCTTACCTCTACACCATGGAATCTTCCTAGAGCGTTTAATTGGCTGGCTCAATCTTGATAAACTGACTTTTTTGGGTGTTCTTTTGTAATTTTGTTATTCCAGGGCTTTTTTGCTGAAATTTAAAGTCCTTTCCATGATTCGGTTTCAGGTTACTATTGAATTCAGGATACTCAAGGTTCAGGATCAATTTTAGTATACATTTGGAGTCCTAAGCGTCCTGCTGGGTTTTATACATAGTGTATACAATACAGATGGAAATTATTTTCCGAAATCAATTCCGGATCATACTTGTACGTGCACGGTCACAATTCCAGAACTACAGCTCCATGGGTCTTCAGTTCTACTTGAGCGTGACTTGTCCATTGCCTCTTTATTTTCCTACAACCAGTCGGGTATCGGATATTCTACAGATCACTTCCAGGAACTGTTCTCTCGTTGCTTCATTAATTTAAGTCCGAAGATACAACTCCGCGTTAATGCTATATGTCATCATAGGTAACGAGACTTGACGAAGGCTATACTTGAGGCACTGAGGTATATTTCACGAAAGGAAATTTTGCAGCTATTGTTCGCTTTTTTTTATTGGGGAAGTTGGTTTTCTCCGTTTACACTTACCGACGCAAACCTTGGAGATTTCATCGGCGCGGTGGCCCGGCTCGCAGTGGCACGCGAAGCTGCCTTCGTTGTTGCGGCACTCGCCCGCTCCGCACACGTTGGATACTATCTCGCACTCGTTCACGTCCACGCACGTGTGGTTCTTTGAATCCTGAACCAAATAGGGGGGAAGTTTTAAGAAATAAAAACATATTTAACATCCAGAGACAGAACAACATAAATTGTCCTTGAGAAGAGATCAAATCCTTAATAACCAACATAAAGCGCTTGTGTTACGGATATCAGACATCAGAAATATAACGAATATATATTTTAACATCCAAACATAAATATTCATCACATAAATGTTTGTTTTCGCACCTTTGACTCACGATAAAGAAACGCCATTGGGTATTTAATTTGTTTACAAATTTAATTTAAATAAAAGGAGATGATATAAACTTACCGGCTCGTATCCAGGGAAACACTCGCAAATGAAAGAGCCCATCATGTTCCGACACCGGCCGTGCCCGCACAGCCCGGGGAAAGCGGAGCACTCGTTAACATCCATCTCTTTTGCGACCAGACCGCCATCATGGCCGCCGCCTTGCCCTGAGACATACATACAATTATATTTTTCTGTAAAAGCAGATTATACTGTTTATTGTTCGCTTCATCTTCATCTCAACAACCGTGGGACGTCTAACGAACATCGACTTTGAAGTGATATCCGATAAGAGCTGCTGTATGCGCGATCCAGGAGTCTGATCTTCTGACCAACTTGTGTGTCTAGAATCTTATGACCCTATAGATATGTGGTTTTGTGAGTGTACCCGGCCCAATACCAAAAGAATTTGTGGTAAAATATGAATAATGTTACAACCTGAATATAGTAAGATTCTTATGATCTTTTTAATAAATAATTACCTAATTAACTACTATTGTTTAAATTGACAAACTAGGATATGATCCGCGTGATAGGAACGTCATCGCAGCCTATAGACGCTCGTAATATCACGAGGATATCACTAGCACTTTACCAACCTTGTGGCTTGAAGAGTTCATGTCACCTTCAAACCAGTATACTAAAAAGCGAACACTGCTGGTTGTGGGTAGAATTAGTTGAGAGAGGTACCAAAGCAGACGACCTTTGTATGAGTTACCTCTAGTAAGCTCTTTATGTCAGAGCATTATAAAAGTCATAGTTTGTATACAGATACACTTTGCCCATCGATTGGCAAGGATTTGGCTTACTAGAACTTTATTTAGTCTTGTCTCCTTCGATGCTCTCAAGCCAAATTGATATACATTCAGGTCAAATGTATTTTTTTCAATTCAGATGAACGAATTAATTATATTACCATCAGGAAGAGGCATCGATATGATGTTATGGTCTAAACCAGGAATCGTCCCGTTTGGGCCCCACGGTCGGTCGATGTAGCCGCCGCCCGGCCCGTCGACGTCCATTATGCATAGGTTGCGGAATGCGTCTGTGCCTGTAAAATAAGTCAACAGTCAATAAGATTTCTAGCCTTCAAAGAAATCATTTGCACCGGAAGTGTAGTACACAACATGTGTTAACTTATTTAACTAGAAAGCAGTTTTTTCTAGATTCCAAACTCAAACTCTAACTAACTACTTGATTACAATATAAATATACTCTGTATCATAATTTGTTTAGATAATTGAATCTTATATAATATAAAATATAATATGGTATATGTATTAGTTATACGTGAAACCTTAATCTTATATATTCTGTTATCTTCTATATATATAATACGTGTCAAGTTGTTTGTCCACGATGGACTCCTTAACCGATTTTAAATTAAACTTGCACACCGTGTGCAGTTTTATCCAATTTGAGTGATAGGATAGCTCACATCTTAATTTATAGCCGCTACTTATATACGCTATACGCAAATTATTTGTCTATTATTATTTGAAATTCACTAGTATCTGTTGACTCCATAGGATTTAACAGATGGCAATATTTATTGACTGCATTGAGTAAGTAATCAATAGATGGCGCTGCTATGTAAGACCTAAAAATGTGTCATATAAGCTACAATCTAATATCATAACCACCACGTGTTGTTGAGACTAAAAATTAAATTTATTTTGTAGTAAACAAAATACAGTGAAATTCAATTGTTTCTACTTTTAAAATGTTTGGTGTTAGCATGCGAGATCAAAATAATCTACAACAGTATCCATGTACCATAAAAAGTTCTGCAAAAAAATCCCTGTGGTTTACGTCCATCTCTTATGGATAGCCAATAATAACCATTATTTATCCTCATTGTACCCGTTCGATGCCCGGGTTGCTATCCTTACGAATATTATAAATCTGAAAATAACTGTGTCTGTCTGTCTGTTATGTAATCACGCCTAAACTACTGAACCGATTTAAATGAAATTTGGTACACAGATAGTCTAAAGCCTATGAAAGGAAATAGTCTATTTTTTTCATTCAACATAACAATTGTAAGGGGTCGAAAGGGTATGAAAAGGGCATAAAAATTTTATGGAAGTGTCACTATTGTTAGAGCTAGAAGCTTAAAACTTATTATTTAGGCTATTGATTTGTATATATAGACAAATATAACATTCCAAGTATATATAAGTTAAAATAAAAAGGCATGGTGCCCAAAGAAACTACTGCACGCGGACGAAGTCCCGGGCACAGCTAGGATTATATAAAACTAAGTCCAAATACCATTTAAATAATTAAAATGTCAATTTGACAGGTGTCATTGTAATTAATTGACACTTGCAAGACTGTAGGGATGCTTACCTTTCTTAGGGCACGGCTCGCAGCGCGAGTCGCCCCAGGCCTTGCCGAGCGCGGAGCAACAGCACACGGCCCGCAGCACGGAGCGCAGCGGGCCCGTGCAGCGCCCTCCCATATACTCCGTGTAACACACCTCATAGCGCGTGTCCAAACACCGGTTGCCTGCACACAACATAATAATAATATACTCTTTCTTGTACACCATGGGACTTTTACTGACAGATAGCGGATGTAATAAAAGTAAAAAATATATTCACACATAGTCAAGTCGCTTAAAGCACTTGACACCAGATAACAGAGGAATCACAAATATAATACTTAAATACATATTGATTACACCCAGACATAGGACAAACACAAATATCATCATATAAGTATAGTGCATAAAATATTTACTACTACGATTTGCCCCATTGGGCCCGTCGAGAACAAAAAGGAGTAACTTAGGCTAAATCTCGCTACGACTAATAGGATGTGGCAAAATGGGCTAAAAATAAACTTTTTGAGAGCTTTCGTTGCGTCCTCTCTATAAAGGGTCGTTTGAGAGCAAATATACTGCCCAAAGTCACAACTCCACAGACGAAGTTGCAGGCACAGCTAGAACAATTTAAAATACACCGATCAGATCCATTCCTTATTTTTTATAAACCTAGGTCGACAAACAAGCACACAGTCCGCGTGATAGTAAGCGTCACTGTGCCCTGAAGACGCTCTTAATATCACAAGGATATCACTAACACCTTATGACTTGAGGATATTATGCTACATTACCCAGTAAATTTACTGCCTCTCTCACCATTCACACCGGAACACAGCAATGCGAAAACTGTTAATTGGCGGTAAAATAGGTCTACCATCCATCAGAAGAGAACCTTAAAGAAAAACAAATGCCAGTTTGTAAAGAAAGTTTTTGTGATCTGTTCAAACCTGTCGTGTCAAGAGTGAGCCCAGGTGGGCACTCGCAGCGGTACGAGCCGTCTGTGTTGATACATTTGCCGCCTAGACACAAATCCGGGTCGACCGCGCACTCGTCCACGTCGCGACACGTGGCTCCATCCAACTATAGAATAGAATAGAAATACTTTATTAGAATAATGATCATAAATACAATGTGCCTACAACTAAACGATGATTCTTATTTATTAAGACACAGAAAGAGAGTACTAATAATATACGCATACTTAATGTTTACAAGTTACCCGCCACAATCCCTGCGACGATATATATAAATGTTTATTTCAAATTACAGAGTACACCAACATATACCAAAAAACATTAACAAACTTCAATAATAGCAAATACCAGCTAAGACAACACAATCATCCTTAAAAATGTTTAAAACTGAGATAGGAGAAGTATTTGAAATGTATACATTCCTACAAAACATTAGGTATACGGCATTGTTTTGTAAAAATAATATACTAAATAAAGACTTCAAATAGTCGTCTGAATTAGCAACAAACAGTCAGTAGCGATGAGCGATGCACTAACATTTATGGTTAATGTGAATTTGTATCTACTATTCTACGTGGAGTGCCGGCAGAGTAGAATAATACCTCCTACCATACCTTAGGCGTCTCAGGAGGTGACTGTGGTACCAGAACCGATAGATGGCGGTATATCCGAAACAGAGCGAAATGAACTAGGTAAAGATGGGCAGCAGCATCCCTGTCGCGAAAGCTGCGCTCTGCGATTGCCAACACGCTTGCCCAGCACGGCAATTATGGGCAATATTTCCCCTTTCATGGGAAGGTCTATGCAAGACATAATCAGTGGACTTCCTAAGACTGATATGATGATGAAGAAATCATATAGTAGCATTTGAGCTACACTATCTCGAATGGATATACCGCCAGGTACCTGCTCTTGTTGCCTCTTACTACACCTGATAAACTATATTAATGGACAGCAGAAACTATATAACTTAAATTAATTAATACTGATCCACATAATTAAGACCAAAACACGGGAAATTAATCAAAAGAAATTGAATAGTTTATTAACTATTTACCAAAGTATTTAACTATTTACTCTTACGTATATAAAACTAATTTTTTGATGGCTTTAAAACGAGTAACTTTTAATTTTTTTTTGCACATTTTTGTTTCTTTACGATATCTTAAGAATTATCAAAATGCGTTTCAATGCTGTTAAAAAAAGATGTTTTATTCTGATGAGTAGTGAACGCGTAATGTTAGAAAATATTCCATTATTTTCTTCATTATTCTAGAGATAACGGTATGAAGATACTGCCAATCAAAACAATGTGTGATACCTTAGCGAATCCCTTGGGACACGGGCAGTGGTCGGTGTCGCAGGGCTCGCAGGGAGAGCCCCAGGCTAGACCGACGGAGCAGCAGCATTCCTGACGCAGTAGCGGCAGGGGCGCCGCCCCCTCACACTGCCCATCCACTACTCGTCGCCAGCATGACCCGCGGCGGTTATCTGCACCATAGAACATAACTCAATTGTTCGTCCTCAATCTAGTATTGTTCTACGCTATTCAAATTCAGACCTAATAAATTAATAAATAATAAATTTGAATTAATAATAAATTTGAAGTAATAATAAATTTGAATTATATGTATTTGCTCCATGTGTTTCAGTAACCGCTTACTATTTGTTAAAAATGAAATACGGAACTTTTAAGTAGAAACGTGGGCATAATTCTAAAGATATTCTTTAAAAAATTGACAACCCGCCAAAACAATACGCATGTAATCATATATATATATATATATTATAAATCTTTTGGCTTTTTAGATTAACTATAACATGGATCTCAAATACAATTACTTTTTTACTTATCAAAAGGCGATGTAGGAATCTGATTATTAGACTTTATAACATTTGTGAATATACAAAATTAAAAAATAAACTGTGTTCATATCGCTAAAACAGATATTTCCTAAGCCAACTTAGATCGACATATTTTGAAAATCTGTTCCAATAATTAGAATGTAGTGAGCCCGGCCTCCCTAGCGCGGGCTTACTCTATTTTATCATTGCAAAATTTTACTTCATTTCTCAACTACGGCTACCCGAGCCAAAACGAGCTACAGAGGCACCCTCGGGTGATCGCCGTCGATCCCGCTTAGATCCTGCGCGCAGTCGTGGCCGTGAGGGAGGCACGCTGGTGAATATGAGCACAGGCCCGCTCACTAATAAGCGACCCCACCCTCTTGTTCGCTGGAATTGCCGTCTGAGCAGTCCAGCAATAGGTTGAAAAAAAAGAAGACATACTCGTACTATGAAAACGTACCCAAGCAGTGTTGCGCAGTAGCATCGAGCACAAAACCGTGTTCGCACTCGCACTCGTAGCTTCCGTGCGTGTTGATGCAGCGTCCATTGTCGCAAGGGTTCGAGAGCTCTGTGAACACATTGACTCCGCTGACGAACGAATAACACGCAAGAACATTTTTATAGGCTTAAGCAAAGATCCCAAGTCTATAGGAAAATATTTAAAAACATGACAGTGCTTGTATATTTCTTCAGTAACATAAATAGTAGCAATTTAATTTTATATATATCATATAGAATTTATAAATTATTTTGTTATAATGATTATTAAAGTAAGCAGTGCAGCGAAACGATTGCGTGAGAGTAATTAAGATGTAGGTAATAATAATATTATATCTGCATAAATAAACGAAATAGATTTTGTTTAAGAGCAACATCTGATAATCTGATATATCATGACCCAGCTGTCAGCGTGTTATATGACGCTTGATGTAATGGGGAAGATCACTGAGCTTTGTCATGTTCCTAATACTCTTCAGATATAAGTCAAATTATACTAAAATACTACAAAGTTCTCAGTTGAACCGAACACCTCTCAATCATGCCAAAATCTATACTCACTTAATACGTTGCCGAATTCTACAGTAACTCATTTAACAACGCATGCCTTATTTCCCACAACCATTATTTCCTTACTGGTTATTACTCCAGAACCACTAAGACGACAGTCATCATCCCCATTAAATGGTACAACAATGTCATTGGCCAGATGTTAGAAGCCATGGATGGGTCAATGGATGCTCAATCAGATAAAGGTTCGTAACCTGATATCACGGGAAAGGTGGGGGGTATGTCCCCCCGCTCATAGTCCTTGACGATGAAAATAACCTCACCCTCGCATTCGTCTATGTCGCGGCAGACCTGTTCGTCGGGCTCGTACCGTGTGCCTGGCGGGCACACGCACGTGAAGCTGCCGATTGTGTTACGGCATTGCCCCCCAGTGCAATACTGCAAGATAACATCTCATTAAACAGTCTGCACGCAAATGCGCAGCATGAAAACTTTATGGGATCAAGGGAAAGCAACGCAAAACATTATAACAATAATACTTCTGAAACTGAAATGAGAGAAGTATAACATCATATTGCTTCATGTTTTATCATGGAAGATAAAAACGCTAGAGGCAATAAATTTACAATATGTGTGTATATGCTATTAATTCAAGCCCTAACATAAATAGGATACATAACTAACGCAAGCTGAACAACAAGAATTCGTCGAAATAAAGTTGCAGAGAATTTAAAAGATCACGTGGATGCAAACTCGTCGAAACACTCTTATCTCCACCAAATAGTGATGAGGTGTAACTTTTAATTACTAACCGATTGATGCATATCGCACTCGTCAATATCCCTGCAGATTCCATCGCCGTCGGCGTGGAAGCCAGAGTCACAGATGCATCGGAAGCCCGGCTCGAGATTCTCGCAGGTGCCGTGCTGGCAGATCCCCGGGATCACGTTGCACTCGTTGATGTCCGCGCCATCGTTATCCTTGTTCTGGCCTTCTGGGCACAGGATCTCAAACTCCTTACTGCCTTTAGCTGGACAAGGCTTGCAGGAGACACCCCACCCCAAGTTAAGACCTGTAACATAGTACAGATTTTAAATTAACTGTCCTAGAGTAATTAATTTGAGGGTACCTATTGTATTTCGTGTTATACCTTTGCTAGCGCTGCAACAACACTGTGACCTGGTAACAGGGCTGTTACCGGGCCCAGAGCACTGTCCTTCTTCATATTTTTCGTAACACAAGTCCTGCACTTCGTCTGAAACGAAAATTCAAAAGATAGCATTTCCTTGGAGACTTCTTTCTAAGAATTCTAAATTGTATTCAGTCAATTTTAATTTCACTCCATAAATATGTACTATTGTAGATTATGGCTTGTGCACCCGACTTCCTTAATATATATTAATTTTAGCTAATATATAAGCAATCTATATCCCCTTCTTTCTGATTTAGGCTAGATGCTAATGAATGATGAAGTTTTAGAATGACTTGTATTAAAACTAGTGAGCCACAAGCTTACAATCAAACAGTTATTCGTACCAAGACAACTTCTCCCGTCAGCGCTGAGCGTGAAGCCTGGCAGACACTCGCAACGGAAGGAGCCTGGTGTGTTGTGGCATTGGCCGTTCCTGCAGACGCGCTGCTCCGAGCACTCATCCACGTCAGTACAGGCGCCTCGATCTGCTGTCGGCCTGAAGCCAGCCTCGCATACGCATTGGAACGAGCCTTCAGCGTTCACGCAACGGCCGCCCTATAATGAAGAATTTTAGTAAATAGAAACATAATACTTCTTTCTCATCTGGAAGAAATTATAAGTCCTATCATTTCAAGCGTGTTGGCAATAGCACATCGCAGCTATGGCGACGGGTATGCTTCTGCCCATCCCTGCTCTGTGCGATTTGAACTGCACTGTTTTGGATGGATATACCGCCATCTGTCGGTTCTGGTACCTTAGTCGCCACTTACGACACCTGGTGCAGTGGAAGGTCGATAACACGCCAAATTAGATATACACTGCATATATGGTATATACTGCATAAATTGGCTATGTACACAATAGGGCGGTCACACGCAAAGTGGATAGACTATTTAACTAAACTACAAGACCGCGCAAGACTATCATTCTTACCCGGAACACAAACCGGAACACAAAAATGCGAACACTGCCCTCTCTGTTCTGCTAAGAATTAGGTAGACACCAAAGCAGATTACATTTGTATTAGGTCTAGTATTAGAGGTTCACTGATTGAATCTCAACCAAAAATCTGACTTTCTTAAATCCAACACTAGATTATACACTAACCCGGCAGACGCTCTTGTCAGCGCACTCGTCGATGTCCGTGCAGTAACCGCCAGGTACAAATTCGAAGCCGACGTCGCACTGGCAGTCGTAGGAGCCGGGCAGGTTGCGGCAGCGGCCCCGCCGGCACACGTTGGGCGTGTCGCGGCACTCGTCGATGTCCCGGCACGCGTGCCCCGTCTCGGTTGACTCGTAGCCCGGGTTGCATTCGCACTCGTATCTGGACAATGAATTATGTTTAACACCCATACCCTAACGTGTCACATATTTTTGCTTGAATTCCTTTTTTTTCTCACTGAAAATTTACTAATTTCGACAGGTATTTAACTGGTAGTTTATATCATCATCATGATCATCATACCAGCTATCCCCATCCTGTGCATTTAAGCTACACTGTTTCGATGAATATACCGCCATCTCTCGGTTCCAGTACCTCAGTCACCTTTGACGACACCTGGTCCGGCGGAGGTACTATTCTACTCTACCGGTACCCCACAGCATGATAGCTGATGTTATAAGGCGTAAATAAGGCTACTTTTATTTTCTATAAATAATAAATTAATATATATAAATAATTATGATATTTACCTGTAAAATATAGGTAAATATTATAAATGTAACTAATCAGGGAACCCTTATAAATAGTGTTACAACTTAAACAAAGGCCTTAAATAAATACTTCTATAAGGAGAGAAAATATATTTAAATTTTCGTAATAATAATAAAAAAGCGTTTAAAAGCTCACCTTTTAAAAGCGCGTATAGCCAATAATCATACCTTTCCAGATATAAAAAAATAGGAATTTTTGCGTGGAATTCACAAGGCGGTCAATTAGGCTAGAAAGTCAATCACGATAGATGGAGCCACTAATAACCGGTCCTATTCAAATTAGTTAGGCATTTGTCCCGCAGTAGGTATGATAACGATGTAAAAAAACTTACCCAGCGTAAGAACTTCTGCAGACACCATTGGTGCACATCTGTCCGTTCGTCATCTCGCACTCGTTCTGGTCGCTGCACCGTCGGTTGTTGTCCACGGGGTCGAAGCCTGGGGGACATCTGTTGATACGAACAACATTCATCATTATACTTTTAGATTAGACCATTCTTAGGCTCATTGGAAAGCGAAGATCATTCCTTATAAAACTAAGTTGGTTCAAATATTTCATTGAATCTTATGTTTGTAAACACTAAGTTGAAAATTAGGTGTGTTGTTAAGAGTCAATGTACAATCATCATACCAGCTATTGCAAGTCCACTACTGAACATATGCCTCTCCAGGAAAAGAGGTTGTTTTGCCCATAATTGGCGCGTTTGGCAAGCGTGTTGGCAATCGCAGAGCGGAGCTATCGCGACGGGGATGCTGCTGCCCATCCCCGCCCTGTGCATTTGAGCTGCACTGTTCCGGATGGATATACCGCCAGTGGGAGGTACTATTCTACCCCGCCGGTACCTCACGGCAACAATATATAATAATTGTACATACTAATACAGGCAATACGAAAGCAGGACGTAGTGTAATTAAGTGAGTACTTATAAAAAAACTCAGTAAGCTGAGCTGAGATATAGAACTAAGTTATTATACCTTAGTATATAGCATACTATATTTGTATGTACCGCCCCGCGGTAAGGTTTACCCGCGTTAAGTTGTATGACTTTCATAATAACTTTGCAGCCCACTTCTACCCGCTTAAGGGATGATTTAAAAAAAAATATTTTACACGTAGTTTCATGACATTCAATAGAACCTTTAAAGTATCAAAAAACTTTGCCTTTTTTCTCCGTGACTTTTATTTTGTTTGAGAGGGATGCTACAGTAAATTACATATAAGATTATCAAACAAAAAAACTTTTCAATAAAAACAATGAGAAAATTTTGAAGTTAAAATTCAATTAATGATCTTTATATTCTTCTATATTTAAATCAGACCAAAGATTAATCACAAATAAAATAGTTAAACGCATATTTTTACATATAGAATAAACACAAATATTCATCACATAAATATTTGTTATGGGTGGGAATCGAACCTACGACCATCACACACCGGCCGGTGTAATACGGTGTAACCAATTTAATCAAGCACTAAATTGAAACTATCGATTGCTAATAAGCATGCGAAGAGTTACCAACCTGCACTCAAAGGAACCAGGTGTGTTAATGCAGGTGCCTCCTTTGCAGTAACCGATGGCGCACTCGTCGATGTCGATGCATAGCGGGCTGCCGTCCTGCTCAGTCTTCTCGGCGCCGTCCCAGCAGTTGCAGTTGTAGCTGTTCACAATGAATTTATTTATAGTCCTGAGTAGTAGTAAGTGACGACAAAAGTGGGTGATAGACCTAAGAACTATCGTTGATAAATTCAATTCACACATTGCATACCCTGACTCTGAGATAAGTCACTTAAACCTCTTGTCCTAAAGACATCAGACAGTGTTTTTCTTGAATGGGGATCGCAACACAACCATTAGTCCACAAAATTGGGCCAGTACCGAAAACACTATCGGGTTTGTCAGTGACAATGAAATGTTACAGAGATAACATCATTTTTTTTTATATGACCAGGTCGACAAAGAAGCATACAGTCCGCGTGATAGTAAGCGTAAATGCAGCCTATAGATGCTCGTAATATCACAAGGATATCACTAACGCGTTGTCAACCTTATGACTTGAGGATATTATGCCACGTTACCTAGTAAATTCACTTCTTCTCTCACCCTTCAAACCGGAACACTATTTAGTGGTAAGAGTGAGGTACCATAGCAGTAGACCTTTTCTATGAGGTCTACCTTGTCTCACTTACTTACCCAGGATCCTTGTCGATACAGTCACCGAGGCCGCATATACCGGTTCGCAACATGCACTCGTTGATCTTCGCGATGGGGGCAACAATACCGCCACCTCCGTCGATCGAGCCCCCGCCCCCAAAACCGCCGCCCCCGATACCCCCGCCATAGCCGCCACCACCGCCGGTGGTATTGCGTTTCCATCCATCAGGCACCGTACCCAGACCGCAAAGATGTTGGAATTCCACTGCAAAATATAATATATTTTTCTGTAACACAAGATATGCCATTTTTACATTATTTTGCAGTACCCCATTCTTACTGCAAAGAGCACAACGCTATTGTCTTAACGCTAAATAGTGAATCATAATAAATAAATAATAAATTCTTAATTTTACTCTCCACAAATGATAACATCTAATAAAGGCTTAGAGATGTTATGTATATATAAAGATCATAAATGTTATGTACATATAATAATCATTCGTGGGAGACTTATTAATAAACAAATATTTAATCCTTACATAATAATAAAAGGACGAAGAAAGATAATAAAACTATGAATCGCAACTACAGCAACGCGGAATACGACTGTAATCTGACTTGAACAAAAGTAATACAGTATTAACACAATTAATTATAAGTTTACGTTTACAATAGATTCAAATATCTCGAGGTAGAATTTGAGATTTATAAACTCTAATGTATGTGAAAATATAAAACAGAAGTATTTAATTAAAGTTACCAGAACCGACAGATGACAGTATATTGATCAGTACCAGTATAGCTTAAAGGCAGATAGTGTGTATGGACAGCAGCATCCCAATCGCAAATCTACGCTCTGGGATTGCCAGCATGTTTACCCAGCACGGCAATTTTATGCGAAATTCCCCCTTTCTTGGGAAGGCCTATGTCCAGCAGTGGGCTTCCAATGGCTGATGTGATGACGATAATGATGACAAATAATTACCACAATATCAATACAACATTTGTGTTACGTATATCAAACAACAGATATTTAACAGCCAGTTACAGAACAAACTATATCATTATATAGATATTTATCCTGAGTGGGGATCTAACCCACGACCTTTGGTGCACAAGACAGGAACACTACCATCGGGCCCATCGAATACACCTTCTAAAGAGCATAAGAATATTTATCGAACAAGAGAGAGATAAAACAAGAGAAACAGCTGAAGTATCAGGAAACTCACTGGACTTCCGCGGTGGGCACGGCGTGCAGAGGTCTCCCCAACCGCGGCCCATGTTGAAGCCACAGCAGCAATCCCGGTTGGACAGCTGCACTGGCAGTTCGTTCTGGCACTCGCCTGTGTCGCTCATGACTGTGTAGCAGCTTGCCACACGCCCATCTGGAACACGGATATTCTGAGCAACCAGCGGTATTTTTTTGAGATGGAAAGAAACCATGATTCTCCAACGCTGCTAACGTAACGGATATCGTGCCTCAAGGTAGGAACTGCATGCTTACCTGAGCACTATTTGATCGTCTCTTTGTTCCCGGCTCGGATCCACCCAACTCTCATTCTCAAAATACACGTCCGAGAGGTAAAAAGTGGGTAATGCTTTTAGTAGTGCAATAAAGTTAAATTCTTGTATGTAAAATAATATACCTACATTACTAACTGTCCCGGCAAACGTTGTTTTGCCATATAATGATATAAAATGATTAAATTACAAAAAAACTATTCAAAAATAGGGGTTGTTGATGTAAGAGTGAAATTTAGGGTTGTATGTATTATTATAAAAAAATATATATCTTAAAAACCTTTAAAAAATTGGTGGGTAACCCTTATCGTTTATGAGTATAAAAATAGATAGTAGCCGATTCTCAGACTTACAGAATATATGCATATTCTTGATAAAAATCTTATAAAAATCGGTCAAGCCATTTTGAAGAAGTATAGTAACTAACTCGGTGACACTAGAAATTTATACATTTTTTCATTTAAAAACAATTTCAATACAATATAATATATCCTGACGATTAAATAGAAGTAGTGTCGATCAGAAAAATACACAGGTAATTGTTTCAGCTTACACTTCTGTCGAACTTCCCAGCGTTCTGCTATACTGTCTTTTTAATATTAACTAGCTGCTAGCAATTCGAATTAAATAGTTATCTTTAAGAAAGGACAACGGCCGTCGGGTCAGCTGGTATTATATAGTATTCTTAAATATTATAATTTTCCCCCCAAAAAGATCCATCTCCTAACAATAGTCTATAGTGAAATCGGTACAGCCGTGCACGCGTGATGGCGTTACCAAGAGAAATAGGAATTCATATATATATATTACCATTTTCCATCTCGTGGATGTTTGTATGCAATTGCATTAAAAAAGTTGTTCTATATTTCGCAAATTTGACTTAGTTATAATGAGTTAATAATTCTCAGTTTATGTTTACCTATACAAAACTTCTTGTCCGGTGTAGGGATGAAGTGAGGATTGCAAAGGCAATAGTAGTCTCCCTCCGTATTCACACATTTGCCATTCTGGAACAAGAGTTTGGATGAAATGTCTATACAATTAGAAAGTAACTAGAAGTGTTGGAACCAACCTACTTAATCTTAATTAAACTATGGTAAGAGCAAATGCAACTGTTAAAGAAAATGTATAAAAAGTCGACGCTGACGATTAATTAGGTGAACAACGTTTAAAAGAAATTAAAGATATAAAAAAATTGGCTGCCTGTAAAGTCGGTATACGGGCGAAAGTTTTACGTGACAACGACTTTGAGTGGTAAAATAATTTTAATGTGAACATTCATTCGTATAGTAGGAATAAGGATGAAATAATAGTAACAATTTAAAACATTTATTTATACAAAGAATTATATTTAAAACAATAATTTATACAAAGAATCTCGCACTAAATTTCCGAGTGTATGCCTATCTCTCTCGCTCTGTCTCTCTCGCTCTGTCTCTCTCGCTCTGTCTCTCTCGCTCTGTCTCTCTCGCTCTTAGGCGGGCTAACCATGCCCGAGTGGAAGGGACGCGTGCCTCTCACTCGCTCTCATTGTGAGCGCATAACGTGAGCGGAGCGTAACGCAGTTTCTTGAAGTGTCACCCAGCAAACCAATTTATAAGACGTTGTCACGTCAAAAACAACAAATTTACAAATAGGGTGTATTTAGTATCTAACCACATTTTATTTCACAGTCGTGTAACAGAATATCGGAACATCGTGTCAGTTAAAACCTTCAAAGCGCGATCAAAAACTTATACATCGTTAAGTGGTTTTACACAGCGTACTTGACATAATGTTTCTAGTGCCATCTATTGTATGCAGTTAAAATTTGATTCATCATCATCATACACGCCATTGACATAGGCCTCTCCAAGTCCACTGCTTGACATAGGCCTCTCCAAGAAAGGAGGTTGTTTTGCCCATAATTGGCGCGCTGGGCAAGCGTGTTGGCAATCGCAGAGCGCAGCTATCGTGATAGGAATGCAACTGCACTGTTCCGGATAGATATACCGCTATCTGTCGGTTCTAGTACCTTAGTCGCCTCTTACGACACCTGGTGCAATGGGAGGTACTATTCTTCTTTGCCGGTACCTCAAATTTGATTAATTGTTGGCATAACTTATAAAAGCCTTTGTCAATCACAGACTCGGGACTATACCCCTTTTAGTTCAGTTTAAAAAAATAATAACAAATGACCGTATGCATGAGATATTTACGTGGATATTTGCATTATCGTATTTCTTTTATGCTATGAAGTCAGCAAACAAGCATACGCTCTGCTTGATCATAACATGATCGCAGCCTATAGACACTCGTGCCATCGCAAAGATATCACTAGCGTATCGCCAACCTTGTAAACTGAAGATACAATGTCACATTTACCCAGTTATTTCACTGCCTTTCTCACCTTTCAAACACAACAATGCGAACACTGCTATTTGGCGGTAGAAATAGGTGGGAGTGAGATACCAATGTAGGCGACCATGGTAAAAGGTCTACCTCTAGTGGATTTACCAGTTAACCTGTAATAGCTTCGATATTAGATACATCGATATAACAAGTTACCGGGCAAATGTTAGGGTCTTCGCATTCATCGATGTCCTCGCAGTTGTTGGTGACGCGGTGGCGGCGCTGTCCGGGCGGGCACTCGCACGAGAACGATCCTACGGAGTTGACGCATTTTCCACCAGTACAGAGCCCTGGCACGGCCGCGCACTCATCTATATCCTGTGGGAAAAGGGCAATTGCCTTTATTAAACAGTGTCTGTAAGATGACGCTAGCTAATTTACTTAATCGGGCAAGATTATAACAGAATTTGTTTCCATTTACTCTACATAACCTACTATATAATAATAATAGTAATAATAATAAGAGAGAAACAACAAATAGTAAAAAATAAAAGACAAAAACAAAAAAACAACACATAACAAACATAGATCGAACCCATGACTCTTGGCGCCCAAGTTCGGATCACTACCATCTGCGCCATCAGGCCCGTCAAACTTACAATGTATACTTTAAACTACACATTTGACACAACAAATGAATATCGAGGAATCGAAAAATATTAATAAATCACTCGAGTACTACTATCATATAATTTCGATTGCTCGCTAGATATGCATCTAAAATTAAGTTCTTAAATTTTTCAAATTGAAACTAACTGTATTGTACAAGTGAATAGATTTCCTACGATTTATTAGCAACATACACATTCCAAATTGTAATCTAGCAACAAAACAATAACATTCACTAAGTACAGAAATCTGTTGCTAATAAAACTTTAGTAAAATACCCCAAAACTGTCTTCCCCGCCGCATATATGGTTTGGACCAAAAAAGGAACCCTGAAAATTAGCAAGCACGTAATTTAGTAGGCAGTAGGAGAAATATCCATAAAATCATCGGTGACCCACCTGGCACTCCTTAGTGGCGAGGTTCCTGAGATGTCCGGGCGGGCAGTCGAGGTCGCCGCAGCGTTCGCAGGGGTGTCCCCACGCGACACCGACGGTGGCGCAACAAAGCTGTTTGGTGCATACAACTCCTTCCAGGGCACCCGTGCAGAGCGCGCCGCGAGTATCCGTGTAGCAAGGACCTGAGGAACGATCGTGAGTTTTATGCGGATATACTTCGACTAATGTCCATTGCTGTTAACAATGTTGACCAGACAGGCGTTGTCCTGTCTTAACGATGACTATTTAACTCGAATTGGTGTAATCAATATATTATTATCGTGATGCCGTGACCAAGGTAAATAGGGCTTCATTAGTATATATAGATAAGTATTCTTAAATTTTATAATTTTCTGCGCAATTTTTTGTTTTTTTTGTTTCATAAGGACCATATGTTGACAATAATAAATACAACAAAAACTAAAGTGAAATCGGTCCAGCCGTTCACATTATATTACATATATATGTGTGTGTGTGTGTGTAAACGTGGGTTCCAATCCCACCCAGAGCAAAAATTTATATGATGATATTTGTGTTTTTTCTGTGTCTGAGTGTTCAGTATATGTATTTAAGTAGAATATTTGTGATTCCTCTGTTATCTGGAGGCCATAACACAAGCTGCTTTAAGCGACTTACCTCGCAGTCAGGTCAATTTATGAGATGTTGTGGGAATTTATAAAAAAAATTATAATTATTATAATATGCTCGCAATATGGTAGAATTGGGTAGATAATATAAATAATCTCACCAGTCCTCCTGTCTATCTCACACCGAGTACCAGACAGCCCGTGAAAGCAGACGCATCGATCCGGGGCTATGCACCGCCCACCGTGCAGGCAGGGCTCTCGGCAAATCGCTGAAAATCAACACAACATCAGCTCGTATTCATTTAAAATTTTGCACCTTCGGTTCCTTAATCTACGAACAAAAGTATACATATATGTAATATAATGTATATATATATATATATATATATATATTAGTCAATTGTCCTATTCATCATATCAGCCATTGACAGTCCACTGCTGGACATAGGCCTCCCCAAGAAAGAGGGAATTTTGCCCATAATTGCCAAGCGTGTTGGCAATCGCAGAGCGCAGCTTTTGCAACGGGGATGCTGTTTCAGTGTATTGCATCCATACTTCACTCTTTCTGATTTATAAACATTTACACCACATCTCGGTCATTCCATGCGACAGATAATATCTTCTTAGAGGAATGATAATTTTATCTGTTAGCCGTATTGGTATTACGCCATTTCAGATCGTATCATCAATTATAACTGGTATAATACCAGTTATAATTGTAGAAGTTCGTTCAAACATGTTTAAATAGAGGTAGACCTCACAAAGGTCGTCTGCATTGGTACCTAACTTTCAACTACTTCTACCGCCAAACAGCAGCACTACAATGCTGTGTCCCGGTTTGAAGGATGAGAGGAGCAGTGAAATGGTAACGTGACATAATATTTTCAGGTCACAAGGTTGGCACTAATGATATCATTGAAAAAATATGAGCGTCTATAGGCTGCGGCGACGCTTATGCAAACCGTATGTTCATTTATCGACTTAATTATATAAAAAAGCCTGAATAACTCATTGTTTATGTCTATCCACAGGTTGTCTGGAAAGAGATCGCCCAGAGCGATAAAGCCGCCAGTTGTTGTTTTATAATTTCTGTTTTTATTTTTCTTTATGTAATTTTCTGTGTACAATAGTAATTATTTATAAACTTACGTTCAGTACAGAACTCGCCGCTCCATCCGGGTGCGCAGGCGCAGGTCCCGTTGGTGCAGGTGCCCCCGTTCATGCAGATCCGCCGGCAGCCGCCGCGCGTGCGCGCTGCAAACAATTCACAGCTATAACTTGCACTCGGCATCATAATGCAGCAGTGATGGATAGCAGCTAATTTATTAATAAATCAGTGCTTTAAACTACGCGCTTTTAAGCTTTTACAACTACCTCTTTTAAGCCCATACTGTTTAATGTTTAATGACATTAATAATGACGTTAGAACATTCACTAACGCGTTAAATGTTAGGAAATATTACATTTATTAGCTGTAGTACAATCTCTACTTAATGTAGATAAGTGGTTTTTGGTCACATTGTCTGTCCACCTTTAGGTTGGACGTCAACATGAGGAAATATTCGATTTTACTTTACATACAGTCAGTTTTAATCTTTGAAATCGGTTAAATAGTTTTTTAGGTTACATGTTACAAATGTAAATAATACAAATCCATTTACATACCACAATACAAAATATTTCTACAAATATTATAAATGCGAAAGTAACTCTGTCTGTTACGCTTTCCCGCTTAAACCTATCAAACCGATTTTGATGAAATTTGGCACAGACAATCTTGAGACCCTGAGAAAGGACATTGGCCATTTTTAATTCGAAATAAGGGTTGAGAGGGGTCGAAGGGGGGGATGAAAAGTTGTATGGAAGTATCGCTATTATTAGGGCTAGAAAAGTTTATATAAGTCAAGGTAAAGAGGTAGGGTACCCAAAAAAACTAACCCATGCAGAAGTCGCGGGCACAGCTAGTAGTATATATAGCCTATATTACTTTAAAATAATGTATGTAATAGGTTCAGTCATTCTTGGGCCTATTCCTAACATACAAAAATTTAAATCTCTAGAACCAAGAATATTAGTATAGATTCCGAAGAGAATGGACCTCACATACCAGTGTAAGGGTAGTAGCCGCCGCCGTTACAAGAGGGCGCCTCCACGCCTCCTGGGCACCGGCACATGTTCGGTGCCACGCAGGACCCAGGCGAGCCGCAGTCCGGTCGGCAAATTGCTGGAACACGGCATTAACGTCATTAAATCTAGCAAAAAATATTTGATAACATTTGTAAAACTTAGTGCTATTATATTTATTGACTTATATCCTAATTTTTATCCTTTTTTTGTGTGTCCAGCGTGACTCTTAGTGAGATCGTCTTACGCTGTGCTTGCCGGTACGTGATCTCCATTCCAGAACCTTCCGTCTCCATCATTCATCGGTTTTACGTGCTAAGTGTCCTGCCCACTGCAATTTAAACTTGCTAATCCACAAGGCTTAAATGAAATGAAATTATTTCTGCTTTACAGCAAGCAAATTTTCATATTTTATCCATTCTTATAAAGAAATGCAATTTTTTTTCAAATATATAACACTTACTTAGGATAAATACACGCTTACATTTCTCGCACCTCTATTTGAAACTGGAGTAACTCTTTTTCCCAATAGATTTTCCCAAAAAGTCAATTGACGCGTTAATTTAAAGACTTAAAACTAAGAAATAAAAAACGATCGATCTGAAAGTAGAACAAATAAAAATATACTCACGAACAACACATAGTAGAGAATTAGGTCTAGAAGTCCATCCCGGACAGCAATGCGTGCTGTTACGACTTCGACATACGTGAGGACTGGAACAAAAATAAATACATTAATTTCAACATATTAGCCATCGGAATTCCATTGCTGCACATTGACCTCTTCAAAAAAGAGTATTTTTAATATTGTCGCACTTGGTAATAGTGGATGTAATCGCAAAGAGTCGCTTCGTGACGTAAATGATGCTGACTGTTCCCACCCTGTTGGATTTGAGCGGTTATACCGCCATCTCGGTTCCGAAACCTCAGTTGCCTCTTACGAGACCTGGTACAGTGGAGGAGATACTATTTTATTCTGCCTGTAACGCAAAGCAAATAATTCTTCATCATCATCATCATACCAGCCATTGGGAGTCCACTGGTGGACATTGGCCTTCCCAAGAAAGGAAGAGAGCAAGAAGGAATATTGCCCATAATTGCCGCGCTGTGAAAGAGTGTTGGCAATCGCAGAGCGCAGCTTTTGCGATGGGGCTGCTACTGCCAACCCCGCCCTGTACATTTGAGCTGCAATGTTTTGGCCATCCATTTTGGATATACCGCCATCTGTCGGTTCTGGTACCTTAGTCGCCTCTCACACCTGGTACAGGGGAAGTTACTTTTCTACTCTGTTGGTACCTCACGGCACAAATAATTACATTAATTTAATAAAGTATATTTTGTATTCTGTGACATTCATGCGAATAAGTTTATTAAAATTATTATAAGGCAAGGAGAAAAACATTTTAGAATTTAATAACATGTATAAAAATCTAGTATAGGTTTATCTCCATACCGACAAAGAAGAAGAAGAATAAAAAAGGTATCCATAGGTAAAGTGACAATAATATAATTTTAATTAATCATACTGTGTAATAACAGCTCCAGATACTCGCTAAATTATCAGGAAACTTTTTCAGGTAAATAGTATAGTGTGATTAGAGATCGATGTGGAGTAAAGGATGATGTTGTGACAACAATAGGGAAAAGAATGTTGAGATAGTTTGGACTTGTAGAAAGGATGGATTAAAGTAGAATGCCTGCATAAATATATAGAACGGAAGTTAATGGAAGAGTTGGTATAGGACGGCCTGGCCATACATATCGTAACCAGGTAGATGAGGTAGTAAAGAAGGGCCAGGTCAGAAGTATTAAAAATAAACGAGCATAACGGACTAATGCAAGTAAAGGAAGCGAGAGACGTATGCTAAGATCATAGCAAGTGGAGATCTATAGTCTCTGCCTACCCCGATGGAAGACAGGCGTGATGTGTGTATGTGTGATAAAAAAGAGTTTTAGTTTAAAATAAAACTAAATTGAAATTAAGAAATAAATCCAATTCACAGACAAAGTCACTCCAGCTAGCAAAGTAAATCTATAAAACCTCGAATTTAACCTCCCATTTATCTTACTTATAAAAACAATTTTCATACATTAATACATCCCACGTATGTAAGATAGATACACACAGAGCATTTCGCTGCTAAATATCAAATATAATTAATAACTATTAATAAAATCATAGCTCCTTGAGCTTACAACAACAGATTGTATTATTACAATGTTACCATTTCAGTAGACAAAAGCAATTCAAACCATTACTTTAATAGCAATTAACATAAACTGTATCACGATTTACATAATTGTCAGTATAGATTCCGTCAATTTCCTAATGCGTAATAAATCATTTCAGTTAACTACAAGCCCACGCGTTCTTTTATTGGTGTTGTGGACTTGAAACTACATCACAAATCTTTAAACTTGACTGTTCTCCAAACTAGATGACAAATTAATTGTCCGATACCTCTTTTAGTAAAACAAAACACTGCAGCGTTGAGTAATAAATCGTAGCCTTTTAAATGGTCCGTCATGCTGTGACCTCTTCAGTTGTAGTTGGGAATACAAAATATACATCATCAAAACAATTCTTTATTTTTGTATGTTCATTAACATGTATATTATATTATGTTATATGTATTCCTTATCTAACTTTTTATTTTTGTGCTATGATTGTAGTTAATTAAGTAATATTTCTAAAAATACATCATTCAAAATTGCACTAAATCTATGCACTAGTTTTTTTCCTTCCAAATCAGGTTTTCTTTAATATCTCTAAAACATCGTTCTGATACAATCTAACTGTATCTATACTAATATTATATAGCTGAAGAGTTCATTTGTTTTAACACGCTAATCTCAAGAACTGCTAGTTCTTGAGATTCTTTAAATAAAGGCCATGAAATTGGAATTTGTCAGTTCCCTGCCGTACAAAAATAAAGTTTATGTAACCTGCTAAGTCTACATTTTTCATTTTAAAAACGCCAATTAAGCTTAATGCCGAGCAGATATTTTTCCTATGTAATAATGTTAATTTAAAAGTATTTCAAACAATTATACAGAACATAAGGAATTTTTCAAGTAAACTTTCCCGAATAGGTAGACCTCATTCATTCAGCCAGCATTAGTACCTCACTCTCACCTATTTCTACTGCCAAATAGCAGTGTTCGCATTGTTGTGTTCCGGTCTGAAGGGTGAGGGAGGCAGTGAATTTACTGAGTAATGTGGTATAACATCCTCAAGTCACATGGTTGGGAACGCGTTAGTGAAACCCTTGTGTTATTACGAGCGTCTATAGGCTGCGGCGACGATATGGTCAAGTAAAAAAAAAAATACTCTATCTAATCCCTAAAACTATACAAATATTCACCGAGTCATCGTTGGATATATATACTATGTTCAAATACAGAGTAAATCGCAGTAGTCTTTCTTTAGACAGTAAAGGAGACTTTATCTTATAATATAAAATGAAATGTAAAATTTATTACGACACACGATCGTCAAAATCGTTCACCAATTTAGATACACACTATATTTTGTTTCAAGTCACTAGAGTGCGCTGACGTAATATCAAAAATTTAGACAAGTCCATTAGTAATCCTAATGAAGACCTTGCGCAAGCTTGTCAACCGTGGCTAAGTTGCATTGAACGATTCGCTTCGCTCTGAAGTAGACTAATTTCCGTAGGGGTCAGGGAGCAACGCATGTTATTAATATCTGCATGTCCTCTGACTCTGATTACGAGACCTTGTACCAAAATCCTAGTATTTATGCAGTATGCAACTATTTATAAACACAAATATCTCTTCTATTCAATTCAAGGTAATTCATTCCTGAATTACGTTGTTCATCTTTAAGACTTATAATTAAAAGAATCCCAATTTGCTTACAACATTAATACTGCATTACGTATACCTACATGAATACTTCAGATGACCTACTTAGCTTCCTACCCTAACCTTGCCCAATCCAGGCCGTGAGAATTTCTTAAAAAGCGAATCTAATGCAATCTCCGTGCTGCAAGTCTATTGGAAGTGCCTCATCATCACCTGCTCTTTCGGTTCCGCTGGTGCCCTCTGAACCACTCCCGAAATTGTAAGCGTGAAGGCAACCCACGCGTGACTCCTACAGAAGCAATCTCATGTTACTATATCGTGTGGCTCTTCGACACTAGATAAAGGAAAAGGGTTCAAGGACAGATACACACTATAACACACTAAAACAGTTTTTAATATTTGTAGTTTCGATATCAGTGAATTACTATTCCTCAATTCATACACTGAAGTAGTGATGTGAACTGTTCAAATTGGTCAAGATTTATAAACCTTTTTGATTTTAATCTTCAACTTGAAGGCTTTACTACAATTGAGGACCCAGATAGATCAGGAGTATATAGTCTCAAATATACATAGCCATGAAGCCAGCTACTCGTTGAGTTTAACATTAAAATGCGACGTCTATGTGATCACGAGGTGTTAAAAAACCAGTATGAGTGTCAAAACGAAGCTAGAAATACAACACGGAAGCATTCAATACTATACTGCTATAAAAATAAGTTTAGTAATAGATGCAACAAGTTATTTTCTACATGGATTCGTTGTCAACGCTAATGATACTTGACATAAAAATATTAAGTTAGCTACAGTTCCTTAATGACAAGACTGGATTTATGATGTCATACATTTTATGCGATACGCGATACTTGGAGAGGAGCTTAATTTTATCACATACTTGTACGCCGAGTGCTTATTAAATTCCAGTACATGCAGGGATGCAAACTGGGGCCTTGCACGTTCTTACGTGTTTATATCGAACTATTTTATGATTAAAACCTAGAACAGCGTTCCTATATTTATTCAAATGTGTAATACTATTTAATCTCTTTAGTATAGTCTTGAACCATAGACAAAAAAACATTAATACAATTTCAATCTTAGCTGTGGTAACACACCAACCACATCTCATATTTTTGCAGCAATAAGTATAAAACAACAAAATAGTAAGAGAGTTACAAAATTTTTCTGATTTGTGTTTTTTAGCGACATAACGCAGCTTAAAAAAGCTTTTAAATTAAATTTTACTAATATTGTCTTATTAATTAATTTATGTTTGCAGTGATTCCTCGTTGAACAATATATCAAATATCTGGGATGGACACTGCTGGCTATGCCATATACAAAACAAATATAGAGTATTTATGATTATAATATCGAAATGAAGATTTAATCTTAAAGGCATGATCTTCTTGTCTCATGTCAAATTGTAATCCTATATGTAACATAAATTGCTGTCGACGGTCAAAAATCGAAAAATAAATTAGTAAAGAAAATTATTTTGTTCACCCGAGGGAACCCTACAACAATCTCCCGCATAATATTAGCTATTGAGATTAGATGCATCGCTGATGAGGTGTTCTCGGCAACACGCGGCCACAATATGCGGCACACGTTCGCGCAGCGGGCGATGCACCGCGATTGTCGCGCGACGTCGCCCGCGCATTCCTGCCGCTCCTGAGTCACGCTTATATCTCCATTGATCCGACTGTGGCGTGCATATATTTTTTATATAATGCCGCGATATGCAACATCAATTAAATTAGTATGGATGGAGTGTTACATACTGTTCATTCAATCACCATACTTATGTACTTTATGGTAGTATTTAGTCATCTAGCTGACAAGTTGCTCTGTCATACCGGACTGGCGCTGCGCGGCCCATGGCGCCTGCTCTTACCCTGCTCAGTAGAGGCCAGCGTATTATACTTTTGTACCGACACACTAACACAGGCATTCTGGCACCGCGCAGTCCACGTGGCCTGTTAGTGCTGACAGGATTGCGCCACTAGGCAGCAGGTCGCGTGTTATACTATTCATATGACAAACTTGCCAGGCGCGCCGTTACCAGGTATTCCAACACCGCTTGGTTCGTTCGCCGCCCGTGATGCTGTGGTAACGTCAGTAGGCAGCAGACAGCGTAGTATACTATCCAACCAACGAACTGGCCAAGCGCATCGTCATCATTTATTACGGCAACGCTCGGCTAGCCCCGTGGATTGCCCGCGCTGATAGAGTAATAGCGCGGCTAGGTAGCAGACTGCATGTTATGCTACTTACCCGACAAACTGGCTAGGCGCTCTGTCGTCAAGTGTCCTAGCGCCGCGCGGCCAGTGGCGCGGCCTGCTCGTGCTGAGAGGGTACCGCGGCTCGGCGGCGGCCAGCGCGCTCAGCGCCACCAGCGCTGCCAGGAACCACTGCATTGTCATCTTGGCACCATCACCCTGCAACAATTACAGGACTAAGTAATTCTTTTGCGATTAGGAATCCAGAAACCTGCTCCTGACTAACTCAATCAGATAAAATCATGAATAATTAAACTCGATGTAGAATAATTTAGTTGTTGTTACAACTTCATAATTATGTAATTGAAATAACCTGTATAATTCATAATAAAAAAAAAAGTTAATAATAAATAAATGACGGGTCTGATGGCGCAGATGGTAGTGATCCTGTCTTGTGCACCAGGGGTCGTGGGTTCGATTCCCACCCAGAGCAAATATTTATAAGATGATATTTGTGTTTGCTCTGTGTATGGGTGTAAAATATATGTATTTAAGTGGTATATTTGTGATTCCTCTGTTGTCTGGCGTCCGTAACACAAGTGCTTTAAGCGACTTATCACGGAGTCAGGTCAATGTATGAGATGTTGTGGGAATTTATTATTATAAAAAAAAAAAAATAAATAAATTTTGCCTATGTAATGTCTTCCACACAGGAATTCCTCATTAAATCTATAGTACTAATTCCACAAACTTTTTGACAGCAAAATGCAAGTTCAAATAGAATAAACAACTTGTGAATAGATGACTAATTTTAAATTAAAAAAAAATTATAAATTAAAAATTAATAATATTAAAAGTTATAAATATTTATGAATATTTTAATGGTATCCGTTCATGACTATCTCATGAACGAATACCATTAAAATTTTTTACTGACTCGTTCTTAATCAGCCACTATATTCTATTCTCGTAGAAAACAATGATATGATCTTAGGTGACCAGTATAATACACTTCTTGGCTTAAAACATCCAAGATAAACATTTACATACGACAAGTATAAATGTGGAACGTCCTTAGCCTGAGCCTGAGTAGCATAATACATTTAAAAAAAATGGATTATTATCAATAACACAAAAGTATATCCAACACCGAGTCTCTTAAAAGCTATTTGTAAAACAAAATTATAAATAGATAAAAAAGGACATACCAAATCATATAGAAGTTGACTCAATCCGAAAGAAAAATATATGATATTCAATTGTTCATCCTACATACTAACTGATTTTTATTTCACCGCATCCTAAACAAATCAAGATATAAGGTGCACCCAGTCGTTTATAGTTTACAGTCGTTAATATTTATATAAATATATATTTATGTTTATAGACTCTATTTAACACACTACTAGATATACAAAATAATTTTGACCAAATAATGAACTGGTATTCGATCAAATAATTAGCTAATTTAAACATGGATTCGAAATAAACACGCGAATGGTAGCCAAGGCAAAAACTAACTTTGAAATATGTTGATTGATGTACTTACACTGAAACCTGCCTCGTAAACAGTGACGGGAAGATGCTTGATTTAAAGCCAGGCTTATTATTTTAAGCACACATCTAACAGAATCACTTCTGGAAGCCATTACCGCAAAACAGATCTTCCTACTACATGTGGCCGCGTCAGAGCTAAAATTATTACGCTTTTTACAAAAACAAATTGCACAAAGATTGGGAGCAGCGCGCGTTTTATCACTAGAATGCATTTATTTTGATAGCCCGAGGTCAAATCAGAAGTATGTGTAACCCATTTAACTATATTCCACGCCGATTGTAGTGGTGCGGATAAGTGATTTACGATGAATGAATTAAAAAAGAAGCTTCCAGATAAATTTTTAACGATAAGTGAGTTAAAACAGTTGTGCCGGTGGCCACCAAAGTGGCGTAGATAACGAAATGGAAACATATTTACCGGCTGACCCCAAATCAATCAAAGCCGGCATTATAATTAGTTCAAGTCGACATGCATACAATTGTATCGTTAAACAGTTTAAATAGGTTAAAGCCGGCACAGAGACTGTGACAAATCTGGATAGCTTCTAAAACAAATCGGCTGTGCACAAATAAGAAATTGAATGCGCCAGTATTATACTCGTACCAACTTCAAAAGGGATTCGAAGTAGATTTAGCGGTGAGGAACTTTTTAAATAGAAAGAGATAGCCGATGAAAGGGTAATTAATATAGATGCAGATAGTAGCGGTGAAGGCGCGCGGGAGGGGGTTGCGGGGGTCAAGGAATCTGTGCCGAAATGATAACAAGGGCCGACGACCCGCCCGCTACTGCACTATGTACTGGCTACTATATTTAGTAAAAAGTTAATCACACACATCATACACCGGAATGTTGAGGTGGCCTAACAGCTGACGTCACCAATTACAAGCTATTCGACCAAATTTCGATGTTCAACGGAACGGGATCGTGCACATGGACGTAATTATGATTAAGTAGGTTAACACGTGATAATGTTATGCCAGATTGTTTGAACGCCATCTCGATGTTTACATTACACAGATTAAGCTACATTAAACTCCACCTCTTTTTTTTAAGTTTCTTAAATTATTAACCACTTACACAACGCTCATTACGAGACTTCATTCCACCTCTTTTTGACGTAAATTCGTGTTTAAAACTTCTCCAATGTCTGGAGCGAGGGAACTAATAAAAATACTAGTATTAATAAATTCCAAAACATCTTTTAGTTATTACTACTAATTATAATAATATTACAAGCTAATCTACATCCAAAAATTTATTCAATAACACAATACTTAAAGGATAAATGAATCGTTCCTCAAAAAACAGAATTATTATGGGCGAAACAAACGAATCTGTTCATTATAGTGTCAAATCCAATTTTTATATGTTTGTTATTTAATATAAGCGACTTATATATCTAATATATGTAAGTCATATTCACCAATATTATTAAATTACAGCTAACACCAATCAACTTCATTACTGGTATCACCGTCAATGTTGGCTTCTAATCATCAATGTAACATCGACCATTAAATTTCTTAACCCAATCAATAAATCCCCATCATCCGGCGTCAAGTTGGTCCTTTAGCAACGGCACTCCATACATTGTGGTTTGATTGGGGCAAGTAGTAAAGATTTGTGGCGGTGGTAAGGAAGCCGCGTGGGCGCGTGGGCGCTCGGGCGCTCGGTGACTCACAGCGGAGCCGAGCGTGGTCACTGATTGCTCTTCTGCTGGGGATCAGCGACGTTTGTTGCTCTCGGATCATAATCTAGTCTCAATGGTACTTCAGTTATTATCAATTAAGGATCTGAACAGTTGGCATATTGTTTTACTAATTCCACTGAAACTGATATTTGAGCCCGCTAGCGCAGATGGTAGATAGCGATTCCCACCCAGATCAAATATTTATATGACGATATTTGTGTTTGTTTTGTGTCTGGGTGTTATATATATGTTATTTATGTGATTCCTCTGTTATCTGACGTTCGTAACACAAGTGCTTTAAGCGACTTACAACGGAGTCAGGTCAATGTATGAGATTTTGTGGGAATTTATTATTTATTATTTTGCAATTCCATGTCAGGAAAGTAACTCTACGCTTGCCTGTAGAAACGTTAAGTAAGCATTTATTTGTAATTATTTAATTGCTATTAAAAGAGATAACTATTCAATATAATGACAGTGAGAAGGCTAAACAAATTTAAAACATTAGAGTTATTTCATAAGTAAATAATATAATTGTAAATAGTGAAGTAATCAAGACCATTATAATTCTCCTAGTGATAATCGCAATCACTGAAATAGAACAAACAAACTACACGACAGATAACAACGAGACACCAAAGTTGCTGATTTTAGAGCAAACTGACATGATGGCAAAATTTACTATTTACTAAGATTGTGACACGAAATGTTTGTAATGTGAATGTACTTTATAGCTGTTATAATTAGTAAGTTCTAAAGATAACATTTAAATCAAGTACACAATAATTTACTTGATTTAATAAGGTTTTAACAATCTCTTCATTCCTAACTTCACATTGCTAATATTCTGTAATATTGAATCTCTAAGTTCGGTATGCATAAGCCTCCCCGAACTCAATCCAATGTACTTCTGTCCTCTGCAAGCCATGCCCAGTAAGGTCCCAATTCAAAACAAGAATCATCTTCCCATTTCTTTGATGTACGTCACTGTCTTCTGGTGCCATTTTGGAAGGGACTTGCTTGCTCCTCTTGTTACTTTAACACTGCAATATTTGCTCTTGAATTACAGCTCCATTTTTGTTAGTTGACGGGAGTCAATATGTAGGAAACTTTAATTTTGTTTTGATTTCGAGTTAGTGATTATGACATTAAGTTTTCTTTACAACAAACTTCCCCATTGCTCGTTAGGATCTTGCAAGTACTTCCCGAAGGTTCTTGGTAAGTGATCAGGTCTTTCAACTATACGTTAAGCAGAGCAGAATATAAATGTTTTCCTTTTTACATTAGTATTTATTTTTTCTCTGTTCATAATTTTTTGGGTAACTAATATTATTTCCAAACTTAAGTTTTTGTATTATATATTTTTGTGGACATTAGATCATAAGGAGCAATTATAAGCCAAGCTATATGGCGATATAAATAGGTGAGAGTGAGTTTTTAGTATGAAGTCTATCTCATGAGATGTCTAGAAAATTGAATTTAAACTTTAAGCTTTTAAACTAATTTACCGTATTTAATCTAAACTGGGTCCAACCAATATTATGGCACGTAGGTGATAGCACAACTATTTGTACTTATTATTTCAATTTTTATTGAAGTGTGATCTTTTTGATACATTAAATGGACTATCTATCGATAACGTGCTTACCATAACGGTATCGTTTTGACAATATGCACAGAATCAAGTGGTATCCTTGAGAATTCCCAATGGATTCCTTAACCAGCTATCTCATCCCGTGTTGAATGGACTATAATGAACTCTCCCAAAACACACCGCGCTCTATATCCGACGATGGATAAACATATCCATAGAAATAACCCGCCTCTTAATCAGGAATCGGGTGTTACTGACATAAAACTTGATTGAATTCTCGTTGATGTTACATTATTCGAATCAGTTTTAATATATACCTTATTACTTCTTAAATAATATCTGATTTCATTTTTCCTTAAAGATATTATGCTTTTATTAAACTTCTGGATTAATGCCAAATACATTTATTTACCAAAATCCAATTTTCGTTAAAATTGTATATTAGTTTTGTTTATTTATTTATATGTCCAAAGATATACTTTATTTTTGTTTATTTTAATTGTTTTTTCTTTTCTGCTTTGCCTAATCGTTGACTGGTAGATAATGCCATTCTAAATATGATCCGATATATGTACATCATCCTTACTAAAATTATAAATCTGAAAGTAACTCAGTCTGCCTGTCTGTTACGCAATCATGCATAAACTACTGAACCGATTTAAAAAGAAAATGGTACACAGATAGTCTAAATTCTTAAAAAGGATATAGGCTACTTTTTCATTCGACAAAAGAGTTGTAAGGGGTCGAAAAGGGGGATGAAAAGTTGTATGCAAGTATCGCTATTGTAATATTCAAAGTTTATACAAGTTAATTTATTAAGTTCATTACTTCATGGCATAACTTTATATCCTTTACATTTTTGTTCGATATCTCATAATAAACTGTTTATAAGAACGTAAAACAAAACGTCCAAGTTAACTAAATCACGTTTTAAAGCCGTTAAAATAGTAGCTTAATATTGTAATGTCATACAAATATACGTAACAAATGCTAAGGCAACTTCCAAGATCGCGGTTGTAACATATCAATCGGCCGCTATTCAATAGAGCCGTTCAAGTGCACAAAGAAACTCGGCGGGCGGGGCCAGTCAAGTGTCTCTGGAATTGAGTGTGGCGTCAACAAACGATGAGTTACGGCGGTGGCGGTGCGTCAAAACGATGCGCCTGAGCCGATCGCCGCGGGATCGCTGCACGACACGCGCACCAATCTACGAGCCAGGGGATAGATGCCCTGTGCTTTACACTTATCATTTATTCTATTTATATTATGTTAGATGCATTAGATTCCTTTACAGGTGACGTTTTATATCATTGTTAGTAATGCCTATGTGTATAAATAACAGTAAAATAACAGTCAAAATTCAAAACTAAATTACAAAATGACACTTCGACCATATTTTGACACCACTGATGCTTTATATGCGTTATTGAACTATTTCTGGCGATATGTTATGATCTCATTTGACTGGTAAGTATAATATTTATTGACGGGCCCGATGGCGCAGATGGTAATGGTCCTATCCTGTGTGCCAAAGGTAGTGGGTACATTGTTCCGATCCCAATTTTTTTTTTTAAGTGCAGGTCAATAGGTAAGCATACAGTCTGCATGATACTAAACGCCACCGCAGCCAATAGACGCTTGTAATTTCACAAGGATATTACTAGCGCGTTGCCAACCTTGTGGCTTGGATATATTATGTCACATTACCCAATAAGTAAACTGTGAAGTACCGGCAGTATATAATAGTACCTATTTCTGTGCCAGGTGTCGTAAGGAGCGATTGAGTTACCGGATCTGATAGATGGTAGAGTAGATCCATCCGATACATTGCAGCTTAAATACTACGGGTGAGGATAGGCAGCAGCAACCTCGTTACAATATTGGGTTGCGATTGCCACCACGCCTGCCCAGCGCGGCAATCATGGGCATAAATCCCCGTCTTGGGGAGGCTTACGTCCAACAGTGGACTTTTATGGTTGTTATGATAATGATGACCCAGAAATTGCACTGCCTCTCTCATTCTTCAAAACCGGAACACAGCAATGCAAACATTGCTATTTTCCGGTAGGAATAGGTGAGAGTGATTTACGAATACAGATGACCTTCTTATGAGGTCTTCCTCACTATTCTGAAAACTTTGTATTATGATGGTGAGGTGTTCTTGACTTTCATTTTGGCGTGCACAAATTTTTTTTACCACGTCCCTTAGTCTAGATAGAGAGATGTAGAGATACAGCTGCGCACGCGCCCGTGCATTTAGCTCGGCTTAGACAAACCGCAGCATACTCGTAGATCGATTTATCTAACCTGAACCTCGTGAAATTCGTGAGCTTAAAGCGTGGTGCTATTAACTAGAGTTGAGGTTGTCTGATAATCTAGTGCTCTGGTTATGGAAATAATGATTCCGTGAAATATACAGTTATATTGGTGACTAGCTTTCCACTCTCGACTTTGTCCCGTAGACTCGACGGTATATCTGAAATTTAAAAGGCTACTTCAGTCTTAGACCGCCTTAAGCTTAAAATAGAATTGTCGGTTTGTATGGTTAAACCTATTTCAAATAGTAACCTTTTTTCATAGTTAGATTTTCTAAATCTGATCCGCCGTTTTTGAAGGTTAACCAATGTATAATATATACTTGCTGATGATGTAGCTTATAAATGTTGTAAATAAGAGATGTTTTTATAAGTTTAACTATTTTGAGTTCGAGTATAATACTCAAAAAACATTAATTTTTATATTATTAGATTGGACTAGTACATGCGACCTTGCTTCAATTTGGATACCACTCCCAATCACCATGTTTTTTTTACGATAAGTTCATCAATTTCATCATGCAGCACCTAACCACAGATCGAATTCACTTAGTTCTTTGAATTAATTGGAGTGCTCAATATTCGGGAGAAGGGCAGCCTTCTACTAGCTACACTTTCAAATTTAGGTATAGATTTTTTTATATAATGTAAATAAATAGATTCAAATGTATTGTAACGATACTGCACAACGTGACAATAAATATCTGTTTATTACATAAATAAAAATATATGAAGTCACACCCAAAACAGCGGCACACATTTCTCTAGAAGCAACAAAAACCTTTAGCGTGCAAGCGTTATAGAAGATAACGATCATGCATCGCCTGAATCGCCAGCAGAAGTATCGGGAACGAGCGAGTGCCCTCAATTGGGCGGTTATTAACGCATGCCAGACAAACACCGACAACGAACACAATACTGCCCGGCCATGTTCAACTTGATGTTTCTAATGTCACTATTAACAACAATTTCGATAAACAACGATAGCAATACCATTTCATTAATGACTATCTATGGGCTATTGGATATTGTAGAGGAAGCAACGGATTGTGACATTTAATATCTCTTCATAAAATTCCTTTATTGTATATAAAAATAACCCTCCTTTTAATCAGGAAGTGTTAGTGACATAAATCTTAATTGAATTCTTGTTGATGTTATATTATTCGAATCAAAATTGATGCAACTTGTTGCTTCTGATATAATATTTGTTTTCCTTTTTCTTAAAATATATTATGTTTTGATTAAACTTCTAGATTAATATTAATTATATGTTTAAAAGGTTGTTTAGTTACTACTGAAGACCAAATTGCAATTTTATGGGTAATACCAAATATTTTTATTTTCGTTTAATAATTCAGGTATAACTATATAGTACTGAAAATTAGTTTTGTTTATATATTTATATGTAAATACACACAACACTGCCCGTCTATACTAAACTTGATATTTCTAATGTAACTATTAACGATAATTTCAATATATGACGATAGCAAAGCCATTTCATTAGTAACTTTATCTATGAAAAAAATACCAAAATGATGATACACTATGAGCCATTGGATATTGCCGAAGAAGCAATGGAGTGTGACATTATTCATTAATATCTCTTCCTACATTTAAAAATTGTGTAGCGAACGTATTCTTCCGAAAATGGAGTCACCTGGACAATTCAAAGAACCAACTGCTCTAAGGCAATCTCTTCCCGAGACGAATTTAGAAATGCTATGAAAAATTTCCATACAGTACATTTCAATAGAGCAGATATTTACACCGAAAGAATATAATGACAATATAAAAAATATGTTACAAAAAATCATATCGTATCAGCCATTAGAAGTCCACTGCTGGACGAGGTGGAATTTTGCCCATAATTGCCGCGCTGGGCAAGCGTGTTGGCAGCCGCAAAGCACAGCTTTCGCGACGGGGATGCTGCTGCCCATCCTCGCTCTGTAAATTTGAGATACACTATTGCAGATGGATATACCGCCATCTGTCGATTCTAGTACCTTAGTCACCTCTTACGATACCTGGTACAGGAGGAAGTACTGGTACGAAACTTTTGAACAAAATACG
This sequence comes from Heortia vitessoides, assembly GCA_020976665.1. NCBI lineage: Eukaryota > Metazoa > Arthropoda > Insecta > Lepidoptera > Crambidae > Heortia > Heortia vitessoides. Next base: position 1,214,470 of record JACJUM010003129.1, read on the forward strand.
CCAAAATACTGCCCAACAATATTATATATTTTTTGCTTTTACAGTATATAACTATCAAAAAGTTAGAAGAATATTAAATACCAACAAATATGTAGTATATAACAGCACCGGGTAGACAATTGTTTCACCGAACTAACTAAAGCCTTCGATACCGTCACATTAAACCAGATACAGTAATCAATTCTTCAAGTGTCATTTGTCTATAGCGTGGAACCGATCCGCCGGCCACCCACGGCATCCCCGCTATCCCCCGGGACCATCTAATTAACATTCTTAATTACTCCCACTTCAGAGTTAAAATTAATTGCCACCTTCCTGTAATCGGTTACGGTATTCTTGCTAGATTTATTGTACTGATATATTGGATATAACTTAAATATATTGTATAATTTTTAATGTTTGGACATGTAGAAGGGATTGATGAAAGTAGAATGACTGCACAAATATATAGAGCAGAAGGGAATGGAAGAGTTGGTATAGGACGATCTAGGCGAACATATGTTAAGCAGGTAGAGGAGGTATTAAAGAAGGGTCAGGTCGGAAATAAACGAGCGTGTATGAAAGAATTAATGCAAATAAGGAAAGCGAAAGAGGTATGCCAAAATCCTAACATGTGGAGATCCACGGTCTCTGTCTACTTCAATGAAACACAGGCGTGATGTATCTATGTATGAAATTTTATTCTTGAAGCTATTTTACAGTTTCGGACAAAACACTTCACCAAACACCGGTCATAAAGCATTTTTTATTCGTTCGAGAACAATAAATTAATATTGTTTTATTCCGCTGTATTTTACAAAGTTTATAGCCGTTTGCTTATCTTATGTCCCAATTTATAGAAAAATAAATACAGCTGTGTTCTTATTTAAGTTTTCTAAGAGACCATATATAAGAATGACGGTAGAGGTGATACAGATAATGTAGTATTATACGCCCACGTTACAGAGTTGTGTATCGGTGAAATTAGGAATCGATAAAATATTGTAGACTAGGACAACTATACAGGTGTTTTGAGTGTACTGAATTCTCCGATGACTCATTACAAGAAACCAGACACGAACAAAATGCATCGTGAATGTCACCTTATTTATAAAAACTTCATCGTAAAATGAGAAAAACCAAGAAAGTGGGAAATATCAAATATCGACATGTGAAGCTTCAGATTGTAAAACTGAGGAGCTAAATTGAAAACAAACCATCAAATGAAAACAAGTTGTATGTAAATAACATTAAAGCTTGTATTTCCTTATTCATATTCAATAGTTATAAAAGAAATTGCTCTGATTAAACTTTAATACATAAATGTTTTCTTTTATACTTTCTAGGCAACAATAAATTATATTGATAATTGATAAATAATATTTATTTTTCCGGCAGTACTTATAAAGTGTTATAGACCAAAGCCCTTAAAAATCCACAAGAATGAACTATATTTATACCAACAAATGAACAACAGATAGCATTTCTTGCATGTACTTTTTATAACAACCTCATAACCTATATTAAAAATAAAGATTAGAACTCATTTCCTTTACTGTTCTCCTGACGTCAGAGCTACAGTATCTCTATGGACACGACGAAATGGATTGCATTCCACGCGATATTAACCATTATTTTCCTTGGTTCATCGGTCAGATCTCTCGCACTTAGTGTTCGTATTGGTTCCCGAAAGTACCGCGAGGTGTCAAATAGTCTTTTGGTTGATGAAAAGCTAGCAGCAAGACATGTATTGATGTACGTCCAAAATTACACGAGGATCGGTTGAATGGAGAAAACGTAACAAACCGGTTAAAATACTAGTCAGACAAAGTATTGAAAATTATGAAAATATGTAATGAAAATATATGTTCTATGCATATTGTTTTTGTATGCAGCCTACACCCTCAATTCCTCAATTGAGGGTGTCTCAAAATAAGTCTGTGTTCTCTTATAGTCCATTTAAAAACAACAAAATATATTATATACATGTGCAGTTCTTTGTTACTGGTTTGAAATTGTTGCTAGAAGAATAGAACCCATTCTGAATGAGCAACCTTATGATGGCACACTTGTGGAACGCGGGGCAAGACATTTTTAAGCCGTGGAGTTAAGTGTTACAATATTTGAATTACGCTAGGAACCACTACTTAGGGTTATAAGTAATCTACTTATAAGTTTCTCTATCATCATCATCATGATCGTCATCATAGCAGCCACAGAACAGCCACTGCTGGACACAAGCGTCCCCAAGAAAGGAGGAATTAGTCGTCAATTGCTGCACCGGGCATGTGTGGTGTGTTTTTAAGCTATGCTCATCTCATGGATATACCGCCATTGTAAAGGTTCACATTCGCCTTATAAAACCACTGGTACAGGGGAAGGTACTATTCCAGTAAAGAAACATTGTTTATTAAATTCTTGCTATCCCTCATTCCGTTACACTCCATTTTCCGTACCAATTTTTATGATCGTGTTTAAGTACTGGTCAGTCTACCTATGATCGATGTAAGAATACCGCTACCTTAGCAGGCGAAGCAGCGGGTGAAAGCATGTATGAAACAAAAGCCTCAAGTCGTCGAACCCTGTTGAATGCAGACGACCCGGCGCCGTTGCAACAACCGACATACGGAAGATTGATTGATCGATAATCAAATCTTTATATCGGAAACTAGTTTTGACGCGCTGCGTTTTGGCTAACTGACACCGGCATTGTACTTGACGCTGAGGAGTAAGTGTGCTTGTAACACACTTTAATTGAAATTATAGAAGAAATGTACAAGCAGCTGTATGGTAACGGCTGAGTAGAATAAGGCGCCAGAACCGACAGATGGCGGTATATCCATCCAAAACATTGCAACTTAAATGTACAGGGCAGGGCTGGGCAGCAGCTTCTTCGTCGTGAAAACTGCCCTCTGCAATTTCTTGCCCGCTTGCCCAGCGCGGCAATTATGGAAATTTCCCCTTTCTAAGTCCTAAAGGCCTATGTCCAATAGTGAACTTTCAATGGCTGGTATGATGATGATGATAATTATTTGCTTTGCGGGTCCAGCAGAATAAAATCTTACTTCCCCCTGTACTAGGTATCGTAAGAGGCGACTAATGTACCAGAACCGACAAATAGTGGTGTATCAAATGCACAAATCGGGAATGACTTCCTTGACGCGAAAGCTACTGAAAACCATCACGCTTGCCAAGCGTCGTAATTATGGGCTAAATTCGCCCTTTTTTGGGGAGGCCTATGATCAGCAGAGGACTTTTAATGGCTAATATGACGATGATTACATGTTAATACAAAACTTCGATTCGTTTTTAAGACTTAGAAGTTTACGCATAAACGAGTGTAATGTATAACATAGTTAAGGTTAACCGCTATGGCAATATTGCGTAGAGATGTGGACTCTCCTGAATGTGTAAAGCAATTGTCCCGCATCTTTGTGCATGATAACCATCTGCGCATTCGATGCGGACGAAGACATCGGCTGTTTGCACTTCTGCCGTGTCGAACTGTGGCGTGTGTGCAATCACCTTTATGCCGCAAGCAGCAGGCACTTAATGCACTCTTTATGTCTTAAACGGATTTTTACGTATTTGTCGATAACGTCAAATCATTAATAATTAAGCTAATCATTAATAATTAAGCTCTATGTAGAATAATTAAATTTTTGTTGCATCTTCATAATTGATTAATTGGGGTAACCCGTATGACTATGTTAATAATGAACAATTAAACATTTAGTAGTCAGTGTTAAATTCGAATTTTGTATGCTTTTTTGTTACACAATTATTGTGAGGCCCAAAACCAAATTAAAAATTATTATGGAGATTGATTACGGTATGGAATACAATCTCTTTACCCCGAATAGGATAGCACATGTGGGATTTGAACACCAGTAATTTTGGCAATTATTATCCCAGAAATATAACGATTCCAACAGGTATTATATATTTCATGTGGATATAGATAGCTGCAGGCAAAAGCTACAAGTACAAAACCTTTCAAATTGTAATTAGTTATTAAAAAAATATATAGGCTTTAAATTATATGCTGATTTTAAATTATATTTTTAATCAGGTCGATAAAAGGTTAATCCCTCGTGAAATCACTAGCGCATTGCCATCCTTGTGACATGAAAATATTATCACATTGCCCAGTAATTTTACTGCCACTCTCACCCTTCAAACCGGAACACGGCAATGCGAACATTACTATTTGACGGTAGAAATAGGTGGGGGTGAGGTACCGATGTAGAAGACCTTTGTATAATGTCTACCTCGTGGCAATTGTATTATTTTCTTTCCTTGACGACGTGACGTGATCTTATTAAGCTTTATAAATGTATTTACTTTTTAATTGACCTTGTATATTAGAAAGCTTTTTATTGCTAATTATTATTTTTATTTGATTATATTATTTAAACATTAATGATTGTTTAAAACTTAGTCTTGAAGGCGATTTGGGTGTGCTCGTCTGTTAGCTAATAAGAAATTTATTTTATAATGAATAACTGAAAAAATAAATTATCAATACACATATGTGTACTTGAAAATATGTATTCATAAACATACAAATGATCCCTATTGTCTTTGGACACGGCATCACACTTGAACGGCTGGATTGATTTCAAATATTTTTGGTAGCAGCATTAGCTACCACACCTGTCTAGCGCTAAAATTAAACAAAATTCCCTAATTCACAGTAGACCTAGGTTTCTTTTATATTATTGAGTCCGTTTGGTGGTAAACGTGACCGCAGCCTATAAGGTTAGTGTCATCACAAGGATATCACTGGCCTGTGACATTTACCCAGTAATTTCACTGCCTCTATCACCTTCCGAACCACAACACAGCAACGCAAACACTGCTATTTAGGTCTGTCTGATGATAACTATTTACCTAATGAAACCTTGTCTTACCTGAGAATTGTCGAATTGCCTAATCAATCCTCGAACACTGGTGTCTTCGGAAAATCTACTACAGAAACTCAGCAATCACTCGTTATGTAAGATCACTTGCACCTCATTTGCAAAATCAAAAACAGAGTGACAGTCACACAACATCCATCAAGATTATATGTATAGATAACGCGGACAAACAGACGTACGGAGGTACACACGGCGCGCGCCTCTCTGGCCGACGACCCTGGCTTATTAGGTTAGAAATTTGTGACAGTGATCCTAATCAGGTCAACCTAATTAATTTAGGGCCGGTTTTGTGACTAGGGCACTTTATAGGGTTTTGATAAGATCTTATAAATTGCCATGTACTTAGCTTTTGTCTTTTCAACTTGTTAATTGTCGAGGGTCGAGGTCTTCTCACGGCTTTCGGGTAAGGTAGTTAGGGCATCGTTTCAGGATTTTTAGGTTGTTTGTGACGCTGGTTCGATGAGTTCCATTAATACCTACCATCAGGTGTTATTGGAACCCAACCCATCAGTTTTTGTTTCAGGTTCTTTTCTTGGTGCCTCACGTATTGAACCTGCTATAAACTTAGTTATAGGACCCGTCTAGTGCCGGCAGACTAGTATTAAAGTAGGACACTCAATGGCCTATTTGTTTAAATCACTTATAACATCTTAAGGTTTTCAGGGTCATCGATAAATTGTGTAAAATTGTAATTAACATTTTTATTCTATATTCATAATTTTTTTTTGACGATTTAAAAGTTCTTATAGGATAGGCCTACTTAAATAAAGATATATTTGGCTTTTACGTTATTTACGTAAACTTCCGATCAAAGCCGCTGATAATAACTAATTTTTCAGCTTTTTGATTGGATATTTTGATTATATTTTTGTGCTATTTGAGACTCCGCTACGCGGTCCACGTTTGGACGCGGACGTTTGATTATTTTCAATAAAAACTAATCGTAAATATATATAACATACTAGTGCTGCGCGATTTCTAGTGCATATTACCCTTTTTCGTCCGAATTCACGGATAAATTGTAGCTTATGTAATTATAAAATATATTCTTATTGACGAAAAATGTTTTTAAATATATACAGTCTTTTATGAGTTGAGTCATTTCAAACGTAGAAAAAACTAATCTTGCTTACGATCTCTTATATTATTTAATATAGTATATTGTATGTTACTCAGTGAAGATATATATTACCTGATCTGCAGAAAGGTACTTTGCTTTTAACTCCAAAAATTTTCGACGATTTTTCATTGGCATATAAAATTGATTATGTGTTTATAAAAAAACAACTGTATTCCATGCGAAAATAACAAATATGTGTATTATACACATATTTATCACCCAGACACTGGACAAACACAATCATCATAAATATTTGTCCTAAAATCGAACTTACGATACTTGGCGCATAAGGCTACCATCTGCGCCATCGGGTCCGTCAGTTCAATGTAAGAAATCTTTTAGTTTATAAAATTTGTATATAGAATTTAATTTACATAATATAATTGGTAACAATAATTTCCATTTGGACTACATTATTTACTTTTCTACTATAGAACTTTCTTTTTTTAATATATATATATATATATATATATGCGATTACTGCCAAATAGCTGATAGTGAGGTACCACTGCACCGACCTTTGAGTAAAAATATAAAGTTGAATACATTGAATACATCGCGTTTTAGAGCCGTTAAAAGAGCAATTAAATTATGAATAGTGAACGCATAAATGTTAGAAAATATTTTAAAAAGCACTCCTACAACTTGTAATGAGACGGTATCATGCACATGAGGGCAAACTTGTGTAAATTTTAGGTCAAGGACGCCCGCTATCGATTACTAATAAGTAGTTTAATTGTTGTACAATTATATTTGGTAATGTTTGAACAGATGTTTGGAGTAGCCCTTCATACTGAAGAAAATTTATCATAATCTATACTAGCTGGAGCTCTTTAGTGTTAACGCCTGTATTTTGTTGTATTAAGCTACAAGATTCGGATTGGATTCCGTTGACAATATAAGTAATCTTAACTGATGATAACTTGCTGTAGGGTACCGGTAGATTTAAATAGTATCTCCCACTGCACCAGGTGTTGTATGAGGCGACTAAGGTACCAGAACCGACAGATGACGGTATATCCGCATAATTTCCGCGTTGGAAAAGCGTGTTAGTAATCGCAGAGCACAGTTTTCGTGACGGGGATGCTGCTGCTCATCCCCGTCCTGTGCATTTGAGCTAAGCTGTTTCGGATGGATATATCACCATGTCGGTTCTGTTACCCTGCTCGCCTCTTACGACACCTGGTATAGGGGGAGGTACTATTCTACTCTGCCTTACGGTACTTACATAATATACGTTCATACGTAAAAAAATATCGTCGAAATGTATGTTCACCCATAACTCAATAACAGCTGCATCAAATTGGATAATACTTTCTCTGCCATTGTTGTAATTGTAACAAGTATATACAGGTTTCTTTTCTATTTCCTTATATTTGTATGCAAGTAGTTTATCAGTTACAGACCCAAAAACAGGATTTAAAAACCCCTGTAAACTAGTAGAAAGACGAATGTGACGAGCCTCTTACAATAAGTTGGCAATGATCTTAAGTCTGTAATGCGTTGAATGTAAGCGAAACCTGCACCCCTCATAAGGATTCCTAAGAACATCGCGTGCGAGTATTGCGGTGTTTAACAAATGAAGTGTCGTGTTTCACTGGGAAAATTGCTGAGAATCAACTAATACTGCAAATTTTAGATGTCAATGTGGATTTCTACAATAAATTCACACTACATCTCATACATTGACCTGACTCCAAAATAAGTTGCTTACAACACACGTGTTATGGACCTCAGACACAGGAATCACAAATATTATACTTAAAATGCATATTTATGTTAACATCCGAATATACAACAAACATCAAGAATCATTATCATACCAGCTATTGTAAGTCCACTGTTAGATATAGGCCTCTCCAAAATGGTGGGATTTGCCTAGAATAGCCGTACTGGGCAAGCGAGTTGGCAATTGCAGAGTGTAGCTTTTGCGACGGGGATGCTGCTGCCTATCTATACATACCTGTACATTTAAACTACATTGTTTCGACTGAATATTACTGAATACTATTATATATTATCGAATATACCGCTATTTGGAAGTTTTAATAATTCAGCCGCCTCTAAAGACACCTGGAACCTGGGAGGTACTATTCTATTCTGCCGATACCTCACGGCTATCTGCGGGCTAAGTAAGATTGCTGGTTATAAGTCACTACCTATAAATAGAGGAGTAACAAATGCCACATTTAAATAATCGACTAAATTCAGACGATGGAATTTACCATAAGGCGGTTCCGCAAGGAATTAGGGCAATGCAGCTCGAAGTAACGCCTCGACAGATGCAGATTATCTAGCTATAGCTTCATTAGTTCACTTATTACTAATGGTGTTTGAGGTTATTCTAATGTATATGTTTATTATCAAAACATATTTGACAGATTATGTCAGCGACTAAAATAGAAAAGTAAACTTAACATTACGCATGAATAGTTATCAGAAATAAGTTCAATCTTCCTATTCTATCGTGACATTACTGTTAATAATTTTAACCATTACTGAAATTGGTACAGGCAGATTAGAAAAATACCTAGTGTCGTTAGGGGTGATTGAGGTACCAAAACCAGGGGAACACGGCGGGGATAGGCAGCATCCTTGGCGCGAAAGCTGCGCTCTGCGATTGCCAACAGGCTTGCCCGGTGGCAATTATGGGTAATACTCCTCTTTTCTTGGAGAGGACTATGTTTAGTAGTGGACTTCCAAAGGTATGATGATGATAGTGATTACTGAATTTAGATGAGGGAACGCCGGTTGAAATAAATGTCACGGAATTAATTTTCGCATCAATAGATGAATATGATGTGTTTTTGTGGTTGTATCGTTACTTTTGTATCAAAAGAAACAAAGGGTTTGATGTTATTTCAATTATTATTGTAATTTTTGAACTACTACAGTTATCAACTATTAGGGTAAGTTCGGTCAGAAAATAATTAAGTTTCGAAAATTTTGGTATTAAGCCTAATCAAAACAGTTTATCCAAGTAAATAAAAAATACCCAAATTGACCCACATTTAGCCAATTGAATTTATTTTTACATTATTTCTCTATCACATACTAATTAAAGACTTGTCAACACTAAAACCCGATGTTTTTACAATTTCAAAAAATATAATACATTTTCTGTGTTTCTACATATTAAATGTGAATCAAAAATTATAATTATTCACAATAACAGGCACACAAACCTCGCTCCCATCGTATATCGAGTAACACCGACCGACACAGAGGCACAATTCACGGCACTAGGAAGCGAGTGAATGGGCCCTGTATTCGTACAAGAGATAGCTCTCTAACTGGACTAGATACGCTTGATTTAAACTCTGTAGTAAGAATTAAACTGTTAGCTCAGACACTCGGGAGCACAAAGAGTAATATTGTAAAATAGTTTCGCTTTCCGATGCTACCACATCGCTATGATACATGACATAAGGTAGCCATACAAATATCGTCTGCTTTATACCTCATTCTCACTTATATCTACCGCCGAATAGAAGTGTTCGCATTGCTGTGTTCCGGTTTGAAGGTGAGGAGAGGCAGTTAAATTACTTGGTAATGTGACATAATATCTTCACGAGTTAGTAGTCTAAAACTAACTATTGTATCAATAAGTGATGCGAAAACTTTGAAAACACATTTTCTAGGGAATTGACGCGAATAAAAGAACCTTTAATATGACATAGTTAAAGTTAATGAGACTTAGGCTTTTCGTGTGGTACCGGCGGTAGAATAATACCTCCCCCTGTACCAGATGTCGTAAGAGGTGACTGAGATACCAAAACCGACAGATGGCGGTATATTCTTTCGAAAAAGTGTAGCTCAAATGCACAAGGCGGGATGGGCAGCATCCCCGTGGCGACAGCTGCACTCTACAATTGCCAACACGATAAATTATAGGTGAAATTCCCCTTTTCTTGGAGTAGCTTATCATCAGCAGTGGACTTCGAATGGCTGATATGATAATGGTATTTTTTTATTAGTAAAAAAAACATTAGTGTCATAAAATGAATGAAACATTCAGCTAAAGCGATTTAAATAGAGTCATCCGACAATCGTTAGGACACCAACAGTGCTGAAAATGGTTACGTAAGACCTGAGGACCCTAAAACTTTATAGTGCATCTACAATGGGCATAGCGACCATTAACTTGAAGCACGTAACGAGCGGTAAAGTCGACACAATAGGGAATTAGTTTGTTGGCCCGGTTTGGGGCCAATGTCGGCAGGCCCATTAATCTTGTTCTGAACTCTGTCATGCGACATGCCAGTTATTACTGCTTGCTTGTATTTGCATCTTGTGAGTGACTGATTAAATCGTACGCTGAGACAATTGGGTTGGTATTGCACGTCCACAAACACCAATTGTATGCTGCTTGTAACTAACGCGATTCAAGGGTGTGGAGATGAGATGGTATTTTATTAAATACTAACATATCAAGAGGACCTCATACAAAGGTCATTGCATTGGTACTCAATCTCTGATCCGGTTTGAAGAGGGAGAGGAAGTGAAATTACTGGGGTATCATCATACCAGCTATCAAAAGTCCACTGTTGGAACCTCCCCAAGAAGGAGGGTATGTTGCCCATAATTGCCGCGCTGGGCAAGCACGTTGGCAAACGCAGAGCACAGCATTCGCAACGGGTAAGCTGCTGCCCATCCCCGGCCTGTACATTTAAGCTGACTTTTTTGCATGGATATACCGCAATCTGTCGGTTCTGGTATCTTAATCGCCTCTTACGTCACCTGGTACAGGGGGAGGTACTATTCTACTCTGCCGGTACCTCACGGCTACTGGAGCATGTAACATAATAACTTCAAGTCACAAGCTTGGCCACGAACTGATATCCCTGTGATATAACACGCATCTATAGGCTGCCGTGGCGCTTACTATCACGGGGACTGGATGCTTGTTTATCGAATCTCACCTGCATTTACTTCTCTATATATTGCGTCCCTCGGGATCTCTTGTGATCGTGGAATCAAGATTTGCATATATCTAACCAGTAGACTAATAAATGTCGATCTGTAATGTCGATCGATAATGTTGAAGAACGCAATCTAAAGCAAATGGTAATGTAATTCCGTTCATTCTTCCTATAAAAAGTTGTTTATGACATTTTCCTTAACTATTAAACTACAGCTCTCTAAAAAACAAACCGATCCTTTGTGAAAACTCCGGTTTAAGCAATTTATTTTTTCATAAGAATGTACAATTTAACTACGTGCCTTTCTAAAATACAGTTAATTTATTTAGACTAAATAAGAATATGGAAAAATAAACTAAGAATATCACTTTTTCCGGAATAATAATTAACTTATATATGTAATAATATCAAACGTTTCGTTTGGGTTTAAGCGATAGACAAATAATGGGGCCCGATGGCGCAGATGGTAGTGATCCTGTATTGTGCGCCAAAGGTCGTGGGTTTGATCCCCACTCAGAACAAATATTTATATAGTGATATTAATGTTTGCTCCATGTGTTTCAGTAACCGCTTACTAATTGATAAAAATGAAATACGGAACTTTTAAGTAGAAACGTGGGCATAATTCTAAAGATATTCTTTAAAAAATTAACCCGCCAAAACAATACACATGTAATCATATACATATATATATATATATATATATATATTATACTATATAATAAATGAATTAATAAAAAGCACCAAAAATTTTAGTACTAACAACATATACAATATAACAGTCCATGACAATACTTGTGTTTGTTCTGTGTCTGGATGTTAAATATATGTATTAAAGTATTATATTTGTGAAACCTCTTGTGTCAGATGTCCGTAACGCAAGTGCTTTAAGCGACTTATCATGGAGTGAAGTGAATGTAAGAGATGTTGTAGAAATGTATTATTATTATTATAACTATTTTGTCTATGACCAAATATCACAAAACAACGTCCATTGCAAAATTTGACTTTCCATCTGTCTGGATGTAATAAAATGAAAAGTTTTTCGTAGTTTCCCAATCCCATCATGTGTCCCATCAGGGTAGGCAGACTATGGATCTCCACTTGTTGCAATCTTGGATACCTCTCTCACTTCCCTTACTTGCATTAGTTCTTTCATACACGCTCTTTATTATTGATACTTGGTTGGTTAAGATATATGCGCCTAGGTCGTCCTATACCAACTCTTCCGTTTACGTCCGTTCTATATATTTGTGCAGTCATTCTACTTTCATCCATCCTTTCTAACCATCTTTTACACCATATCGTTTTCTTATACGATTATTTAATCATGCCGTACAAAAGCAACATTCACTACCATATATCAGTGCCTAACCTACATTCACTACCATATATCAGTGTTGGAAACAACACACCTCTATGAACGGTCAATCGTATCCTTTTTTACACATTTTGCCTGCCCAGCTTCCGTTTAGCAATCATACCCGCCATTAGAAGTCCACTGCTGGACATAGGCTGCCCCAAGAAAGGCGGAATTTTGCCCACGATTGCCGCACTAGACAAGCGTGTTGGCAATCGCATAGTGCAGCTATCAAGACGGTGATGCTAATGCCCATCCCCCTCTGTGCATTTACTGTCACAAGTTATACCGTCATCTGTTGGTTATGGCATCTTACGGCAATACCCATAGAAATTTATATTTACACAAAATAATAAGTAGAGTTTCTATCTATATCAAATTATTTATATCCGAGTTAGAGTAAAGGCGACATACACACATAAAGTGGCATTCAAATCTTAAGTGTTCAAGTAAATCTTTCGAACGGTTTAATACCAATAATTAATTTGGGTATATAAATAAGGCTAATGAAAGAGACATTAAATGTAGCGACTGACCGCTTACAAGTTTAATGTGAGCTCTACATTAACAGTACCGGCTATTAACGGCGTAGAGTTTTTAACTATCCACATTTTGAGTTGTAGAGATGCTAAGGATATACATAGCAAGATAATTATTTTAAACACAATTTTTTGAAATATATTTTTTTCATGTTCCAGACGCTGAATACCTTAAACGTTCAGGAAAAGAGACTGCACAGTTTACTTTATAAGCTAGCCTTATTTATGACGGGCTCGATGGCGCATTCGATAGTGCATTATGGATGAGTCGTATTTTCGATTCCTACACAGGACAAACATTTATACAATATTAAAATATGTATTTATGTTGTATTGCGCGGGCCTGATGGCGCAAAGAGTAGTGATCCTATCTTGTGCGCCAAAGGTCGTAGGTTCGACGCCCACCTAGATCAATTTTTTTCTATGATTATGTTTGTGTTTGTTCTGTGTCCGGATGTTAAATATATGTTTATAAGTATTATATTTGTGATTTCTCCATTTTCTGATGTCCGTAATACAAGTGCTTTATGGGACTTATCTCGGGATCAAGTCAATGTATGAGATATTGGGTAAATTTATTTATTTATATCTCTACCCTCATTCGATCGACTTGAAATTACTAAACATATATTTGAAAAATAGAGGTACCGCTGGTATTCAAGCTCACCACTTGCCTCTTGAAAACTATACCATTTTTGTATATAACATTTTGAAGTTTAATCAATTACCAAAAATCAAAAAGATCCTGTCAGCTGTTAAGTCATGAAAAAGTTTTACACATTTTTGTATTTTGTATTTGTATTGTACCTTTTAATATATGAAAGAATTTTTAAAATCGGCATTAATTTTTTCGAGATATCGTATAACAAATATACAGTACAATATTTCTGCTTTCTTACATTAGTTCATACAATGTAGGCAGAACTAAGTTGACGCTTTTTAATAATAAAGTAAACAATTGAACGTACTAAGAATATCTAGAGCGGCAATGAACCAAAATATGTGTCAAGTCAAAAGTCGAAAGTAATCGTCGCAATCACTCGGGCGTTCACTGAGACATATTTCGATATATAGACCGAACACTATAATTAGGTTTATATTTGATGTTCCTAGTTTAAACTATATTTATTTATCGGGTAAATACATAAGATAAATCATTATATTAGTCACTTAATATTAAACTCATATTTCTTTTAATTATATCTTAAGCAAACCGGCATTGCTGTGAGGTACCAAGTAGTACCTCCTCTTGTACCAGTTGTCGTAAGAGGCGGTACTACGGAGGCATGTACAGGGCGGGGTTGGGCAGCCGAATCCCCGTCGTGAAAGCCACGCTCTGCGGTTGACAAGACGCTTGCCCAGCGCCGCAATTATGGGCAAAGTTCCCCCTTTGTTGGGGAGGCCTATGTCTGGCAGACTTTTCACGGCTGGTATATTTATGATGAAGCAAAACTTATAAATTTAAATTTTAAGAAAACGCGTGCGAAGCGAAACTGTAGCTTACTTTATGTGAAAGCTAGCTGTCTGCCAGTGACTTTGTCCGCGTGGATTTATATTATATCCAAATTTTATTCAAGTCGGTTCAGCGGTTGTGAAGCCGTAACATAGACAGATAGATACATTTTCACATATAATATTGGTTAGGATACACATAAATTTGCGAATGAAACATTTCAGACATTTCTCTACACTTAGTGAAACGATACAAAAAGTTCCACACAGCGCAATGTGTCGATTTTATAAGGACGTGCATTTATTGTGTGGTTATACCACATAACGGCGGTAATGAGTAAGCAAATATAATAATGAGTCCAGAGGATTCCCACACAACTGAATTTAGCAGCGGACGTGATAGGATCGGCGCGATTGCGCAAATCGCCAGCCTTCGCTGTTCCTATTCCGATAACATGGACGCAGCAGGCTAACCCTGGCCCTATTACCGAGGATGCGGTACACCACACTTACCAATTATCACACCATTACAATATTCCAGAGGGTTAACTAAAAATCCGCTTTTAAAGACATTTTTTTTTCATTTTCTCATCACGAGGGAAATTACATTTTAATATTTCATATGCATGCAATTATGCATATTTTAATAAGTATAATACATTTAATGAGAATTAATTTAACAAATAAATAATAAATATTTCAAGTTAGAGCCGTAGCATAACCGCGAAATCCGAACGCTAGAAATTTATCTGGGAGCAAAGTTGAATGATAAATCTCATGATAGTTGACAAAAATTATTTTTCAGTCACATTACGTAATACGATACCTATCTCTAGACCTATGAGACAATAGGCGACAAATCAGGAACAGAGCGCGAAAAAAAAAAAGCGACGTTATCCTTAAGGAATTGGACACAAATTACCATGCCACTGGAGTCCAGGCTTGGGCACCCGGGGCGCGAGTGTGGGGTCCGACAAAATGGTGAACAACAACCGAGGCCCGCTGCGTAGCGGGACAGACACGCGGGTGCTTGCTTCGGCGGCACGCTCGCGACTGACAGCTAAAATTGCGAGCTTTATCAATGAACACAACAAACGACGCGCGCGCACGTTTGCCCAACCACTTAGATCGAAGCTGCTTCCGTTACGTTGCCAGCTAAATGTTTGTTTGTTGGTCCCGAGTTTTCTGTGCACTTCTTTCTCTCCTCATCACATATAATAGCACTGAACTTATTATAATTATTGTAAATAATTGCTGTATACACTGTTTATTTTAATATTTTATCACAACTTACATTATCTTTTCTTAGTACATAAACAATAATGTAATCAGAATACATTTACAATATATAAGATTTTAAATAATCCTATAATTATTATTATGTTTTGTTAGAGTATATATTATAGGTCTACATTAAGCATGTTGGTCACTTTACAGATTATGTATCCATATACATGAGTTTATATGTATTATTATGTATTACGATACATAACGTTATAAATGTAATGTGTAAATTATAAGCTGTTGTGTTGAGATTATATGTGTGATTATACACTTAAATATCTATGTAACTAATACTAGCTTGATCAAGTTGATCAGTGGTAATGACGGGTCTGATGGCGCAGATGGTAATGATCCTATGTTGTGCGCCAAAGGTCGAGGGTTCGATCCCCACCCAGAACAAATATTTTATATGGTGATATTTGTATTTGTTCTGTGTTTAGGTGTTAAACATGTAGCTATGTAGTATATTTTGTCTGATGTCCGTAAAACAAGTGCTTTAAGCTACTTATCACAGAATCAGGTCAATATATGAGATATTGTAGGAATTTATTTATTTATTTATATTTGCCTAGTTCCATTGTTAAATTTTGCTCATCCATCCAGTACTGGTTTAAATTTTTATAGTAATTTATTTTTCTATCTAGTTATTTTGTGAAGATTATTTAATTGGTACCTTAACCATATTCGCATATGGATTCATAGGCCAAGAGCCGTGGGTTCGATTCGTTTCGACCAACCAGGGCAAACATTAGAATTTATTTTGTGTTTTATCATCATCATCATATCAGCAATATGACGTCCACCGCTGGAATTAGGCCTCTCTAAGTAATCCCCAGTAGAACCGGTTGAATGCGACCTGTGTACAGCGCGATCCTGCAATTTTAACATAGTAAGTCTGTCCATCTTGCGGGTGGACGCCTTATGCTGCGCTTGCCGGTACGTAGTCACCATTCCAGAACCTCAAGACTCCATCGGCCATCGGTGCCCTGCCACTTCTACTTACTACACCACCGGGCAATCGTTTATATATTGTGTTTAGGTGTTAAATATGTAAACGTATTATATTTCTGATTCCCCTGTTGTCGGATCAGTAATACAAGTACGTTAAGCTAATTATCTCGGAATCAGATCAATGTATGCAACCTTACCTACCCTAATCTGTCAAAATTTCGCAATCGATATTAATCTATAACTGGCAGTGATTAAGTATAAAATTGTCTGTAAAAGATTGACGTATTTGGGTAGGTTGATCTGCTGCCCACCGTACAAGCCTACCTTATTCGTTAATTTATAATACCTACAGAGTTAAACACAAATTTTAAACTTCCGTTTTGTTATGTAAATGAAGATTTAAATATTTAGACCTCAATTAAATATGTTGGCGTATTTTAAGACAAAATGTTTATATTATAGTAAAATAATAATTTGCTTGCAACTTCTACACAATAATTAACACAATTAATAAATATGACACTTCAACGCCATCAAATATTTAATTCTTAATACATTCTGAATGTATTCTATTATATATTTTATATGTTTTATATAAATTAGCAAAATTATGTGAGTAAACTAGTTAATGTTTTAATGCCTATAAAGCTTTATACCGTGGGAGCTAATATAAATTAAAACATTAATAGGGGCGACAGTTTGGCATTGCAATAAATAAATATAATTTTTATACCACGAAGGTTTACGTGTTCACTACACATAATAAAACTATTTATTTAACTTAGTTGCTACCTTCTCAAGATTGACAAAAGATGTGTCAGGATTTAATAGTTACAAATATTACCTTTAAGTAAGTAGTATATTTTATTTATTTTTATATTTAATTTTGTACGTTAATATTTCCGTCCATGTGGTAGGTGCTGGCAGTGTCTTGTAAATAAACCACGTTTTAAAGCCGTTCAAAAAGTAGCTTTATTACCATGAAGGTGGCAAGCAAGCATGTGGCCCGCTTGATGGTAGGCGGTAACCGCAACTTATGAACGTTTACAATACCGAGGCATCATTCAAGCATTGCTGACCCTGTAAATCTTCATTTATTTATTCATTAATTTATTTAAAATCCACAGTTCTTATTCTTTTTAAAAACTTACAGCCAAAAGCGGATTTTATGTATATATATATATATATACAAAATCAGTTTATATTTATATACATACATATCCGTGCAGATTACTACACATACATACATACTTACGCACCCACAAACACATATAGTCTACACAGAAGAATTAAATAAATACATAAACTATTTTATTTTAGTAGTAGTAATGATCATAGTAATGTCCCTTTATATCCGAAATTTGATTACTCCACTTAACCTGAATAATTAAATAAACAGTCCTCAAAAATATTATCAGTTGCATAGATGTATTCACGTTAAACAAATGACTGCATCCAGGAACAAAGACCATATTTTTTGTCAAATAACTCCAAGAATTCTAGGAATTGTATTTTCTATAATATAATTTCTATTTTAACAGCTTTTATAACGCGGTTGATTTAACTTTTTAAATTTGTTTTTGGTCGTTGCGGTTACCTTCTTGAGAACTGTTACCGCAGTTAAATAAGCCGCGTTTTGAAGCCGTTAAAAGAGTAGTTTATAATGAATAGTGAACGCGTAAATTCAAATAAATAATTAATAAATTATATTGACTATATAAAGCCTACGGCAAGACATATGCCTCCCCAAGATGGGGGGATTTTAACCTATAATTGCCGCAATGGACAGGCGTGCTGTTGCCCATCCCCACCTTGTAATATTTCCTCTTATTTGTTTTGGTCACTGAAGGAGGCTACTAGACTATTTTACTCTTATAATTAAATAGTAAGTGGGTTTGAATAAACATGTGATCCTGACGGGATGCATTTGATGTGAAACAATTGAAGACAGTTTGAATCCTAAGAGCTATTTAACGGCTTCTTAACGTATCGGTTAACATTCACCGCGGCGGGCAGTGCGCAGGCGCGACTTATTAATGTACTTTGCTGTCAACATGGAGTCGGAATGTGTAATGCCTATTTTTACTGCAACCTTCCACGCTTGTGTTTGTATTTACAACCTTGTTTAAATTTTATGCCGTTTTAATTAAATTACTTATGTTTAGACATTAATGCTTGTCCTGCAGTGGCGTTCTCGGATTATAAATCGACAGTGATGTTTTAGAGTGTGATTATGGCTCACATGGGTCAGAGTTAGATTCTTAGATCGATGAAAAGGTTGGAAATTGAGTGAAAACCAGGTTCTAATTTTATCGGTTTTAAAACGAGGTTTATTTAACTTAGATTTAGTCGTGTTCCTGTCGCCAACCACAAACCCAATGCGGCTCGATCACCGCCTAATACAGTATTCATATAATGGATATTTGTACTAGTTCAGTATCTGCCAGTCATTAGCGTATCTAGGATTAATTTTGGGGGGCTGCGGGCTGACTCCTGACAAACCATAGCCGATGTGATAAAGTACTCACATACAAAGTCGAAACTCGATGTAAGTACAATATTTCGAGTCGGTAGCCATGTATGTATCATGGGGTAGGCATGACCCACCCAGCCCCCCTCTTTATACACCTATGATGAAATACGTTGCCTGATGCCTGTAACAGGTCACAGGTCGGAGGTCAGGTAAAATTCTAATTCAATTCAATGTCGTCGCCATTGGTACCTGGTACAAACACTGCTATTTGGCGGTAGAAATATTTAAGAGCTATATTTCTACCGCCAAATAGCAGTGTTATTATTGTAAGAGTGAAAGGGGTAGTGAAATTACTGGGTAAATGTAACATTGTATCTTCAGTTCACCTTTAGAACATACTAACACAGATAGGGTTCACTAAGTCTGACGTCTCAATTAAATAAGAAAAAAATAAGATATATAAATTAACGATAATAATTTGACAAATTGCCATAGCAATCACGATATACGAGTATATATATATTATATTTCCTAATAGGAGGTGATTGAGGGTTCCTAACGGTAACCCTCAATCACCTCCTACGTCATCTGGCACAGGGGAAGGTTTTGTTCTACTATGCAGCTAAACATAATCTTATAATGCTGGGACAAATTAAAAAATAGAAGTTTTTTTGCATCATTAATTATTTGTTTGGTTTGCCCGATGGTGCAGACCTTGACTTGTGCACCATCCCTACCCAAGCCATTTATAATATTTATATTTGTTCTGTGTATGAGTAATTAATATATGTATTAAAGTAGTATATTTGTGATTTCTCTGTTGGCTGATGTCCGTAACACCCTTGCTTTAAACGACTTATTGCGGAATCAGGTCAATGTATGAGATTTCCTGGGGAAAAAATACTATAGTATTTAAAAGTATCATTATACGATATGTGATATATACGGTATGTCTTGTATAATTTTAAACTCTGTTCAAGAAACATTAAGAATGCAAGTTATTGCTCCAATAAATTTAAAAATATCACTTTACATATTTTTTGTCTTGAGAACAATGATTTCATAGCTCATAAAGAATGCTGAGGTATCAATCGTACAAAGATTCAGGTTCGAGTCCCGGTAAAGCCTGAGAGATGAGAGAGAGAGAAAATATTTCTAGTAAATATTAGAAAAACGTATGATTGCTGTATTTACTTTCCTATATTTTCATTATCATCATATTAGTCGTTGCACGTTCACTAGATACAGACTTCCCAAAAAAAGTGGAATGATGCCCATTTTTGCGCGCCCTGGGCAAGCGCTGCAGCTGCCCATATCCGCCCTGTGAATTTGAGTCACTGTCATATTAAATAAAGAAATATAACTTATTTTTATAATTAAACCACGCCACCAATTTAAACCAATACTTGTTCCTCACATCATGATCGATTAAAAATGTTTATATGTTAACGGAGTGCAAATGTTTGACCATCTCTCAATTGGATATTTATCCACTTGCATATGAAATGATAATGTCACCACAGACCGACCTTCGGATTCTTGGCCCGTGTGTAATAATTAAGTGTATGCGTCAATTGTTAACATTGAGTTACACTTCAAAAATGTGTTTCTTGTAATAAATATCAAAGACTATCCAAAAACTTAATTTCTTTTAAAAAAAATTTAAAACGTGTTTCATGCCTCAATGTCTGTTTGCCATTAAACAGACATGAGGCCTGTTTTTATGGATACTTGCAATAATAGACGTATAAAATGCCCGATTTAGTTCGGTATTAAATATTGTACTATTGCAAGTTCTCTCTTTATTACTTATTTCGTCCGCATATATTTCACGCGTCCCACGGGAACATTTCTCAGATTAAATGTAACTTATGTCCTTTCCTTAAGTTTAAGCTAGCAATATGCAAAATTATCCTAAAATTGGCTTACCGGTGAAGCCGTGAAAGCGTTACAAACAGACAACACACTTATGTATTTAAAATATTAATACAGATTGAGGACTCGCACTTGGCGCGAGCATAAAATTAGAAAAGTGAGTGACACAAAATATCTTCTTATAAAAAAATAAATTTATTAATAATAATTAATATTTAAGTATAAAAAATAATTGCATATTTATGGCTATTGATTAAGTCACACCACATCCCGTACCTACGTGTGTTACAGATAACAGACAAAAGCGGTATCAAAATATAATACTTAAATATGTAATTCAATATGATATTTTAGCACAAATATCATCATAGGATTGTTTGTCCTGGGTGGGGATCGAACCCAAGACCTTTGGCGCACAAGATCACTACCATCATCGACACCGCACCCGACAGAATGAATTATAAGCCATTATATTTTTTCACTTTATAAAAATAGGCTATACAATTATTTTTTTTATATTTTTTTATATACTTTGATTCAATGGTAGCAAACAGGCATATAATTTGCTCGATGGTGAGTGATTACTGTATTATGGATGCAAAAACAGGCGCGTGAGGGCACTTAAAAAAACCTATTTACTGACTCCTGAAGAACCCCGTTTTGAAGTTTTTGTAAGAAATATCAGCTTATTTTACACTTAAAACGTTCAGGTTTCAACTAATAAGGATGAACTCCCTGCTGATAGAGAGCGGAGCAACAGAAGAAAGGGCCCGTGAGTATTTCATAAACAACAACAAAAATAGAGACGTGAAGTCTCTCCTTAGATTTATATATTCACGCAACATCTCATACGTTGACCTGACTCAGTGACAAGTCGCTTAAAGCACTTATGTTACGGACGCCGGACAACAAAGGAATCACAAATATAATACTTAAATACATACAACCAACATACATCTAACACCCAGACACAGGGCAAACACAAATATCATTATATAAATATTTGTCCTGGATGGGGATCAAACCCACGATCCCTGGCGCATAAGATAGGATCATTACCAGCTGCGCTAACTGGCCCGTCAAATTATTAATTTAAAGGTTATATCAGGTCAGTCAGATTAGGTCAGTTTATCGGTGTGGCAAGCCGTCCTTCGCTTTTGCGAAGACGTCATGTAGGAGAAGGAAGAGGCGAGAAGTGCCTGGGAGGCTATCACCATTCAGGCACCCCGCCGCCGGAGGATAGGACGGCTAAGGCTAAGTTAAGCCACATTAATGCTCCCACAGCCAAAATAGGTCAGAGGAGAGGCCTCATATGGTCTGCACCGTCGGGGGGGGTGGAAGAATGTTAACATAGCACCCTACCCCCGGTACCTAGGTGCGGGGAGGAACGTCGCAGGTATTTTAGTATACTTTCCACGGGCGGTGAGTTTCATATAACTCGTCGTCATCCCCTTGTGTGGCGGGTACGTGTAAAAGCATTATTTCTGCGTATAAACAAAGTTCAGGCTAATGTCATGATGCAGTCGACTTTCAATGTACTTTTCGAGTCGATACCCCCCCCCCCCCCCCCCTTTATCAGTATGTTTTGCTTTAAAAGCTAGAGCAAAGAACTGATATTATCCACAAGAAAGTTCTCTCGGGTACCGATTTACTCGTAAAATGTAAATGAGATGATGAAAATGCAATATAAGCCACTTATTAAGGTACCTAATGACAAATCACCTCGTAAAAAATTAAAAGCAGGCAGAAATACAAAAGTAAAACACACGATCGCATCTGTTCAGCTATTTATTCTTCATCGACCTATATCTAGTGTTGATCGTCCGTCTCATGGACACATGTTCAGGTGCGCACAAAGTTCAGGTAGCTCACGACGCTCACTGCGCTCATGGCGCTCACGGTTCGCACAAGGCCGTTCACCTTTGTTCACTGATAGCGCACACATGAACTAGGAAACAACGATTGTTTTGACAACCTCATTGGGTGACAACAGACCAAATAAGTATGAATAACAAAACAAATGTAGTCTGTTTAATTTTTGTGAGCAAATCAATTTTTGTTATATTTCATACTACACTTGTGACTTTATCTGCACACATGTATTTGTAAATTATAGCTTTTATTCTACTGACAAATAAAGATAATTATTGTAAAGATTATATTTTTTATGTTTAACAAACATTATATTTAAAAAGGATTCATATGCTGCAATCTGATGAACTTAACGTAATCCACCAGAAGGAACTTGCAAGAAAAACTTTAAGTAATACATATTAAATACAACCTGAGTAAAGTTGATGGAACCTACGTCTGCCCTGGCAATACTGTAAAAGCAATACAATCTTAAGTACTTTCAACATGAAACCAACTGTCCATGCTCACAAACATTTACGATTCAAAGCCATTTCAGTATATCCACTACACTTTTCAAAGGAATATTGTTACCCCCGGCAAGACACCTCTCTGCATAGAGAGTGAGAGAGAGCAGAGACCTTGAAGTAGAGCATAGGATGGCTATAGAGTACCGGCAAAGTAGATTAATACCTTTCCCTGTTTCAGCTGTTAAGAGGCGACTGAGGTCGCGAAGATACGCTCCTCAATTGTTAATATGCCGGCAATATTAAAATACTAATAATTAATATACTTGAAGGGATAGACCGTCAAGTATTTTTGGGCAAAATTCACCCTCTTTTACCTTTATCGACAGAAAATGTTATGTGGTTGATATTATGAAGGTATAGGATGTGGTAACTTCCTGTAGATAGACCACATACAAAGGTCGTCTATAATAGTACCTCACTCTCACCTGACCTCCCACCACCAAATAGCAGTGTTCGCATTGTTGTGTTCCGGTCTGAAGGGTGAGAAGGGCAGTGATTTTACTGGGTAATGTGGCATAATATCCTCAAGTCACAAGGTTGATAACGGGTTAGAGATATCCTTGTGATATTACGAGCATCTGTAATATCGGTCAGTAATCAAACCGAGTAGCGCAACATGACAATTAGATCAGTTCTATTTATTTCCTAAAACTACTTTTTAACGGCTTTAAAACGAACCTAAACGTCAAACGAAAAATGTTAAAGTGAAACAAACATTTTATATACATTATTAACATTTTCATGTCAAAAATGTTGTTTAATTACGAGTAAGTTTTGAATGAGTTAATGTAAAAAATAATTATTATTTCACAAAGTAACAACAATTTTCAAGAACGTATTTAAATTCATCACACACATGTGATATTTGTATATAATCGTGACACATTTAATTGGTTGCTTGTTTTTCGTCAATTCTGCCTGCCTTCCAATTATTCGTCAAGACGAACCGTGAAAGCCTCCAAATTATTTAAATTATGATCGCACCTGCTTGTATTCACTTATATTTTCTGTCGCAATTATTATGTTTGTTTTTCACGTTTAACTTCCATTTGATCCAAAAATATGTATACTTGAATTCAGGAAATTTAGAAACAACTACTAAAACACCTAAACAACCTTTCTAGGCTTAATAATTCAGTTTTTGTTTGAAATTTTAATCTAGGCTAAAGAATAATTAAAGAAAAACACACTCACTGTGCAAAAGCTTTTAGCTTGTGCAAAAGCTTTTAGCTTTTGCACAGTGAGTGTAGAGTTGGGCAGCAGCATCCCCATCGCAAAAGCTACAAACTGCAAATGCCATCACCCTCGTCTAGTGCGGCAATTATGGGCAAAACTCCCCCTTTCTTGGGGAGGGCCATGTCAAGCAGTGGACTTCCAATGGCTGTAATGATAATGATGTACACTTTAGTAGGTAGTTCTTAACGCAGTCCTATGGTAGAAGATAAGCTGCTTATTGCACATTTGAAGTGTTCTCGCGTAATAAATCCTTTGAAGCTGAACTGAGATACCCGAGTATGCGATAGAACTCACTGCCGATAGATTCCATTAACACAAACTATTTGGTAATCTCAAATTCAAAACCTAAACCTGCGAAACCTGCCATGAACCTGCATTGAACAAGGTTTTAAGTATCCATCTGCTGCCAGCAGAGAAGTTTAAGGTGTGCCTAATTTACTTACATTAAACATACGGGATTATAAGAGTTATCTTACATATCGTCGTATAAGTTCTAAGACAGCGTAAGTCAAAATGTTGACACTTTGTACAATTGGGAAAATATTGCTCACGTTTCGTAAAACCATTTTAAAACTAATTGCTTTTACATTTAGTTGGTGCAAAATAGATTTCGTTTAAACAATACACGGTATAGAAATGTAATATCGTGTTATCATTGGGCTTAATTATTAAGTTGCCAACTTTGACATACGCGGTGTTAGAACTTATGCGACGATATGTAATATAACTCTTATGATCCCGTGGGGTCATCAGTATTCCGAGTATAATAGAGTTATGCACCTTATATTTATAAATATAATTGTATTATTTTTTTATCGTTTCGAAAGTGCTTGTAATAGGCCTACTTGAATAAAGAATATTTTGAGTTTGAGTTCGATGGACCGGCCCATCTGCTATATCCGTAACATATTTAAGTGTCGAAGTTCTAAGTAAAGCATTTAAAAATCTTTAATAAGCATTCAGAAACGAAAATAACAATAAAAATAGCGGATCAGAATTAACAGAAATCATAACTGCTTATCAATCAATCATAACTTCTATTTTACACAAATATAAAAGGAATATGTCTCCTATTGTACCGGCAGATTGGCCGTGAGGTACCGGCAGAGTAGAATAGTACCTCTCTCTGTATCAGGTGTCGTAAGAGTCAACTAAGGTACCAACAGAAGGCGGTATATCCATCCGGAACAGTATAGCTCGAATATACAGGGCGAGGATGGGCAGCAGCATCCCCATCGCTATAGCTGCGCTCTGCGATTGCAAACTCGCGTGCCCAGTGTGGCATTTAAAGGCCAGACCCCCTTTCTTGGGGAGGCCTATGTCCAGCAGTTGACTTCTAATGGTTGATATGATTATTATGATGTCTCCCAATGAGCGAATGCAGCCAACCAGTATCGTGTCAATTAGGATTTATAACAATAAATTACAACATCATAGATAAGTCATTTAAAGTTTAAGTTACAAATGTAACGCTTGAATACATATTTAATACCCAGACACAGAACAAACACAAATATTCCATATACTAGTGTTTGTCCTGGGTGGGAATCAAACCCACGATCTCTGCCATCAGCGCTATCGGACTCGTCTAATTAGCCTAATAGTTATCTTTATCACATCATTAATCATGATTATGTACGCATAGAGTTTATATACAGTCCATTGACTCTATATTTAGGAATAACATATTTTTCTAGAGTTCAGTGCCTACCAACTTAGTTGTCAAAAGAAAAAAAAGCTGAGAATTTATGTATTAAACGTTCTCTAACAATTGTTAAACTATTTCTGAATAACTGTCATTCTTATAAAATCTTATGTAAATGTACAATTATTACAGGCAAAGACCCCATGCAAAATATTATATCAAGGTTTAAAATGAAAAAATATGCAAATATTTTATGACAATACAAAAATATAAAAAAAATATAATATAAAATACTGTCCAAGTGAAGTAATCTTATATATCTTAAGCAAGAGGTATGTATTTATCGTGCAGTATGCTTATAAAACATCGTAATAAAATTATAATAATGTGTTTCTATTAAAGAGATGTCTTTTTGTTCGTCTGTTTGATATTAGAACGTTTTAGTTAGACACTAGATATTCTGCATTTTTAACACAGCGACTTACTTAGTGAACTCCCTGACCCGACAGACGTTGTCCTGTCTGCTATAAATAGACTAAAATGTAATATGAATAGTACCGTGAGGTACCGGCATAGTTGAATAGTACCTCCCCTTGTACAGAGTCCATACGAGGCGAGTAAGTTACTAGAACCGATAAACGGTATGTACATTCAAAACAGCGTAGTTCAATTCCTATCGCGAAAGTTGCGCGTTGCGATTGCCAACACGCTTAACCAGCGCGGTAATTATAGACAAATCTGCTTTTTTTAGGAAGGCTTACGTCCAAAATACTTTTGGAGATTTCATGCATAGAAAATACTGAATTATATTTAAGATAATATTTACGGGTCCGATAATAGTTATCCTGTCTTGTGCGCCTAAAAACGCGGGTTTGATAGAATATTTATATAATTATATTTATGTTTGTTCTGTGTCTGGATGTTAAATATATGTATTGTCCGTAACACAAGTGCTTGAGGCGACTTATTACAGAATCAGGACAATGTATGAGATTTTGTGGGAATGTATTTATTAAAATAAATAAATAAAGGGAGAACAGCAATGGAAGCAACTGCTATTTGCCGGTTGAATTTTACGAACACAATTCATATAATGGTTGTTATCTCTAGTTGAACAAGATTATCCTAAAGTTGCGAACTGCATTAAGAATTCGATGATTGTGCGTATTTTATACAGAAGATCGTAATTTGATTTCGTTGTAATCGCAGTAGATTAAGGTTTCAGTGCAATGAGCTGACACGTGTTTATAAAGTTCTACGATATGATCTAATATGTGTCATGCGCTTAGTTAAGATGTGGAGATGAAAATAATTTTATTACGAGTAGGTACTGAATGTTTTAATTGTAGGAAATAATATGATTTATAAAAGGTTAGCTAATAAATCAATGGCAAATATCCTAAAGATGTCAAGCAATAGCCGTATGGTACCAGCAAAGCAGAATAGCATTACCCTCTGTACCAGGTCTCGTAAGAGGCGACTAAGGTACCAAGGCCGACAGATGCAGACGATAGATGCAGATGCCCAGCGCGGCAATTATGGGCAAAATTCCCCCTTTCTTGGGGAAGCCTATAACCAAGATTCCCATATCATTTCTAAGCCGGATCAATATATGTAATATAAGGCTTTTTGCTCTGCAGCCAAGTGCCCTGGGCGTTCTACAGCTGCTATGATGAAGACAATGATGATGACGATAATGATGCCGATGATGATGGTGTTTTTACCATCAATCAACCATCTGGTAAAGCAGAAAATAAGATATACAATACAATTTAATTCCTTTGATCTCGTGTATTTTTAATCGCATTCCTCGATCTAACTGCCTACAAATAATGTTTAACACATTTCTTTTATCCACACTTCCCTATCCTTTTAAAACCATCAGCTATATACATAAAAATAACTCTACATATTCCTACATTCTTACAATCGTAAAACAAATTTCCTGACAGGACTGCAAGCCTCATGGACACTGGAAGATACTCTCCATGGAGAGTCTAGGAAAACTGCACAGGTGTAAAACCAACAAGTCATCATGTTAGTAAAATAAATTTGAAAAAAAATCTCGTATAGTCTCTATATTTCGTGGTGATGTTACGTATACCGCGAAATTTTTCACCCATAGATAAGATTGTGCCGTCTCTATGTGCTCAAGCCTAATACGGAATGCGCCTCGGTCGCGTTACAGCCAGTTTGCGTGCCTCTATCCGGATAAATTAGGATTCTTAACGACTCGTCACTTATTAATAGTAGCGTCTATAACAAGCAAAATCCGAAGATGTCAATTCTTACGTATCGAAGGGATAGGTTAGGCCGCTTATTATTAAGTGGCCCAAATGCCCCTGTTCCCATCTTCCAATTGTCCCCTTCCAGCTTGCAATAGCCCACTGCCATTCGGATTGGCATTCATTTCTCCTTTACATCAAATAAAACTGGGCATTTTTTTTCAAATATTATAAAGTCAACAATCAAGCAATCGGTCCGCTTGATGATAAACGTGACGTGAAAATTTCACCTGCGTGTTGCCAACTTGGTGAACTGAAATGATACAATGACACATTTACTCAGTGATTTCACTGCCTCTCTCACCCTTTAAATTGGAACATAGTAGGTACTAATGCAAAAGACCGGTACCTACGGTGTTGGTGGTAACAAAAATAACCCAAAAATATCTTTTCGGCACACTTCTGGTGGCACGTAACCTAACTTTTATGACACCTTCCGGTCAAGAGTCATTAAGGTTATATTGTTTAAAATATATTTTTATTAACAGGTATAGCGCAGATGGTAGTGACCCAGTGTAGGTAGCAAAGGTCGTGGGTTCGAACCCCTCCCAAGACAAATATTTGTGTTTGTTCTATATCTGGCTATTGAATAATAAAGTATTATTTTTAATATTCCTCTGTAATCCGATGTCCGTAACACAAGTGCTTTAAGTGACTTATCGCTGAGTCATGATTAGGTATGGGATGTTATGTGAATTTATTATTGTTAAACAATAACATTTTTATGTTTTAAAAGTGGTTGTATATCTAAATTGAAAAGAGGTTGACTATAATGATAAAGCTTACCTAATTAATTAAAAATAATAAATATACTTTTTATTGTACACAGAAAACTACATAGAGAAAAATAAAATATAAATTATAATACAATTGGCGACCTTATCGCTCAAAGCGATCTCTTCCAAGCAATCTTTTGTTAGACATAAACGAAAAAAATATGATAGGACAGTAAGATTTATACTAGGGATATTACGATGTATAGTACTATTTAATAAATATAAAATGAAGTACATTATATTCTATATGTCCTTATAATTTAAGATTACATACCAATATTTAAATTAAAAAAATACTACTTTTTTATATTATTGTGTTCTATGATTATTTGGTAAACTTGTTTTCCGTGATCCAAGTGAGGGTTCTTTGTTATAAATTGACCAATCTGGTACTGACATCAAAATGGAACAAGATTTTTTTTTACTGATACTGATTTATAGAACTTAATGAACAAAAAACTACCAGCCTATCCCGCTAACAAATTAAGATATCCATAGAGGTCTGATTAATATAGATAAAACGGGAAGCTTGAGCCTTGAAGTTAACGATATACGCGCTGTTTGTAACAAAATGAAAATCTATGGAAATGAGATGATCAATTTAAGAAAACGTTTCAGTAAGTGGGCCACCGGCACTGATAAGATAATGATGTGGTGCGCAAACAGCGTTGTTTGCGGGCCGCTGCTAATTCATTAGGCAACTAACGTCTGTCGACCGGCCTGCATCACATGATACATTCATTCTAATTACGATAAATTCAATTGAACATAATTACTAATCGTTTCATAAAAAGCTTATCAAAGTGTATTAGCAATCGCAAAGAGAAGCTTTTGCGATAGGATATACTGCCATCTGTCGTCTGGTACCTTAGTCGCCTCTTACGACACCTGGTGCAGTGGGAGGTACTATTCTACTCTACCGGTACCTCACGGCAGAGTTTGCTCGAATGTATGCATAAATTTACTTTGAGTATGTAGATAATAAGAGTAATTTTATGCACACAATTGTACAAAATAAATTAAACAGAATGCCGACACCCGATTGCCGATTAATTGAGTTAATCGTTATGAAGCTGTAACTGAGTTAACTAACTCACACCGCAGTGACGTAACATCGCTTGATTAAACAATTGACTTATCTTAAACCTTGGCTGCCAGTTAAATAATGAAATAAAGAATTACCAAACAGATCGGATGCATGAGAGTTGTATGCCTTTAAATTCCTTTGCGCCCCGATAAAAAATGTTTTAAAAAATCATAAAAGTTATGTTTTCTATGTCGTTGGTGAACAAGACAGGATCACTACCATTTGCGCCATCAAGCTCGTCAATCACAAGGGTTTATAACCCGGTAATTTAATTGCGGTATATCAGATATTACCGCAAGGTACCGGCACAGTAAATAGTACCTCCCTCTGAACCAGGTGTCGTAAAAGGCGACTAAGGTACCAGAACTGTCAAATGGTGGTACTTCCACCCGAGACGTGTAGCTCAGATGCATAGGGTGGGGATTGACAGCAGCATCCCCGTCGCGAAAGTTACGCTCTGTGATTGCCAAGCGTGTTGGCCCTGCGCGAAAATTATGGGTAAAATTCGCTCTTTCTTGGGGAGGCCAATGTCCACCAGTGGACATACTATGATTATATTTATCAGATATAGCACGTCAATTGACGGTCTTCAGCCCCCCCGACGGTACGCAGTGACATACGTACCATAACTTAAGAACATCTGCATCAAACTGGATAGTTTTTTGTTGTTGTTATATTTGTAGTTACATGAAGTAGACCTTCCTACTTTTAACTATTACTAAAGATAAAAAAGATTGCAAAAGTTCGCATTGCTGTGTTCCGGTTTGAAGGGTGAGATAGGCAGTGAAATTTCTAAGTAAATGTGACATAGCATCTTCAGTTCGCAAGGTTAGCGACACGCTAGTAATATTTTTGTGATGAAACGAGTGTCATGGGTTGCTGTCACGTTTAGCATCAAGCGTACTGCATGCTTGTTCCTGACTTTATAGTATAAAAAAACGTTTAATATCTGCTTTATTTTTACCTAAAAAGTAAATCAAACTTTCTCTATAATTTACTCTTTTTTTAGTTACACGACGCAAAAAGCAATATTTATGTGTAAGTGTGGGTTTAAAAAAATATTTTTTTTATTAAATATCCGTGTGAAACTTGCTATATATTCGTATTTGTTTTATGGTTATAAAAAAAACATACTTTTAACAGTTGAAGATCGACGCTAAATACGGACTGTATTTTGTACTGCTTGAATCTTAGCAAGCATCTTGTGCTAACACAGTTAAAAACAAACGGAGATCACACAACAAAACTCATTTACCATTACATAATAGCGATGTGTGCCGCCGCTATAATAAAGGCAATATTTGCTAAGTATTAATCATATACTATGCCGAGTCGCATATGTGCGAGCCGCGTTTATATCGGTGACATCATCCGCGCGTATGGTATCTGGCAATAATAAATATGCCATAATTACCATGTGATATGAAGCCATTTGTAAGACCGGCGAACGAGCTGGCAACTGCACGCCGCGCTTTGTAACAAACGGTGCATCTTTAATAAGATTCTTGTCAAACTATTGTCCTGAATGGAAACGCAGGGTCGAGATCGAAGCAGGCCGCGAGAAGCAGTCCTATTGGTAATCTATTAGGGTTGCCTGTCTACCTGTGAACCTTCTACGGTTGATATAATGATGATAAAACCAGAAACAAGTTTTATAACGCTTTATTTATCTGTTAACATTTTATTTTATTTATTTAGAATCCATTGCTCTTATTTTCTAGTTAAAAATAAATATATCTAGTTATAACAAATAACATGTTACACGTCTGGAATTCAAAAAGAACACTCATTTATCATCATCATTTATCATTATCATCATCATTGTAGCCGTAAACATCCACTTCTGGACATAGGCCTCCCTAAGAAAGGGGAATTTGACCATTATTTCCGCGCTGGGCAAGCGTGGTGGCAATTTTAGAGCGCAACTTTGCGAAGAGAATGCTGCTACCCATTTGTCGGTCCGGTATTTCAATTGCCTCTTAAGACACCTGGAACAAAGAGAGGTACTATTATACTCCGCCGGTACCCGACGGCTTTATAGGTAGTATTAATGACTTTTCTTTACTTCGTGTTATACCGGTGTTCTAGCGAAATCCGGTTTCCTAGGAAACCTTAACGTTGAACGAAATTGTAAAATGTTAAGTAACCTGCGTTTAAAAGCCGTTAAAAGAGAATTTTATTATGAACTCATGAACTCGTTAATATATTATAAAATATTTAATAAAGAGATAATCTACAAACGCAAAACTACTTAGATAATATATCCTTACAGATTTTTTTAACTATATACATTTTTAAACTATAATACATTTTTAAACTATCATACATTTTTAAACTATAATACATTTTTAAACTTAAGCGCCAGGGGACGTGGGTTAGATCCCTATCCAGGACATAAAAAACATGTGATAAACATTGGTACTTGTTCTGTGCCTGGTATTTAAAAAATATATATTTAAGTATAATATTTGTGACGCCTGTGTATGTAGTCTGATATTCGTAACACAATTAATTTAAGCGGATCACGACGTCAGGTCAGTCAGTGAATTTATTTATTCATAGTACATAAGTTAAGACCACGATTCTTAATGCTCCTTAAAGGAATTTCTGGTTAAATTGAAACAATGTCTGGAGCGGTCTACTCTCATCTGGCTCTGGTGTGAGATAAATATATCTGAAGGATGTAAGAGAAGTGTGTCAGGATCGAAGTAAGCCATCATGAAAACAATAGTCTCCGCTTTTCCCGATCGGGGGTAGACGAGGGTCTATGTTTGTAATTGATCTGTAACTATGTGTACATTTAAGTATAAATATGTGCATACATATAGGTCTTGTTTGAGTTTATAATGTAACAATTGTATTTTGCCAGTTTGGATGGCGTAGATGGTCGTGATCCTATCTTGTGCGCCAAGAGTCGTGGGTTCAATCCACACCGAGGACAATTATTTAGATGACGAGTATTTGTTTTTGTTTTGTGTTTTGGTGTATATATTTAAATATTACAACAATATGTATTTAAATATTACATTAATTTGTGATTCCTCTAATGCCTTATATATTTAAAAGGTATCACAAGTGTATTAAGAAACTTATCTTGGAGTCAGGTCAATGCTTACCGATACAGATACTCGTTCTCATCTAACATACTTAGAATAATAGAAATAACCCGGCAGAGTAGAATAGTACCTCCCTCTATACCAGGTGCGGTAAAAGGCGACTTAGTTATACAGTTGAACAGACAAATAGACTAACCGACAGATGGTGGTATATTTATCCAAAACAGCGTAGTTCAAATGCTACAGAGCGGGAATGGGCAACAGCATTCTCGGCGTGAAGCTACGCTCTTCAATCCCTAATACGCTTGTTAAGCGCGGCAATTATAGGAAAATTCCCCCTTTCTTAGGGAAGCCTGTATCCAGCAGTGGACTGTTTGCGGCTATGATAATACTTGGAATTAATAAATTTTCTGCCAAATTTTTTTTTTTTGAAAGTCCTTAATAAAAATGTTATATTCTTTTCCGAAGTAAAAATAGAATTCGTTTGTAAGAGTTTGTATCGTCATAATGTTTTAAACGCCATCTGGAGATAGGTACAGCATGGAATAGAGGGTGATACCTCTCTCATCCATCGAAAGACTTACTACACTATACCGCTCAGCTCTTTCTAGAAGACTTAGCGGTAAACACGGTTTCAGTGTTTGTCCGGGATGGATTATTATGATTTATATTTCTTTATATAATAATATCTTTTTTAATGATAAAATTTTTTTTTATAGTTAAGACAGGACGACGTCTGACGGTTTAGCTATTTTTAACTAATATTACAATGCTGAAGAATTTATTTGTTTGTTTGAACGCTCCAATCTCAGGAACCACTGGTATGATTTAAAAAAAAATTATAGTGTTGGCTAGACGACTTATCAAGGAAGGCTACTATACCACCTACGTACCCGCGGACGTAGTCGCGCGCATTGCTAATTTAACTATATATGTTCCCACAAAATCTCATACATAGACACCGTGATAAATTACTTAAAGTACGAATATCAGGCAATGTAGGTGCAACAAATACAATGCTTAAATACATATTTATCACCCAGACAGACCAACACAAATATGTATCATATCATATTATATTAATGTAAAAGTTAGTCCCGAGCGTGGATCGAACCCACGGCCCTTGGCGCACAGGATTGGGACTAAACCAAATGTACGAGCAAGCTTATCAATCAAATATACCAAACACCAAATATCCAATATACATTACAAATTATGTATTTAAACCTTAAAAAATCACTATGTTTATTTGTGAAAATGTGTTGTTAAATGCGACTAAGGTAACGAAACTGACAGATGGCGGTATAACCATCCGAAACAGCGGATCTTAAATACGCGATGGACAGCAACATCCTCATCGCAGTTCATCATACCAGCCCTTTAAAGTCCACTGCTGGTCATAGGCCACCCCAAGAAAGGGGATTTAGCCGGTAATTGTCGCGCTGGGTAGGCATGTTATCAATCGCAGGGCGCAGCTATCGCGACGGGGATGTTGCTGCCCATCTCCGCCCTGTGTATTTCAGCTGCACCGTTTCGAATGGATATTCCGCCATCAGTCGGTTCCCGTACTTCACTCATTCGAACATTACTCATCGCAGAATGCAGCGCGGCAAATATGACGCCTGTGTCTAACATTGGACTTTCTATGGCTAATATGATGAAAACTGTATGTTATGCAGTCATATTATTGTCCACGGAGCCCTATGGCCGATGGAGCCGTAAGGTTCTGGCGCAACCTCCGGCATCCACCAACAAGATTCAGGATGCTGGTAGTTCGCAGTGGATACGCAAATGTAGACACTACTTCAGAAAGTAATTAGAGTTTTTGTTGACATGTCGTGTTTGAACACAACTACCTGAGTTGTTAGCATGATACTGATGCATGAAGTGCCAAAGTCATCCATCAGTCGCGAGGATACCTCACAAATGAGGTCGCGATAGAACAACAGTCCTAGTTAAGGAGGCGTCTGAGATAAAGGCAGGTAGAACACGCTTAAGACATTCAACCTAGATCTATTACCCAGTTAGGGGAGAAATGACACCTAGTTGTGGTAATTTTAGAACTTTATATTATGTGTAGATATATCCATATACAGGCCCGATGGCGCAGATGGCAGTGATCCTATCTTGTGCGCCAGGGGTCGTGGGTTCGATTCCCACCCAAGATTAAAAATTATATGATGATATTTGTGTTTGTTCTGTATTTGGTTTTGTATATGTATTTAAGAAGTATATTGTCTGGCGTCTGTGACAATGTATGAGATGTTGTGGGAATTTATTTATTATTATTATCTATATGCTAGCGGAAATTCTAATGGTATTTTTTTTAATATTGATACATTCATATTTAAGTCTGATTTTGTTTACTTATCGCTCTTATAATATTTTCTTATATTAAACTTTTTTATTTTTTGTGCGACGTTTCAGCATCCTTGCGGCAACCGTTCTTAAGATAAAACTTGGGATGATATCGCTCTTTTACCTAAACAGACACGAGAGAGTAAAAGGAAAATCCTCACACTCACCTATTTCTACCGCCAAATATAGTGTTCGCATTTGAAGAGTGAGACAGGCAGTGTGATATCCTAGTGATAGTACGAGCGTCTATAGGCTTCAGTAACGCTTGTAGCGAGCGGGTTGGATAAAAAAAACTAGAGAAACTGCGTCTACAGCAGTTAACTGACGAATGTTGCACCTTATTACAAAATCAATATACAAAATAATATAAACCCATAAAAATCTTTCGTTTACAACACTGGTGGGACATACATAGATAGTTCTCGCTTGTTAATCAACGTGCTGCATTGCTAAAATCAACATTAAATTAGGTTACGTCGCATACCAAGCAGTTTATTATATAGATAGTGTGCATATCCCCGGGAGATAGCGGAGAGAATTTTAATGATGTACAATAAATATTTAGCATTCTACACGCCTCTAAACAGCCACGTGTAAACACAAGATTCGGACTTGACGTCATGAACAAACATGCGAACTCGTAAAAGGTTTCGTTGGTTATTAGGAGTTGTTTGCTGACTAAATTATCTAGTGTACAAATAAAAACAATTATCAATTCCCACCGTGAGGTACCGGCAGAGTAGAATAGTACCTCCCCTTGCACCAGGTGTCGTAAGAGGCGACTGAGGTACCAGAGCCGACAGATCGCGGTATATCCATACGAAATAGTGCAGCTCAAATGTCCAGGGTGGGCATGGGCAGCAGTATTCCGTCGCGAAAGCTGCACTATGCGATTGCCACACGCTTGCCCAGCGTGGCAATTATGGGCAAAAACCTCCATTCTTGGAGAGGCTTATGTCCAGCAGTGGACTGGACTTCCAATGGCTGCTGTGATAAACATTATCTAGAAATATCACCGCGCGTCATATACAACGATTCGTTTGTTTTGTAACCGGACCGAGCACGTGCATTCCCGGACAGTTGTCTTCTAAACCATCCTCCCCCGCGGAAGGGACCACCTGAGCTGATTACCTGACTATCTTAATTCCACAATTGACGTTCCTTATCCCATTTAACGATCCCACGCTGTACTATTTTTAAATTGCACTGTGATTGCACTTACCTGTTGTTGACAAGTGATACGTTGCCCGTGATTTTTTGTAGGCGCTATATTAAAAATGTGTTTATGATTCAGTATGGCCCAAGTAGCAGAGTTCTTAATTATGTGTCTGTGTTCTGATTTAAAGGGTGAGAGAGGCAGTGGAATTACTGGGTAAATGACTTTATATCTTCTAGTCACAAAGTTGGCGACACGCTAGTGATATCTTTTTGACGCTAGTTTGACTAATATGATAATAAAATAATGTGTAGACAACATTCGTTTTGTAAGTGAATATTCATAGAGACGACGGTCAGCTTTTTAAATTTTGATACCCAAAGGTAACACGATTCTGACGTGTTTAGGTCTTCAATTTGCTTGAATAGTGAGAGCAAAATCTCCAATCAATAAAATTTATGATTTCAAAATCTGTAAACAATTCAACGATTTTAAATTACATCCTCTCTATGGATCTTTTTTCTTTGGAGTACCTATGCAATGCTGGACTTCTCAGACATCAATTCCAGCGCCCCCAGAGGGATTGGCGAGTCGGCAGTCACTCGAGAGCGCCACAGAGGCCGGACCTCTGCTCAAGTGGCCGTGGTTATGGCAATTAAGTTGTTTGCCAAATAGAAGGACTAAGGGAACCCGGCCGCTTTGGAGCGGTCGGGTCAGCAGATCCTGTTCCTAGTAAATTTCCAGTATGATTTCCCAGGCAAAGATTTCATTAATACCAACCAACCTTAAAATGTTATAGAACATTTATCACCATCATTATTATGCAGATTCATTTCTGACTAATTGAATTATTATTTATTGTTCATTTTTATTTATGTAACTTTTTGCACATATATAAATCGATGTACATGGATTTAATGGCAAGTGGCATTATCTACCAGTAAACCACCGGGCAAAGCAAAAAAGGGACCAAAGCGATGCAAGACAACAAAGAATAAGATTAATAATACATAAACAATGATTTAATGCATATAAACAAAACTAAAATCTATAACTTAAGTATATGTTAGATAAATCTTTTAACCTCTTAAAGTCACAAGGGTCGTTTGTTCTATAAAAATTAAATTTATAACTTCCTTCTTGAAAATATTTATACTAATATTTTATGGAAGATTCTTAAGTCATGTGCATGTCATGGGTTTACTTGTGTAAATATATTTGATTATATTATTCTACTGGAGCCGTGACCTTTAGGAGTAAAACGGACGTCAGTAGCCGGGATACTTCGGGACGTTTGCAACAAAGAAACACCTATACATATTGATATTGGCCTTGTTTGTTGGGTGGCATTTATAGCGCCGAACAATTGCTTGATCTGTAAAAAACCCGTTTTCATCAAGAACCATTGCCAACTGCGTAGATAACGATTGGTTATAAATATAACTGACGTGCGGTATCGGCGGGGTAAAATAGTATCTCCCACTGCACCAGGTGCCGTAAGAGGCGACTAAGGTACTAGAACAGACAGATGGCGGTATATCCATCCGAAACAGTGCAGCTCAAATGCACAGGGTGAGGATGGGCAGCAGCATCCTCGTCACCATAGCTGCGCTCTGCGATTGCCATCACGCTTGCCCAGCGCGGCAATTATGAGCAAAAAACCTCCTACATACCTAATTGGTAAAAAAACTTTATAGAATATATCTGTTGAAATTCTCTTGTATGGAATTATACACTTCGTTCAGATTTGAAAAATAAATCGCAATGTGTATAGAATTATGGGAAACCTGATGAGGTAGACCTCATACAAGAGGTCGTCTGCGTTGGTACCTCACTCTCACCCATTTCTACCGCCAAATAGCAGTGTTCGTATTCCTGTGTTGTGCCGGCCTAATGGGTGAGGCATTGAATTTACTGGGTAATATGGCATGATACCCTGAAGACACAAGGTTGACAACACGTAAGTGATATCTTTGTGATATCACGAGCGTCTATATGCTGCAGTGACGCTTACAATCACGCGGACGGTATGCTTGTTTGTCGACCTGGTCTAATAAAAAAAATGTATTGTTATTTTGTGTTGCACTTTTGATCTAAGTGAAATATGTCAGAAAATATTTACTACAAACAAGTGCAACATAAATATAGGTACTCAGACAGCGCATCAATTGTTAATAATGTGGGTCGAGGACCTATCTCGATATGACAAATGTGTTCACAGCTAATGGAATCTCAGTTGCACTTTGACCATCCTAGACCCAAATGCATCAGACAGCTGCCCTAATGATGATGGAGCGGCCTTGCCGTGGAGATTATCTGGGTAAACGGTGGTTAGCCTATAAATAGTGGCTGGTGATGGGAGGATGTGATATATGTTGCCGTTGTACTCGTGACATAATCGTGATTAGATCACATGTTAGCGACTTAAGACCCCGCAACGCTCTATAAGATATTATTAGTCACTTCTCCCACTCTTCAATAAATGGAATGTAGAATAAGTTTGGATACAAAGACTTCGAATGCGTTTTGAGTACAATATCACAAAGAGTGACATCTCAAACTTGAAGAAATTTAAGAATTACGTAAAAGACTTATTGCTGCTTGAAAGATTAATATAAAGATGACGACACTGCTTAGGATTGAATTAAATTATTATAACTTCAATTTTTAAGAAAACGGTTTGTTAGCCCCAACGCCGGTTTGTGATCCTTCAATACCTACCATCAGGTTCTATTGGAACCATTATCACCATCAGTTTTGTTTGCAGGTTCTTTAATGGTGGTCCTCGTTGGTAAATTGGTAATGAGCCTGTTT
Organism: Heortia vitessoides; assembly: GCA_020976665.1. Lineage (NCBI taxonomy): Eukaryota > Metazoa > Arthropoda > Insecta > Lepidoptera > Crambidae > Heortia > Heortia vitessoides. Next base: position 1,254,141 of record JACJUM010003129.1, read on the forward strand.
ATACTTTGTTTTTAAACCCGTCTGGTGCCGGCAGACTAGTATTAAAGTAGAACACTCAATGTTCTATTTGTTTGAATGACTCTTATAATACCATAAGTGTGTCAAAGACATCGGTAATTTGTGTAAAATTGTAATAAGCAAATCTTTACTCATAGATTATTATTTTTTTTATCTCTAGGTATATTGTCGTAAGAGACGAGACCAGAACCAACAGATGGTGGTATATCCATCCGAAACAGTACAGTTCAAATGCAGAGGGCGAGATGGGCAGCAGCAACCACGTCACTTATGCTACGCTATGCGATTGCGAACAGGCTTGCCCAGCGCGACAACTAAGTATAAGCAAAATACCCTCTTTCTGGGGGAGGCCTATGTCCAGCAGTGGATTTCCAATGGCTGGTATGATGATGATGACAACCAATTGATACACAAGATAATATACATCAGAAGGCTACGGGTCGTGCTTGAGTATATCCAGAGGTGATATTCCAAAACAAACATAGGATAAATGAAGTCCGTCAATATTGGGTCAACATGCACTGAACCCTTCATAAAGGCGAACGAAAGATCAACATATACAAATCTGTAAAATTTTCACAGTCTATTTTGAACAGGAACACGCCGTGCGGTACTGGCATAGTAGAATTGTACCTCCCCCTGCACAGGTGCCGTACTTAGGTATCTGAACCGACAGGTAGTATTTCCACCCGGTACCACACGGCTTAGAGGGTAGTATGTCATAAAAATATCAAAAAGGTTAGTTGTAATTGTTTATTGCTCTTAACACATTACTTTATGATAGATAACATTTTATGCGAGGCTGAGCTTGATTATTATCATAAACATATGAGAGAAGGTAGTTACAGTTTCCTTGAATCATTAATATTTTAATAATTTTTTTTATGTAAGATTCTATATCGTCGGTCCCGCTACCATGGGAGTGGTTATTCCAGTTCTTGAGTCTTTAAACTCTAATCTAAAATGCATACAAGTTAAGATAATAGACACTTTTCCCTGCTAACTTACCAAATTGCTAATCTCGCACAAACCTAGTCTTACCAATTTCAAACACAACCAATAAATTATTATCCAAATTAGTGTTGTCGTGTATACATTTCGACGATTCATATTTATTTATATAAAAAATTGAAGGATACACACATTTGAAAGCCTAAAAATTCTGGTGTTCGTTTATGCACATAATAGAGGGGGTTCGAATCGCGCGTTAGATTATAGTTTCATTATTTTTAAGTATACATACATTTATGTCTATAGGGTCTAATATAAAACAACCTTTGATGCATAGGTTTCCCTTCCACGGTACAAACGACGTTTTTATAAAAAATAACTTCTAAATGGTCGAACCGACATCGCTCGAAAGTGCGACAGTTTCCAACTGAACAAAAATCGTCTGGCACGCGCGACGTCTCAGCGGGTCGAAGGAGCATCGCGCCTATAAAGAAATGTTTCTTCACCAGTTCCATCGGAACAGGTCCAAGCGATCTCCCGTCATCGGTCCTATCGGAGCAGTCGCGAGCGTTCCAGAGCGGGGGAGGGCCTCGGGTGGAGGCCGAGCGGCGGCGGCGGCCGGCCCGCGCGCGTGCGTCACGTCTGCGGCCGCAGCATGTTCAGCTCGTTGCCCATGTAGGAGTAGGCGCGGAAGTCGGCCAGCGGGCGGTCCTCCTCGTCGTACAGGTACAGCTTGAAGCAGGTGTCGCACAGGAAGGCGGGGTCGAAGGGCACGCGCGCGCAGCCCTCCACGATCCACTTGGCGCCGAACTCTGCGCACGTGGTGCAGTACACGGTCTGGTGGCGCGACACGCACGTGCTGGCCGGCAGCGCGCGCGCGGGGTCGGCGGCGCCGGCCAGCCGCAGCTCCGAGAACGTGAACAGGTGCTCGCAGGCGCCCTGGTGCGCGTACACCTGCCGGCCAGCTGCGTCATGCGGCGACCTTCGCACGCCTCGCACGAAGGCCGTCCGCATTGGTGCCTCAGAACGTCGGCCGTTGGAAGGCCGACGCTGGACATTTGCGTCCACAAGAAAAGAAAAATTTGCCCATAATTGACGCGCTGGGCAAGCGTGTTGGCAATCGCAGAGCACAGATTCCGCGACGGGGATGCTGCTGCCCATCCTCGCTCTGTGCATTTGAGCTACAGTGTTGCAGATGGATATACCGCCATATCGGTTCTAGTACCTAAGTCGCCGCTTACGACTCCTGGTACATGGGGAGGTACTATTATACTCTATCGGCACTCCCATCTATTTCTACTAAATAGCAGGGTTCACAGAGTTCGCTGTGTTCCGGTTTGAAGGGTGAAAAAAGCAGTGAGTTATTAGACATTGTGTCACAGGGCTGGCAACGGGCTAGAAATTTTACGAGTGTCTCAAAGCTGCGGCGACGCTCACTATCACGCGGATCGTATGCTTGTCGACTTAGTGTAATAAAATATATATATATTCGAGTACCACTCCACATCAGACGCCCACTCTATGCCTTAGCTTAATACAACGTTGTCGGTAGCTTCTCCAAGTGACCCTGAGATTTAAAGGTGTCACAAACAGTATACTGTCATACCAGAACAGCCGCCGGTTTTTTTTAATTATGAACATTTTGCTTTATATATATATCCACGAAGATACCTATTCAGGTAGATCACCACCGTGGTTGACTCATTCTCCATGCAGTTCACATCGCTGTTCAAGTTCGAAAAGAGAGAGAGAAAACGATATCCCATGGAGGTAGGCAGAGATTAAAGATTTCCCTTTGCTTTGATTTAGGCATGCCTCACTGCTTTCTCTTCTGACCTGACCGTTCTTAATTACGTCTCCTACAAAGATACCGGATATTCACCTATATCACCCTATAGTCTTGTTTTACCCACCCTTTCTACATATCCGAACCATCTCTACATTCCTTTCTCTAGAGTCACAACTTCATCTTTCACATCATATGGATCTCTTTAGACAAAAAAGATTTTGTGCATGTAGGAAGCTGATGAGAGCAGGCCTCACCTCAGGGTGGCCCAGCTTGATCCGCAGCTGGTCCAAGCGCACGGAGGCGAGGTCCTCGCAGGGGAAGTCGCCGAGGCCGCGCGCGCGCGCCCACTCGCGCACGCTCGCGCTCAGGTCCGTGCACTCGCGCCGCCGGTCCGTGTAGAACACGTTGTTAATGAACAGGAAGCCGGCCGGGAACAGGTCCTGCGACAGGCCACAACAAGGTTAACGAGAACTTCGCGTTACCTCTTATCACATCCACTATGCGGTGGTGAAATATTATTATCTAAGTATTAGCATGAGGTAGTCCCCTAAGGTCGTCTACATTGGTGCCTCACTCTCAGCTATTTCTACCTCCAAATAGCAGTGTTCACATTGCTGTGTTTCGGTTTGAAGGGTGAGAGAGGCAGTGAAATTACTGGGTAAACTGGCTAGTGGTATCCTTGTGATGACACTATACGTCTATAGACCGCTGTCACGTTTAGCATCAAGCGGACCGTATGCTTGTTTGACTTAATAATATAAAAATAAAAAAAAAACATCGCATCGATTAGCAGTGGGTCACCGGTAGAGTAGACTTGTACCTACCCTTGTACCGGTGTCAGAAGAGGTGACTGTTGGATGAATTTGCTGTATACAGATGACAGTATATCCAAGCGAAACAGCGCAACTCAAATGGAACAAGTCAGGCATAGGTACCAGCACTCCTGGCGCGAAGCTAAGCTTTACAACTGCCACCACTATGATGATGAACCACACTGTCCACCTTGTGGGTGGACGTCCTACGCTGTGCTTTCAGGTGCATTCTCTCCAGAACTGTACGGCCCCATCGACCATCACTTACTGATCTGCTAAACTATGTCGACAATTTTAGTTAGTTAACGGATCTTCTGATGGAAGTATGGACGACTGCGCTTTAAATACATGCAATATTGTTAGTGCGTGTGCTGATGTATAATGTCGATGGGCCCTCTCTCTCTCGCGTCGACGATAGTGCAGTCATTACGTCTCAAATTACTTATCACGTTAATAAATAGTTAAAACAGTCTAATTGCCTTTGTTATCATTCCAATATCTTCTCATCTCTGATACATCACAACTTTAAGCTACTTTGAAATGGCCTGTAATACTTTCCTTATAACCTGACTCCGAGTTAAAAGGGTCTGTTCTGGGGTAGAGTCCTGACGCCTATAGAGATGCTACTGAGCATTCAGTAGCATCTCACCATCAGTCTGTTCAAACAATAAATTACAAGTACGAACTATATAAGAGGTGATGAGTTACCCGAGAGGAGGTGTCGGGCAGGTTGTTGGGTCGCGCGGCCACATCGAAGCGTACGCCGAGGTCGTTGGAGCACACGATGCGGTCGCGCAGCACCGACAGCGGCTGCCGGCCCAGCAGCACCAGGTCGCAGCATAGCAACGAGTGCCGCCCGCGATTCTGCGACCACACCACTCAAAGATGTAGCCTAACTTCAATAATAATCTTAAGCAATAATGTCTATGCCCTCTCAGTACCAGCATTAACCACACGTTAGACCTTTCAAAATGGTCGTAATTCCGTTAGTCTCACATGTTTCTTCCGTTAAACAACGGTATCGCATTGCCGAGTTCAAATGAGCCTAAACGATATTAAAACTAAATAAACCTCATACAAAGATAGTCTGCATTATGACTATTTCTACTATTCCGACTACCTATTTATATTATCCGTGTTTCGGTATCGAGGGTGAGAGAAGCAGTGAAATTACAGGGTAATGTGACATAATATCTTCAAGTCACAAGGTTGACAATGCACTAATGTTATCTTTGTGATTATTACGAGCGTCTGTAGGCTGCGGTGATACTTACTATTATGCAAACAAAATAAAGTTCAAGTTTGAAGGGGGAGTTAGCCAATAGGTTGGCGTCGATTCGTCCAGAAATAGCTCGTAAATGATCATTCTGTGTTTATACTGTGTGTAGTGTACTTTAGTGATATTCTAATGATGAATTGATGAATAACTAATGCTTCAACCCTTTAATGTTTTTAACCTTGTATCAGTATTGGTGGACTGCGGGATGTAGCGAGTCATATCTGCTCGGTACATGCACTACACTACACTAAAAAAATATCATCTATACTATATGCCAGTAAACTCATTTATTTGTGACAATTGCAATTTATGCCGCAAGGAAATTCTTCCTGAATAAATATATATTTTTTTAAATAGATTTTAGAATTTGATAGATAATAACTATGTGTGCGTTTTCAGATGTTAACATTTTAGACTTCACATACAAAATTAACATTTAAGACTTTTACAGAAGCAGAGTACTTACTGATCAAGATTTTAGCAATGGCAGATATAGCTAGAGAGCTACAATGTTTATTTGAAACAAAAGACGATTAAACCGGCTCAATTTCAGAGTTCCTAAGAATTATAAGTATGTTTAAGTTCCCTATTAATTTTAAATCCTTTGACATTTTCAAAACATATGTTATTTGTGGCAATATTATTTATTTATCATCTTAAGGCAGCCTAAGCAACCTATTGCTGATATAAATATATGGTTTTAATTTAAACTAAAATTATGTCTACACATTCTCAAAGGTCTTGATAGACAGACAGACAGACGGACAAAAAAGTCCTATAAAGCTTCAGGCCTTTTCCTTTGAATTTCTGGTACCCTGAAAAATTGTTAAACATTATATTGAACCACTTAATTAAACAAAAGACTTACTCTGACTTTATAGAGTGTCCTGTCGTGACAGAAAGGTCTGTATATTCGAATTCGGAACAGCAAATCTCGCCCAGGCTCCAGGGGTCTTTCAATGGACTGTGTGGGAGTGCTTTTGTCTTCTTCCTGTCAGTAAATTGAAGGATAAGCAACAAAAATTAATAAAAAAAAAAATACATTTAATAGAAATGCTAATCGTTTAATATCACAACAACACTTGATTTTATTCAATTAAAATTTTACTTACACTTTTAAATGTACATTTTGGTTTAATTTTATGTATAAAGTAGTGCTTAGATCTTTAAAGAAATCTTTTTGAAAATGTGTCAGGATGATGTCATTTTTGCTTTGTATACATAATACACTGGAAATTATAAATTTGGGATCCATGCAATAATTTAGAATTTAGATGATGTCATATTTATTAATACTTACAATCATAGACAAAGGTATCATCCTCATTCCCCTATACTTCAATTTCTTGACGTAAACATTCTTAGTATCCAACTGGGTACGTTGGTGATATTTCTTTATGATTGACAGGTTCAGTGTGGGAGCTAGCTTGGCACCTTCTTCAATTATGCGCTTCTCATTCATCTTGTCAACGGCTGGGAAGCCACCATGTGTGGGGAAATTTGTTGTCATTTGAACTTCATGACCGGTCCTTAAATGATTTGGACTGTAAAAATTACAAACAGTTGTTAGTTAAAAACTTAATGATTCCATAACTCTATGTTAGTAATTAAATTACATGTGCTGTATAAGTAACTTGTTTAGTCTACTTGAACTTAGTTTTAATATGAGCTTAGATTCAATAATTCAATTGGTGAGTCTGGGATGGTAAACAACATCTATCTTCTTTTTCAAACAGAATTATTGTAATTATTGTAAACAGTAGCATAAGTAATAAATAGTAATTAACTAATTGAGGGATTTGTCACAATTATAGATTTAGGTGCAGCAAGTATCTTGGCTTCTGTTATTTAGGTATACAGGTCAGAGAAATGTATTTTTTAATGCTAATACCATAATACATAGGTAAGAAAAAGAAGTAAGTCGGGAAGGATAAGAAGTAAGTAGGGAAGGATAAGAAGTAAGTACAGATTGTAATTACATAATTGTAAGTATAGACAAGTTGAATATTTTTTAACCAAATCCTGATTGGTATCTATCGTAATTCAATATTAAGATTCAATAACATTTCTCAAGATGCTCTATTACCAAATGACATGTATCAAGTGTATCACAATATATTAAATAAAAAAAATCATGGACAAAACATTTGCTACTTTTCATTATAACACAGACTTATCACAAACTTATTAAAAAAAACAGTGGACATTATACCTGCAATAACTGGACAATTTTCGAAACTCTTCATCATTTAAATCATAACCAATATAATTTCTTAATTTATTTTTATAAAAGTCTGGTAATTTATCTTTGCTCTCTGGCCTACCATAAATAGGTAAAGAATTAAAATGCTCCGGTAGATTTTTCGTGATAATCATTGGAGTAACCAGTTTCCCTGTGACTTTGTAAAAACTAGGGCCTGAGTCTTCCACATAAAGTGGTGGCTTCTTGTCTTTACAATCAGAATGAAGGGCAGCCTCGACACTTTCGTTAATTGACTCATTTACACTATCTGCTTCATTTACTAGTTGTTCTGTTTGGGTAATAACTGCGCCTTGTTTGTATGGAGCATTATTTTGTTTTTCAAGTTGCATATCATTGCCAGAATACATATCTAAAGCAGTTTCCGCTTCTTGTATGATATCGGTAACAATTTTTCCTGTATTATCAATACTTTCCACAGAATTTTTTCTTTATAGCCTTCTTCCAGTGTTCTACCACCCACCATTTTCGTTATCCATATTTCTTGAAGATGCCTGTTCACTGCTAATATTCTAGATTATTCTGGATTTAGTATAGTAGTTTATAGCGAACAAACAAGTTTAAACTATAATAAACAAAAAGCCGAACATATAGTAAGTATATTTACTGCTGAAGCAACCACAAAAAGTGGAACTTACCGTGTTATTTGTTATTATATGGAACTCGGTGACAGTAGTGATGTACCGGTCAGATCTGAAATTCAATTGGGTTCTAGACATACGAACCAATCGATTTTTAGAAAATTGTTTTTAAACGTTAATTTAAATACGATCTCGAACTTAAGCTTGCTAATGTTACTATTATGTGAATAATTTTGGTACTTTACATAGTAATTATTATTGACGTTGGGTATTAGTGACGGCGTGAATTCAAATAGGCTTTTTTCCCGTACTAGTTATACATTTTCAGAGATTCGAGAAGACTAAACCCATCCGCGCAGCAATAGTAAAATCAGTTTAATTGTTAGATTACATCGCAACGATACCTCAAAAATCTTAATGCGAGCACTGAAAAAATAAAAACTGTTATGGTAGATATTTTTGTAATTTATTATTTTTGTTTACTTTGTTTTATCTTTATTTATTGAAAATATATAATTAGAACTTAAAATTTTAGCTATGTACGAAATGAATAGCTACTTATATATTTTTTTAACAAGAAATCGGTCCGAGCTTCTGTTCATTCAGAAATCCAAGTTTCAGTTACTCTTAAATTAAAAATGCAACTAACAGATCTGACTGCTGCTCAGAAGCACTTTATAAGATTACTGACTGCCCTGTAATTTTGACATTCATTAACGATACTAAATTAAAATAAAGTAAGTAGCGGGCTGACACTGTGCTTGAAGTTAGCACTCGGACCATTTAGGATTACATACACCATGCAGGATTACGAGCAAGGTGGGCGAGCACTGAACGCATGGCAACGACCGAGGTCATACCTGTTGGTCCGACGGTTTGCTTTCCAAAATACCAAATACTAAATTCACTTAATGCCCTGATGATCCTGAAAATAGGCTTACTTAAACCACCCTCCTTGCGTATATCCAATAATTGCCTCTCTCTGTCACCCTCTTACTGAAACATCACACATTCTTATCGTTGCGCAATACGAAACGTCGGCGAACTCATGCAATCCTTACCCTTTCAACAAATGCGTGTCACCACTAGTGTGGCCGAATTTACTTTCACTTAGTCCTATTTTTTTTGCAAACAATTGTAACTCTAATTATGTGCAAATGTAAACTCATAAGTCGAAGTCCAGCCTCAAAGGCACTTTCGAGTTCTAGCCGTCCTACGGATGCACCTTATGCCGCGGCTCGAGTACAATGGGGCCCAGGTCGTTCATTTATGAAGGGCCTCAACTATCGTTCCAGTGGCGCTGGAATCGGCGTAGATTTGTACGAAAAAAAGAATAATCTTTATAAGAACATACAATATTGTAAAATAAAATTGAAACGCTAAACTCATAACTTAGGATAAATCAAAGCTCTAGATCTAACTTAGCCAAGTTTCATCTTCTAATTACACATATCTTATATTTGGCTAGTCAACTTATTTTCTGTAAGTAAAAAAAACATGTTTGCTTATAAAAAATAGCCAATTCAAATCTAGAGCTTCAATTCATCCTAAGATATAAGCTTTGTGTTTTAATTTTATTTTACAATGTTATACGTTCTTATAAATAAATATCAGGATTATCTATAGAACTTGGCACCCATTAAGATATCAATTCTTTTGTCGGGAAAGTCGGCAACCACGCGCACGCACCCCCTTTTATACATTTATGTCTTTGATGGGATATTATTACTTTTTGTACATAAATTATTAGTAACAAAATAAATATGGAATGATCTTTGGTAAACTACTGTATTTCCCTATTTTTACGGGGTATAATTGATTATTCCGTATACGGATTTTTTACAAATCATTATTTTAAAAATAGTGATTCATAAACCAAATTAATCTTTCCTCCTGTGTTACACTTGCTCTTGTCCCCGAAATGGGAGGCAAGTGTTGTACCAACTAAGCTAAGTAATTATTTTTTGTCAATTACCTTGTTAATCGACTAAAAAAGTAATTGCAATTAAAATAATTACAATTAAATTAATCGCAATTGAACTTTTAATTGCACCTTGCAATTAAATTAATTATTTATTGATTAACGTGTGACAATTGCAACTCACAATTAAAATAGTTGCAATTAACTTTTTTTGTTGTTTTACAAAATAATTAAAACTAACAATTAACTTTCTGTATCAAAATGAAATTAGTAAAGACTTAGGAAAATTAAGCTATAAGTGAGACAAGTATATTTTCAGAGTATAGCCTAACAATTTAAATAAGACTTTAGATAATATGTTAACGAAAATTTCTTATTAATAATTCCAAATATACAAAAAAATATCAGGGGCGACTATCATATTATTATACCTTACTCTCTTACTCTTATACTTGAGCATAGGAGCTCCAAAGAGCTATTTTGCGAAAATGACAAATCTGCTAAAGAGTCACAAACTGTCAGACAGCATATCCGAGAAGAGAGTGGTACTGAAGCGTAATTTAAATTATTCCAAGAAATTTTAAATTGTTATTGTCTGTCTAATCATGTTCAATTAAAGGTATTGATTATTATTTAGATTGGTCTTTTAGTTCTTGCCAATATATTTATTTAACCACACAATTAAAAATTAATTAATTGTTACTAATACAGTTAACTATTAAACAATTGTTAATTAAATTTCTTCACAATTACAATTGATGAGTTGTTAGTTGTTGTGGTTACATTTACCAATTAATTAATTGTTAATCTTTAATTGTTCTTACAATTTAAACTTGCCCAGCATTGTTCCAAAGTTGTTAGGTGTTAATAAAAATTGGTTGTTTAAAATAATTCTATGCTTTTTGATTTTTCCATTGTTTACACAGAATTACCAAGCAGAATGCCATATTTCAGCTTTCTAGGTCATCTGAAGGTGGATTAGAATTTGGATCTATGTATGACAAAAACGACCATTTTTGGATGTTAATTTCTACATTATCGTATGACCTGTATTTATAAAATTTAAGACCATCCATCTTTTAGCATCATATATTGTGAGTAATGTAAATTAATACAAATATTGTGAGTTACATAAGCAGAGTTGATGCTCTAAAATTAAAAAAAAAATCAGAGATGAAAATATCATGAAAAAGAAATAATATATATCATTGTGCACTAAAATCTGCTTTTAATATAGAAATACTGATATTCAAATAAAGAAGACTGGAAAATACAAAGTAAACTTATACTGTGAACATAAAACAATGATAAAGAAATATAATCATATTTTCAAGTTTTTATTTAAATAATTCCGGGAAACAATAACCCAGGTGATCAAATTGTTAACTTAATTATTCAGAATATCTGATAACTAAAAGGAAAACTGGTACAAAATTGTTATAAATATAATTCAAGGTGTAAAATATTTCTAAGCAACTGCAGCAGAAGAAGGCTTGATATTTCTCCATCATCCATGGTCAAAATCAGCTGTTTGCCTTTGTTCCATTATTTAACTATCTTTGCAATATGTTGATCATTATATTAATTAATCAGCTTAAACTAACCAAGAAGCAATTTGAACAATATAGTTAAAATATTTAACAATATCAGCGGAACTGGAACAAAACAAAATTAATTAGGATGTGATTTATCCAAATTCATAATTATATAAAACAATAAATGAACTTACTTCTTGTGACTGTCCTTATAGATCGTACTAAGTTAAGGATTTGAAATTTAATTGTAGACTGATCTTCAAATCCTTGATTAGCTCTATTGGCCCCCCAGCCCACTGGAACAAGTTCAAAAATAAAGGCTTTGCTAGACCTGGATAGGACACATTGTAAGGTTATTTCTTTCTACTGACTTTTTTGCATGAATCTTTCCTCATGAAGTACACACACAGCATTAAGACATAGCAAGCTAGCCTCAAATAAATTCCAAAGGGTTAGCATTTTGTGGTAGTTCTAAATAAAAACCCTGAAAAATAAACACCGAAACTGTTATGACAGCTGTAATCTCGTTTGACAATGACAAAGACAGAGAGCCCGTACCCCAAGACAACTCATCACAGATCGCGTCATGTTTCAGCGTTTCGTAGTTGCACGCGTTTAAAAATAGACTGTTTTCATGGTGAGCTCGTTTGTGATAGCATATAAAAGCCATAGATCTACTTAGAGGTCATAACTAGTAGTCGACATTTAGTATTAATCAAATTTATATTTTCGTTACGCAGATATAGAAAATTATTTTTCTTTTATATATTTATTTAATATTTTAAAATTTATTTTGAATAATTTACACAATATTCCCTATACATTTTGTTCATAGGTACATTCACTCTAATTCGATGATCATAAACAATGAAAAGCATGTTTTTTTTTAAAAAAAAAACATGTAAATAGTCTATTGTCGACCCGCCATATTGGCCAATGACAAGCATCGCCGGCCTTTTCCGCCTCGAAGCGTCTGTTGTTTCACCGCGGAATATTGGTAAATGATGGCTGCAAATAATTATTTTGGGTTTACTCACGGAGGAACCCAATATGGGTAAGTCTAATTCTAATGTTATGATTCATGTAAGCAGTAATCTACGCATCTTGAGGATATATGAATATGATTGATGGGTGCCTTGTGCTCATGTTTCTGAAGTCAAAATGGCGTCGTAATAGTATTGATTGTGATAATTTAGAAATTATGTATTTCTACCGCTTATTTCACATGTTGTTTTAGCGCTGCCACTGCCGGAGCAGCTTACGGTGGTCAAACAGGATATGCGGTAGCCCCAGCGGCAACGGCCGCAACGTACGGCACCCAGCGCGCGGCTGCCACAGGCTATGAATATCAAGCTGCGGCTGCTACGCAAGGTAAATGGTTTTGCACTTTTTATTACATGTTATGAACATAACTGCATGTCTTGATATCATTTCAAAATAAACAATTGGTAAGGATTCTCTCTATTTGACCTTTAAACATGTGTTATTTGGCCCAGAAACCAAAATCAATAACCCTGCGACCAGTTTTTTTTTAAATTTAATTACAACCTTCTGCCGGCTCAAGTGCTTCCATTAGACCTCTTTATTGTTGAGTATGAAAATAATTTGTGATAATTCTTTAAAGTACTTCACGAAAGCATTAAATCGATTTTTATGGCCACGGAAAATGCGTGTACCTACCTACTTAATGTAAATTTCGTAGTTGGCCGGTAAGTAGATATGCCAATACACTATTCCTTATTCCTCTACTGGACCCCTGAAAACTTATCATTGTTTCAATAAACATCTACATGTTCTTTCTCAATTGAATTATTTTCCAGTAAATTTTAGAATTGTTGTGTAACTCAAGTGGTATTGATTGTGGTTGTTGGTTTATGTTTTTAGATTATACACACAAACAATACATTCATTGTGAAGTGAACCCACTTTCTTGAAAATCCTTACATAAAATTAATCATTATAATGTAATTAAAAAAAAGATATTTTGTATACAAATGACTTCATAGTATCAATCTAAATACATACAGATAAGATAAACATCTAGCTTTTCAGTACCTTTAGTCTTGTTTAGAAGTTTTCATAGTAGGGAATATTCTACATACTTATCTATGGAACTTGATTATAAGCATAGTCATTGGTGTACTGGAGGAGGTTTTATTGGATGGATTGGTCGTGATTTGATATTAATATAAATACTCAAATTTACTTTATATCATGAACATTGCAGCTGTGTCGAATATACTACTTAGTTGGCTTAAAGTACTGACAGTGTGCTAAAACTGGTAAGTTGTGTTGGATTCTTGTTATTGTTGCAATTCCAGACTGAGAGACATTTATATACTAGTAGTTGCATTAGAGGCAGTAAAATTACTAGGTATAGAAATGTTGTATTGCCTAGTTGCCTTCAGAATTTTAATGATACATTGAAGGTAGGTTACATATAATTTCCAATTACAAAACTTAATTTGAAATATAAAAACTATTCAAAATTATATTAAAATAGCAATCTAATACAAACTTACATTTGAAGTGGATAATAAGTAAAGAATCGCGTTATGTTTAGCAGCAGCGCACGCGCACGCACACGCGGCGGCAGCGGCAGCGTCAGCATACGACGCCAGCAAATCTGCGTACTACCAACAGGCAGCGGCCGCGTATCCCGCAGCCGCGCCGCCTACCCCACAACCCACGTACGACACAACTGCCAAACCGGCGTATTCCACGCCTGCTACGTACGCACAGGTAGGTCTTTATTCTAGTCTGTAATTGGCTATGGCTGTATATAAGCAAGTATTTAACGGTAATAAAATAACAATCAATTTGTAATGATAATGGGTAACAATTACACAGTAATGGTGTAATACATTGTGGTCTTGCACATGTGCCAAGGGTTATGGGTTCGATCCCCACCCAGGATTTTTGATGATTATGATGTTGATGATGAATGTTTAAAGCCTTTGAATCAGGTCAATGTATGAGATGTGGTGTGAATATTATTACACAGCATCTTATGACTTGGTGTTACTTTGTACATCTTGCATCCTTCTCTTATTATCCCATACTAGATTAGATAATCCTCAAAGCAGTGCTTTTAAATCAAATTAATAAATTGCTTCTACCCTTTATGTAACCTACAAACAAAATAAATTTCAAATGAGGATTAATATCTAATGATATCATATTTACTAGTTACAATTTTCATTTCTGGTATAGTCAAAATATTTGTTATATGATTATGTTACAATATATCTACCTATATACTTACCATTTAACTTGTTATTGTTAATCTATATTAATTATTGTCTTACTTTATTAATTTGCTTATTTTTTTTGTCACTTTATTGTATTAAATAATGTAAATTGTCTTGCTTTAAATCCCACTTAGGCATTATTCCGTATTACAATTATTCTGGGTTAAAAATATTTAATTTCCAGTATAGAAATTCTCAATGACAAAACATAACCTATTTGGTGGTTTATAACATGGTCATACATATCAAGGATTCGCTAACGCGTTACCAACCTTGTAACTTAAAGATATTATGTCACATTACCCAGTAATACACTGCCTCTCACCTTTCAAACCGGAACACAGCAATGCAAACATTATTTGGCTGTACAAATAGGTGAGTCTGAGGCAGACAAACTTTGTATGAGGTCTACCTGTATTGTATTACATGGTCAAGATGAAGATTCGAGTCGTATATAATTTTTTAAATGTGTGGATGTTTGACTGTTTTATTGCCTATCAATAAGTTTTTCAAATTTAAATAAGATAATGGCTAACAGTTCATAACACTAGTCAATAAAAAAACAATCTTTGCATGTAACATGCAAACCTTTGTATAGTTATGTTTAGGACAAGGATAAGGATACTAGAAATAAAATAAAAATGCTTCAAATGTGAATAGTATTTTGTAATACAATTTTGTAACATTACCGAAATTTTGAATTTTTATAAATAACAAGAAGTTATTTCGATTTATTGCTACATTAATATGAATTTACTTTTATGATTTTCGTCTGTATTTTGCTTCAGAAACATCTCGTTTTAATGTCCAACAGTAGTCCGCTAACATACGTGGGCTCCACTTGCCCTGATATCGTTTTTCTATGGTAGAAATGTCTTGATGGAATCTTTCACCGTGTTCATCGCTGACGGCGCCCAAATTTTCAGGAAAGAAGTGTAAATGTGAATGGAGAAAATGTAATTTCAATGACCAGTGAAACTGGAACTGAAACTGAACGAAACAATGACAATGAAAGAAAAAAAGATTCCCAAGCAAATTTTTCTGAATTGCTAAGCTTTTCTTTAAATATATCATCTTTCATCAATTGCCTGATCAAGGGCCAACAAATATGCCCTCTTTAATTTTTGCTTCACTCAGCTTAGGAAATTTTTCTTTTATAAAAAGCCGTCACCACTCCTGTCCATAGCTTTGACGAAGTTCTTCATAAGCCCAAGCTTTATTTGGTATGTGCCAATGGAGGGTTTTTGATATTTTTTTGTCCTGGAGTAAGAGATTGTCTTTTTGGCCAGTCTTGCTCAACATAATGATTTTTGCGATCTCTGCTATCCCACTCACAAATATAACAAAAGTATTTTGTATACCCAAGTTGTAATCCTAAAATAATACAAGCTGATCATCTTGTGAAAAAAAACCTTTTAGCTCTTCATCTCGATTGCGAATATACTTTTATTTTTAGGTTGTAATAAATTATTCCCTTTAATCGAGAGCCCAAAAGTTTGCCTGTTGTTTGGACAAATTAAAGTTACGTACCAAGTCATTGAGATCTCCCTGTGTTAGAAGTTGTGAATGAGGAAGCTTTTTGAGAGTCAGGATCCAATGTGTCTTTTTTGATTTCTGGCGTAAGGGACAGATCGCTAATTTGAGGTGGTTCTGGTACCGGTAGATCTTCACTATAAGAGATCGGTCTTTTAGCTGATGGCATGAAGCAGGATATTTGATTTTTTTTTTGTTTTAATTGTAATACCTTTTGTACCAGTAAGACAAAAATAACAATCTTATGAGTGGTTCGTTGGTTCTGTCCAAATCATATGGATCTCAAAAGGCATAGATCGAGATCTATTTGCCCTTCCAGTGAGAAGACCCACACATGTAACACAACAGATGTGTGGAACCCACTCTTTGTCTTGTGTCCGATGGCAAAACCAAAATACTGTTCATATAACTTAGTTACTAATGGTGTCAAATTCTTTCAATGAGTTTTGAAAGTAATGTCACCAGAAATGTAACAGAACTTGTCAGGATCATTTTTACACTTTCTTAACATTTTTTAAGTTCACTCTTAAAGCAGAACGAACCACTGCGCTCTTCAAATAAAAAAAATCTTTTAACGCGAAAGTAAATCAAAATCGGTTAATTTTTAATTATGTGGGTAGTAGCTGTAACACGAAAACTAGATCTGATGGAATCAAAATAAATATGAGGGTAGATAGGTAATTTAAAATTAGCCAGGACCTTTCTTGTTACAAAATTTTGTTGACCAGTGTAATTTACTAAAAAACTTATTATTGGTAATCTTTCATACAATTCCACACTATTGTACGTCTAAATATGCTTCAGGCCGCAACTCACTCGACATTCTGTTAACAATAGATATGATAATATAAAGTCCATTTAGCCACTGATTGAGAACATTATCTTAACATGATTTATGTCTTGTTCATAAAAGAGCCGTGAGGTACCGGCAGAGTAGAATAGTTTTCCCACTGTACCGGGTGTCGTAAGAGTTGACTAAGGTACCAGAACCGACAGATGGCGGTATATCTTTCCGAAATAATGTAGCTAAAATGTAAATGGCGGGATGGGTAGCAGCATTCCCGTGGCGAAAACTGCGCTCTGCGATTGTTAATACGCTTGCCCAGTGCGGCAATTATGGGCAAAATTCCCCCTTTCTTAGAGATACTTCAAATAGCAAATGGCGTAAACGAAGCTTCTTAAATCGTTCATTTGGTTCTCATGACACTGGTTGCTGGCGGATGGTCGCAAAAATGCGCGGAAAATTAAAAAAAAATAAGAATTCTTTTCAAGCATATAAT
This sequence comes from Heortia vitessoides, assembly GCA_020976665.1. Lineage (NCBI taxonomy): Eukaryota > Metazoa > Arthropoda > Insecta > Lepidoptera > Crambidae > Heortia > Heortia vitessoides. Next base: position 1,271,351 of record JACJUM010003129.1, read on the forward strand.
ACATAACTTTAATAAATAAAATGTATATTATTTAATCTGAATGATACCAATTAAATATTCATCGTTAAGAAAGGACAACGTCTGTCGGGTCAGCTAGTACTTTAAAAGTTTGATGATGACCTTCATAACACTTAATTTGACTTTTATAAATATAAGTGTAGGCCTTTTTTTTTGCACAATGTACTTATAAAAATGTGTGATGGTATTGTTCGGGCAGCTGCCGGCGGCGGGCGGCGCGCGCGCCGGCGGCGGTGCCAAGGCGGCGTACGGCGGCGTGTACACGCACACGCACGCGCACACCGCCACCACCGCCGCCGCGTCCTACCCCGCGCAGGCTTACTCTGCGCCCACGCACCAGCCCAAACGTGAGTACCCACCCACCACCTTATCATTGAAGTTTATAATATACTAGTGGCTAGTTCCGGCTTAGAGTACATTGTAAAACTTTGTCCCGATGAACCCGTGGGAGATTTAAGAACGGGATATTTCTATTATCTTATTAATTTTTAAAGTTAAATTCAACTTTTTTTCTACAGAAACAGCAAACCGCGGCAACACAGCATACGACACAGCTCTCTACAACGCAGCTACAATGTATGTAGCACAACAAAATAAAACCGGTGGTGGCGGGTAAGTCCTCACTTGTTTATATATTTTTTTGTAAACAATATTCACGTTGATTGCCTTTCGTTACGAAATGCCGGAAATACTTGCGAATACATTGTGTCCAGAGCACATGTGGAATTCTAAGGGACGCGCATTAGCATTTTGGACTTTTGCCAAATTTATTCTATCTTGAGTAATTCTATATATCAAAGCAGTCATAGCAATACTTAAACTATTTATATTAGAAATACTGTATTTAAATGTTTCTTTTTTATGTAATGTAAATTAGTTCTAATGCGATACTGAAATATATTATATGTTATTGTAAATAATATTTAAAAATTGAAATTAATCTTTGAGTCGGTCAAAAAAATTATATAAGCACCGAGTAACATAAATATATTTTATCTATGGCTCGTTGAATGATCTCTACAAAGAACTTAATAATTGGAACCAATAGTGAATATTGTCCTATTACGCTTTTTTCTATATCAGCATATATGGAATTTAATTACTTGCACATTAGCTTGTATACTACAAGGAGTGTTAAATATACAACAAGGCATGATTTACTACATACATATTACATTAAAAAGCTTACCGTGGTGGTGTTATCTATGAACGCAGCGGATGGAAGAACTACAACAAAAGCGGAGTCGGCGCAGGACAGGCGCGGCGTCCCAAACCGCCACCCAAGACGCAACAGTTGCACTACTGCGACGTCTGCCGCATCTCTTGTGCCGGGCCTCAGGTGAGTTCAGATCGACGTCGGCGGGACTGTGTATAGTGTCGGGCGAGTATAGAGTCTAGATCGCCTCGCTCTAACTCCCGGCCGCGCCCGCAGACGTACAAGGAGCACCTGGAGGGCCAGAAGCACAAGAAGAAGGAGGCGGCGGTGAAGCTGGCGGCGGCGGGCGCGGCGGGCGGCCGCGCGGCCGGCGGCTCCGCGCTGCGCTGCGAGCTGTGCGACGTCACCTGCACCGGCGCCGACGCCTACGCCGCGCACGTGCGCGGCATCAAGCACCAGAAGGTGGTCAAGCTGCACACCATGCTGGGCAAGCCCATCCCCTCCACCGAACCCACCAAGCTGGGAGGTACGTGTGTGTGTGTGTGTGCGTGTGTGTGTGCGCGCGTGTGTGTGCGCGCGTGTGTGCGCGTGTGCCGCGTCATCTGCACCGTCGCCGACGCCTGCGCGGCCAGCCCGAGGTACGTATGTATCACTTCTTTCACGAAGGCTTGATAGCGGGGTCCTGTCAGCTGAATCTTAACTCCTCACCGTATTCTGTCTCGCGTTAGAGAGGTGTCACAGGGTGGGAGACTAACTGTCTCAATGAAAAGAGCCATGGTTAAATTTCAGCACCCCGCTGTACCTTCCGGGATGAAAAGTAATGCTACTAACGTGGAAATATGTACCATCTATATCTATTTTCACATTATAGCTCTACATTAGTAAGTCTGCCATAAATACTAAAAAAGTTACGCTCTGCGACACCTATTATGATTAGCATTTTTTTAGCATTGTATACTTATACAACATATTTGTTAATAATATGCTCTATATTCACATACTATATTATTTATTATTCGTATTAAATTCGTATTTATTTTTTACTAAAACTAAAAAAATTAATAATTTTATATCCTTTTTTATTGATTATAGCTATAGAAATGACAACAGTGTTATTATATTAATCACGGGGATCATTTACTAAAATGGATGAGAAACAATTTAAAAAATTTCCAAAAGTATGATGAATATAAAATATATATTCAATATGAATGTTTGTGTCGTCGTATTTAGATTTTTTATTTTCAAATGTTCAAATACGCTCTCCAAACGGGGACATCTTTCTCGCCCGGAGATCGTATTTGTATCCGAATATCTTCCCTTATCTGTGCTGATTCCCCCCGAATGCCACAATGTCATATCTGTGTAAAGACGCGGTCAGTCGGCTATTAGATTCGAAAAAGATACGTCAAATTTTCTAATTTCGAACTGGAACGTTTCGGCACTCAATACAGATATGGAGTGTGTGAAATAGTGGGCCTTTTTTATAATAACAACATAACGAGAATTTAAACGCCGGCGATGCGTCCGCGAGACCACAAAATCGCGCCTCACCCCGACAGACGGCCGAAGTAGAGCGCATACGCAGCCGGCGTTCGGTCCCCGGGGACTACGTAGAAAAGGCCCAAACCGACGACGTCCACGTGTGTCGATTCGATTAGAAAGTTCGACTTTTCCGATCTGATAGCTAAAAGCACGGTAGCGGGCACGACCAAGATCGCGTTCGTGGCGTCCGGGGGGCTCAGCTCGGTGGGCGGCCCGCCCGCCGCGCCCACCCCGCCCACCGCGCCCACCCCGCCCACCCCGCCCGCCGCGCTCACGCCCGCCCGCGCCGCAGGCGCCGCCGACAAGGACAAGGACGACGACAAGGACGAGGCCGACGACGAGCCCGAGGTGCAGCCCGTGGGGCAGGACTACATCGAGGAGATCCGCGGCGACGACGGCAAGGCGCTGAGCTTCAACTGCAAGCTGTGCGACTGCAAGTTCAACGACCCCAACGCCAAGGAGATGCACATGAAGGGCCGCCGCCACCGCCTGCAGTACAAGAAGAAGGTGCGTCGCCCCTCCCCGACATAATTCGCACACACTTCTTACGTAGAGCAGGACGTCGTGTTCGCCGCCGAACGCGTGCAGTCCCTGTCCCTTCGAGCGATACCCGGCTTCTTTAACGCGCTAGCGCGGCTGGGCTCACTCTGTCCTCTTTTGCTAAATTGAACTTCAGTCCCCAACCGTGACCTCGCCCCGCTTGATTGAATCGACGTCTAGAGTAGTTCAGCAATAGAGGTCCGTTCGGGAAATAAATATTCTAACGTTGTTTTCACTATTCAGGATTCATAGAGAGGATTCCATATGCTGTATTTAAAAACGTTTTCCTTGTTAGATTTTCTTTTGCGATCGACTGAGCGGAGGGTTTACTTAGTATTCAAGTTTTTCTTTAGACTACGAGAATTTTCGAGACTAATCAAATTTTTAGAAACGGTAAAAGTATCTCATTCGACCTTATCAATCGTATTTTTCCTTAAAAACTTGTATTTCATTTTAAAGTCAGCGTAATTCAGTAAAAATCTTTTTTTATATATCCGATTCTGAATCAATATACGCCAGGTGAATCATCCAATGATTACTTAGTAAAAGGTTTGAGATGTCCGTCGAGCCTGGCGGCCCGCGCGGCCGCCAAGAGTTCCAGGCATTGAATGATTACGAACTGCGATGAGGATGTTCTACCGACCATTATTAATCGTATGTATCGTACTGAGAAGTCCACCGGAGCTTACCTAGTCCATGCACGTGTGCAGGTGCAGCCGGACCTAGAGGTGAAGGTGAAGCCGTCCATGCACCAGCGCAAGCTGGCCGAGGCCAAGGCGCAGCGCATGATGGTGCGCGACGAGCTGTGGGCGCGCCGCCGCATGCACGACGTGCGTACCTCGCCCGCTCGCCCGCTCGCTCGCTCGCTCACTCACTCACTCACTCACTCACTCACTCGCTCGCTCGCTCGCTCGCTCGCTCGCTCGCTCCCGACTCGGGCGTTTCATTGGAGATTGAGACCAGCGGGACAGTATCCAATAAGATGCGCTGCTGTATATGACTTATTAAAGTAGACCAAACTGTTAGACTGAAATCTTGGAAAATTTAGAAAATCAACATTGTTGTGTGCAGTGTTGGGCAAGTATAATTGCAAGAACAATTAAGGATTAACAATTAATTAATTGGTAAATGTAACCACTACAACTAACAATTAATCAATTGTTATTGTGAAAAAATATAATTAACAATTATTTAATTGTTACCTGTATTAGTAAATATCAACAATTAATTAATTTTTAATTAATTTGTTAAATAAATATGTAGTTAAATAAATATGTTGGCAAAAAGTAAAAAACCGATCTAAATAATACCTTTAATTGAACATGATTAGACAGACAATAACAATTTAAAATTTCTTGGAATAATTTAAATTACACTTCAGTACCACTCTCTTCTCGAACGTGCTGTCTGACAGTTTGTGACTCTAGCAGATTTGTCATTATCGCAAAATAGCTCTTTGGAGCTCCCATGCTCAAGTGTAAGAGTAAGAGAGTAAGGTATAATGATATGATAGTCGCCTCTGATAATTTTTTATATATTTGGAATTATCAATTAGAAATTTTCGTTAACATATTATCTAAAGTCTTATTTAAATTGTTAGGCTATACTCTGAAAATATACTTGTCTCACTTATAGCTTAATTTTCCTAAGTCTTTACTAATTTCATTTTGATACAGAAAGTTAATTGATAGTTTTAATTATTTTATAAAACAACGATTAAAGTTAATTGCAACTATTTTAATTGTGAGTTGCAATTGTCACACGTTAATCAATAAATAATTAATTTAATTGCAAGGTGCAATTAAATTAATCAATAAATAATTTATTTAATTGCAAGGCGCAATTAAAAGTTCAATTGCGATTAATTTAATTGCAATTACTTTTTTAATCAATTAACAAGGTAATTGACAAATTGATTAAAGCCCAATACTGATTGTGTGTAATCTTGTCGAACTTTTATACTTAATCACGTATTATAAAGTGCGTTGGTGTCCGCGCAGGGCATGGAGGAGGAGGAGCGCGGCTACTGGGAGGGCGGGCCCGAGCCGTGGTGCTGGCGCGCGCCCATGCCGCCGCACCACCACCACCATCACCACCACGTGCGTAGCTCTACTCGGCCTCGCTTTGCCCTCCATCGTTTAATAATTTGCTAATTATTTTTATCCAATATGTTAATTTTGCAATTCCTTAATTCTGGTAGAAATTAACTTCTATAGAATTTAATATCATTACAGCCGTGGAACGTTCACTGGCCATTGGTCACTTAGGGAAATTTAGTTCGTAATTGCCGCCCTGGATAAGCGTGGTGGCAAACGCAGAGCGCAGCAATGCGACGGGAATGCTATAGCCTCTCCTCGGCCGGTTGCATTTAATCTACGCTGTTCCATGTGTATATACCGCTATTTGTCGGTTTCGGTACCTCGTTTGCCTCTATCGACACCTGGTACGGGGAAGGTATTCGTCTACTCTTCTAATACCTAGTGGCTCAGCCGAATAAAATATTACCAAGTAGTCGACAGATGACGGTTTATACATTCAAAACGGTGTTACATTCTGCATTTGCCAGCCCGCTCGGCCGGCGCGGCGATTGAAGGCAATAATTTGTATCTATCTATGTGTAGAGGTCGTTCGACGACCGCTAGATGACGCTCAATGACATCGCGCGGATTAACGGTCGAAAAGTTTTATAGTTTCGATAGATCCGATGGCGCAGATAGGGAAGTGTCAAGCCAAACGCGCCAAAGGTCGCGGGTTCGATCCTCGCTCAGGACAAATATCGTCTATCGGCCGATGTCCGTGACAAGGCTCGAAGTGACTCGCCGCGGAGTGTCGTCGTAGTACAGGGTGCATAGAATGCGCGAGGAATACAAGGAGGCGTCTGCGTCTGCGTCGCAGGGCATGAGCATGGGCTACGGCGCGCCGGGGCGGCGGCCCGAGACGTCGGACGACCGCCACGTGCTGGCCAAGCACGCCGACGTGTACCCCGCCGAGCCGCAGCTGCAGGACATCCAGCGCGCCGTCTCGCACACCGAGAAGGCGCTCAAGTCGCTGTCCGACGCGCTGGTGGACCAGGCCCGGCCCAAGGTGCGCACGTGTCAGGTGCATGTACGTCACGACACTCGACTATTTGAACGAATGGTATATTTGTAACCTATTTTCTGCAGGGACAGACCCCGGCCAAAGTGCAAGCCAAAACAGAAGAAAAGAAGGATGAGAAGCCCGAAGGGAAGGAAGACGGTCGCGACAACCAATTGTAAGTGATGTCACTTGTTTTCATATTATCTGTATGTTTTTAAGAGGGTTTTTAATAACGCTTTGTTTTTGTCATATTGGCCAACCCGTTATATTTTTTGAATATTTTGAACCGTGAACCCAGGTACGGTCCCAACAGTATCTCGCCGCCGGTTAAATTAGAAGATATTAAAAAAGAGAGAATCGAACCGGCTCCAAAGGTTCCGAATAAGTCGTAAGTCATTCAGGAAGTCGTCCTTGGGAGTAGCCAGTAAATTAGTCTTCATATAGAAGTAATTAGACAATTGATGTAGTTAGTATATTTATTGTACTGTTTGTGGAGTATTTATTTGTTTTTAGTTGCGAGAATTTGTGTACATATATATAATATGACAGATACATGCATTTATATTATATGTAAGCACATAAAATAAATATATAATTAGATGGAACCCGTGTTAGTCTATTATAATAACTCAAATGGAATTTTAGAGATACAATAGAATCCGCTTATAATGCCTACGCAGAGAAGAGATATCCTCCGCCAAATTCAGTGGAAGTCTTACAAAGCAGACTTCAACCATATGTAAGAGAGAGAGAACGAGGGGCGCGCCTGGTCACTCGCTATATCCGACTCCTTTTCTTAACAAGCGACATGTTAATATATCTGGCACGAGTGAGGTCGTATGTCCGAACCCAACATTTTGTATGGAAACCAAACTTTACACATACTTCATACTAACCGGTTGGTCAATTTAGACGGGGTCGTAATAAACGGACTTTACTTATTAGTGTAATATATATACATCATTTACGGGTTTAAAAAAATATATATTAGAACCTTTGTCTCCGGTTTAAGGTGCTAACTAAAGACACGCATTACATTAGATGTCGTATCCTCGATATTATTCCGCCGACGATCGTAATCGCTGCACGCGTCTATCGTGCTCAAAAGTTGATTTTAAAACAACTTTAATATAATATTAGGAACTGGTTCAAGATAATACTCTTTGTCAAAAAAATAACCGACGACGCGTAATCTTCGGCAGGTTCTCGTTCATGGGCGAGGGTGAGGTGGCAGCGGCGGCGGGAGCGGGAGCGGGAGCGGGCGCGGGCGCGGAGGCAGGCGCGGGCGCGGGCGCGGGCGCGAGCGCGAGCGCGGGCCGCGCGCTGAAGGGCGTGATGCGCGTGGGGCTGCTGGCCAAGAGCCTGCTGCTCAAGGGCGACCGCCAGGTGCGGCTCGTGGTGCTGTGCCACGACCGCCCCACCATCACGCTGCTCAAGCGGGTGGCCGCCGACCTGCCGCACCACCTCGCCCGGGTCAAGGTGCGGACTCGCTTATTTATGTCTGAATATAGAAATATTCTTTTTTACTTATCGATCGACTCGACCGGTCGCGATCTTTATGGGCGGTGAATTAGAACGATGTACATATAGATTAATAAAATTTTCGTTCTTTTAACAATAAAGTTAGATTTTACTATATAATCTGCATATATTATATAGATTTGAAGTCACAAACAAAATTTAATAATTAAAAAAATTTAAAATAATTTGTCCTGGGTGGGTTTCGAAATTTCACTGAACTTTATTACCCATCGCTTGCGCGAAAAGAGATCGGTCGGACCGAACAATTCAAGTTTTCGATTTGGTCGAGTCGATCGAAGATTCCGTCGTGCCGACGAGTGTCCGGAGTGTCCGGGAATCGTATCGATTCTCGCACCTCGGGAGTCGAATGCGCTAGTGGAATGATGTGGTCCCCCGCGGCAGGGCCCCGGCGACGAGCCCAAGTACAAGGTGGAGCTGCAGCCGGCCGAGGGCGCCGTGCAGGTGTCGGACGGCACTGTGGGCGTGCTGGTCAGCCTCACGTCCGCCGTCATGCGCGAGCCCGCAGGTGAGTGCCGCCCCGCCCATCCCCGCCCGTCGCCGCGGCACGCTCCGCGCTGCGCCGGACCGGACCGGGTCGGGTCGGGTCGGGTCGCAGATACGAATACCAACTGGTTAATACTATTAATAGTATTACCTAGGAAGTTATTATAAACCGACTTAGGTAGCATTTAGTTGCCGATTAATATTCCGATGCGATCGGATTCGATTCGTTCGTGGACCAAAACCTGAGCCCACCGCCGCTCTCCTCCGCCGGTAAAGCCGCGGTGAAACCCTGAGCGGATACTAACTAATTTTAATGTTAGATAAGTTATTAAATTTATAACTGGCCGTGAAATGTGGAATATCACGGGAGATCCTCGTTTCCTGTTTGCTATAATTAAGATATAACATCTTCGCTTTCACAGGCTCTGTTTTTGATCAACGAATGGTTGAAAGGAAATAAAAATGTCTAACGCGACGACTCGTTACGTATCTGCGACCGGTTTCTACGATTTTAATGATAAATGACACGCGGAGTGTGCCGCCGCCGCAAGGAACGTGTGGCAGGGTACCTTCGATGTTTCCGATAGTGAAATCCTTTTCTCGACCGTTGTGCCTGGAGAGTGACTCTAGTATCCGATCGTAATGGAACATTCGAGCGAGCTTGCCTGCGCCGCGCTGGTGTCCCAGTGCCCCTACACTTTTGTAATGGACGAGACTGAAATCAATTTATGTGATGCTTAGACTGGTTTAGCAAATTCTGAGAGGAAAGGTTACAGTTGGAGGTCAATATTATGTAAATACAACCGAGCACGCAGTGTTCCCCACCCCTTGTAGTGCGTACGCTTCGAGTTACACTGGGTAGAAGACTCGCTGTTTGAAATGTTGCATTACGGTCAAGCGATGCAAGTCAGTCGCCAGCACTTATGTATAGGCTGCTGCAACCAGGGGGTCGAAACCGTCCAGTTTCGATACAACTCTCAGAACAAACTATCTAACTCATCAATTTGGTTCATTATATTCTTCTTATACAATTATATATTTTAATAGATATATTTTTACTTTTGACTATGTGTGCGTGAAAAGAGATAATTTGTTCAAAGTTTACCGCCGGTCCCCGGCATGTGTCCGATGCTTATTTTTAGGTGTGATTAGGTTTAGAAGCGGCGAGAAGAAAAGGATTTTTGATCATCTACTCGGATATATCACGTGCGATCGACTCCGCTGTGGTATAATCTATACATGCTGAAACGGTGCAAACATATACTCACTATACGACTTGCCATTTATCTGTGTAGCTCTGTCTCTATTTTAATAAGCTTCAGTTTGTTTAGGATTTTTATTTATTTTTATATCCCTTTAAATTGCCGATTTTGATGAGTTATTAATCTAGGTTTCGATTCCCCTCTTCGCTTCCGAAACTGTCTGTAGAGTGCTACGCGAGGGTTACGTCGGGTCGCGATGCGGGGCGGGGGGCATGCGCCGCGACTAGAGATGTAAATCGATTGTATTGCTCCCGTAAAATACGAAACTCGTGTATATCACTCTATTTTATTGGTAATTTTCGGTAAAGATATTATTCAACCTTGCCTACTAAAGCCGACCATCTTTTCCACTCGAGTGTTAGAAATTGTTCCGACAAATGAATAGAAAATTCTCGATAAAATACAATGATGTTTACCACAATGACGCAACCAACCATGCTTCGTGATCGAATACCGTACAAGCGTAAGAGCATTTTACGGGAGGGGTCGATGAGATGTCGGAAGTTTGCAACCCTAGTCGCGACCCTCGGTAACCTCGCAGCGGCCGCCATGTTTGCCCCGTTCTCGTGTCGTCCGATGGTCAAACACCCTTTGTGTTGTTCCCGCTAGAGGGCGGCGACATAAAGCGCGACGACAAGGATGTGCTCCCGCGGCAGAAGTGTTTGGACGCGTTGGCCGCCCTTCGGCACGCCAAGTGGTTCCAGGTACTAAGCCCACATTTACAACGTGTGCGCTCCACACATGCATTACTTTACTTACATACTTATTGAGTATTACTTAGATCGAATTCCTTCCTGTCGCTCACTTAGCTGCATTCACTGAAAGAGGCCGATTCGAGTCGATCCTGCCTGTCCTTACTTTGGGGGAGTGCGCACGTATTAATTAGTCACATGTTTGTTTTGTTCGATCATCCAATAGTAGAGTTTTAAGTTTTCAAAACGTTAATGCAATACATACTGTGAGATCTCCCATGAACATGTGGCTACAAGTGCTTCTGTTTGTTTATCAACCAAGCTGCGTTTCCTGCACTTTGATAGCCGGTGATGGGAGACGTTCACTACGGAAACGCAGTTTTGAACGGTGACGATTGCGTGACGAGTGTGAATACACATTTATTGCTCAGTTTCTTTGTTTTGTTTGTATTCGCTGGACTTTTGTTAAAGTAGTAATAAAGTGATCGATTGAGATTGGAGCAATAAATGCGTGCGCGCTAGTGGCAGGCCGGCGCTGACGTATCGTGTCGTGCGTAGGCTAGGGCGGCCACGCTGCAGTCCTGCGTCATCATCATCCGCATCATGCGCGACCTGTGCCGCCGGATACCCAACTGGACTGCACTCAACCCTTACGTGAGTTCACTTCTGTTTTTTTTTATTCATTATATTGTAACTGCGTCAATAATTGCGGTCTCAAACCATATATCCATTAGAAAGTTGGTTTGGACAAAGGACGTCAGAAATGGAAATCAGCAAGTGCCAAGTCAAAATGACAGATTCGCGTAATTACAGATCCGTGAAATGACTTAAAGTAATCTCAGATCAGCAAAAAGTCAATTTGCGTAGTGACATTCGTGTACTTTAAGAACCAAGTAATTACAGATCCGATTGATGACAAATTCGAATAATGACAATTGGGTAACGAGTTTTTTTGGAATGACTGACAGATTCATGTTATGTTTGTGTTTCGTTCGTGTAATTTGATCGAACGATGACATATATAATGATTGATATATGTGCAAAAAGTTAAATTGTAGTATAAACCAATAAATAAAAAAAAACTACAAAAACAGTATTAACAAGCCATAGAATGTTACGGTTAGATCAAATCATATTTCACGTTTCCAGCATCTGTCATAAGTACTTAATTTAATCTGTATTTTTATTATTCTGATCATTTGGACACGATACTAACACCTGAGTTTGCTTATTGATGATTTGTTTAAAAAAGTGTTTTTGACGTTTTAAACGGATTTGATCAATATTAGTTTTTTGATGAATTGATTAATATTGATAAATATTTTTAATTTATAAGGAAATTAAATGTACCAAATGATTTTTTTTAATAATGACATCTGTCGAAAGTCAGTTATAATGTAAAAAATAAAGAATCGTTTTTAACGAGATCACTAAAGCAATGGGTTGTGTGAAATGATGAAACTTGATGACGAGTCGGAGCGGCGCGGCGCGGCGGCGGGCGCGCGCGGGCCCCGAGTTATTCGGGGCCGCGGGCGGCCCGCCGTCCGCCGCGTCGACGGTGACGACCCGGCAGGCTGATTGTACAACCTTTGTCTTTAAGTATTTTGCGTTTATGCTTCTTTTTAGAGCTTTCCCTATTTACCCGGCGAAACGTGTTTACCTTTGATGAAAATCCTCCAAGCAAAACTAGAGACATCAACCGTAGTGGGTGTCGGAATCAGCATTTTAGCCATTTCGGGAAACTCCCCATCGGTCGCGGTATCTTTCACGTTCATTCGGAACCAACTCCCTAATTCCAAATGCTCTAATAAGAAGCGTACCGTTGTCCGCCTCCGGCCCGCCCCCCGGGGCGGGCGGGGGCGGGCGGGGCGGGCGGGTGTGGTGACGCGTGTGCGCGCGCAGGCCATGGAGCTGCTGGTGGCGGGCGTGCTGCAGTCGGCGGGCGCCGCGCTGTCGGCCGGCGAGGCGCTGCGCCGCGTCATGGAGGCCGTGGCCGGCGGCCTGCTGCTGGACCACGGGCCCGGCCTGCGGGACCCCTGCGAGAAGGACCTCGTGGTACGTACACACTACAAACTTGTATATCAGTGGAACCGGCGAATGCTCTTCGGTGACGTGGAACTACTCCGAGCCGCCTCGGCGCCTCGCAATTGAATGAATTCTCTCAACATCTCATACCAATGTATGAGATGTTGAGAGAATTCATTGACCTTGACCTGTCACCGAGTAAGGTCGCCCAAAGCACTTGTGTTACGAACATCACAAATATAATAAATATTATATAATGTGTTATATAAATACTTAAATACATATATAAAATGTGCCGGTTCCATCAGATTGCGTAAAGAACTTTGAAGAGTGGTTCAAGTTTGGTATCAAATTGATATTCTTCGCGATCGATTTGAACCCGAAGCGAGAACCTCTAACGCTTTTGATCCAAGGGAAGTTCTCTGAAAGCGATACGAAGGAAGCTCCCGCGAATGTAGTCGCGAGCAATAACATAGAGCAATACATTTAACGCCAGTGACAGGTTTTTGTTCTTAATAATCGATGTCTTTCATTCATATGAATGTTTCGCCGGACATATCGACGGTCATAATTTCAATTGTCGTGTAGGGCTTGCAGTTAAAAAAGAAAATAAAAACAATTCGTTATAACTATATATTTTTAAAAAGCTATTTGCTAACATACTTATGTTTATGCTGGTTTATTAAATACTTTTGAAATTGAATCCTCTTTTACTTAAAACTATTAACATAAGTCACATAAATATATACATACATCAATGTTTGCCCATATGTTCTTTACGCCAATTGAATTTCTGACCGTCGATATGAAATAATGAAACGCTAACTAGTAACATAAAATAGTATCAGCATTAAAATGATGAATATATACATAGGAGTAAATATTGACAAAAATACTATACATACCTTTCTGCTCATGGCTATTTCCACGTGGACTTTTCACTTTCGTATCTAGCTAGCGAGACCACTGAGACAACACAAGATGTTGGGCATCCGGCAAAGTATCAAACATCTGTATTATGTTGGCGTGGACTTATCCTTTAATTCCAAAAAACTTAGACTATACTTTATTATTACATCATTATCATGACAGCCTTAAAAACCTCCTCTGTTGAACATAAACCTTCCTATTCAATTTGGAATTTGCCTATACTTGCCGCGATAGGCAAGCGATCACCACTTGGTAATCGCAGAGCGTAGCTTCGCTACGGGTTGCTGCTACCCATTCCCGTCCTGTTCTATTTCGGGTGTTTATACCGCCACCTATCGGTTCCGGGACCTCAGTCGCCTTATATAACACATGATTACACATCCATGCTATAATACATTTTAGTACATAGGTTAAAATTGATGTAGCTATATAAGTAGTGTGAATGTGATGAAACTTGATGACGAGTCGGAGCGGCGCGGCGCGGCGGCGGGCGCGCGCGGGCCCCGAGTTATTCGGGGCCGCGGGCGGCCCGCCGTCCGCCGCGTCGACGGTGACGACCCGGCAGGCTGATTCCACTACTCGATAATATTTCTAATATGCTCATAGTATCTTTTATGAGGAAACTGTAGGAAGGCTCGATGCTGTTTTAATAGCGATGTTTTTTTTATCTCAGGACGCCCTCGGAAACATGCCGCCGCAGAAACGCGAGGACATCACGGCCTCGGCGCAACAGTTCCTGAGACAGATCGCTTTTAGACAAATACACAAGGTGAGATTTCTTTTCGCTAGAGCAAAACTATAATCGGATTCTGGGTCCGATTAATTATTTCCTAAATTAATACGAAGAGTCATTAGTCGTAACGTTTGAAACGAAAATTGTGGATAAGTAATAAAATGTCCGCACGCAGGTGCTGGACATGGAGCCGCTGCCGAAGCTGAAGCACCCGGCCGGCTGGAAGTTCCCGCGCAAGCGCAGGCGCTCGCACTCCGACGCCGACCAAGACCAACCCAACGGTGCGCGCATACGTACACATGACCTCACGCTCGTACACATAGACACGCACTCGTACACATGGACACCCATTCGTACACATACACGCACTCGTACACATGGACACACACTCGTACACATCGACACACACTCGTACACATAGAGATCCACTCCGTACACATTGAAACCCATTCGCACACAGACACGCACTCGCACACAGACACGCACTCGCACACAGACACGCATTCGTACACATAGACACGCACTCGTACACATAGACACCCACTCGTACGACACGCACTCGTACACATAGACACACACTCGTACACATATATATACGCAATAAGTATTAACAAAAACTTTAATACTTTTACGCAATAAGTATTAACAAAAACTTTAATACTTTATGACAACAAAACGTAAATATTTTTAAGTAAAGTTTTAGTAAATCTTTGAATGATATATGGACTAGTCTGTCTCAAAGATGCCCAACTATACAATTAAATATCAGTCAGCAAGTAATCCAAAATCACAAAAAGTTTTTGGCAGCATTTTCAATAATACATTATCAAGCGATATTTTCATCATATCAGCCGTAATAAGTCCATCTCATGCTCATGCAGCCCATCCTCACCCTGTAACATTTAAGCTGCGCTTTTTCGGATGGATATACCACCATCTGTCGGTTTTAGTACCTATCGCCTCTAACGACACCCGGTACAGAGGGAGGTACTATTCTTCTCCGCCGGTACCCCAAGGCAACCATTACAAGCATTTTACAAGCCAGTATGTAAAGAAGTACACACTACACACATATTTATATGAATTTCGTTGGAATGCAAATCTGTCAATAACATTGAATTGAGCCAACATATTCGTCCTTTAGGTGAAGGCAAAGTAGTGAAGACCGAAGAGAAGATGGACGCGACAGATTCGAGTCTCGGCAAGAAATAGCATCACCCGCGTGCGGCCCGCCCCCGCCCCCGCCCCCGCCCCCGCACTTACCGCTGTAGCCGCCAGCAAAACCACTCGTTTTTTATTTACATTTAGTGCAACCATATCGACAATCAGATATTTTGTTAAATTTATATTTTATGTAAAACGTTTACAAGTTTATTTTTCGCTCGCACAGACTTTGTGAGTGATTTTCAAACAGATGATCTGTCCAGAATATACTAAATTAGCCCAAGGTAGCGTTTGGATCTAGGTAAATTGTTAGGTTCTACTATAATGTATGTAATTAGTATTAGGTTTTATGAGGATCGAGAGACAGGGATAGATCTTGCGAAGTGTAGGAGGGCGGAGTAGGTATGGTGTTGTACGGAATTAGTGTTTCTAAGGTTTCTTTTGATTATATTGTTAGGGTGACAGTATTTTGACTTCGACATTAGTTCCTTCCTGATCGGCCTCGCCGAAGAGTAGTCTGCTTTTAGAAGCAGTTTCTTTTTTTATTACTTTCATTACCTTATGTATAATTTAATTTCACTCTAGTTTAGTAAGTTTGTATATTTTCAAGTGTATACATTACATCGATATGCAGATGGTTAAGTGAATGATAGTGAAATAATAAACTTTAATTCTTCTTCTGATTTTACCATTTTACCGTTGACTTGCGTGTTTGATTTTTAATTAAGCAATCGTTTGTCGACCGGCTATTTCAACAGTGTAACCTCTATCTAATTTGTTAGCATTAAATTAAACTAGATAATAAAAGAGTTTTACCTTAATTATTAAGATTTTCTTAAAAGTATATTTCACTGATAATCTGGGATTATTTTTTGTATCGGCTGTGTATAAAAGAAGAAGTATGGGTGGGTACAGACTAATGTTATATATTTTTCGACTAAAACTAAGCAATAACTCAAAAGTATGAAGTATTGCGCAGCATTTTGAATGTTTCTCGATATAAAGAGTAACACTATATAATACTTTAAGATAGTGGAAAATAAACCGCTGTCCATTGCGTAGTAACCATTGTAGCATTGCGACATGCAAAACTAAATTACAACATTTGTTTCTTACACAAATCGCACCGAACTGTCGAAGTACGTGGATGTGGTTGAATAATGTTTCATTAGTATAGGTTCATGTATAATGTTAGAACCTTAGATAGTTATTGTATAAAATTCAAACAAATTGGACTCTGATTCCAGATGCAATGTTTGTTTTTCCATAATGAGATATATTTTGGTTTTGTATTCGTAACTGTGTACGGATATTGTCAATAAAGATACTGACAAAGCATTTCCAATTATTTTATTTATCCAACGTACAGAACTATTGATTTTACCTTAGTTGTACCAAATATGGTCCGAATGCTTGACACGTTCCCTGAACTGAACCAGTGGAGAAAGCAGTGGCGTAACTACAGTAATACCCCGCTTTACGCGAGAGATGCGTTCCAGATAAAATCGCGTTAACTGAAATTCGCGTGTATCGAGGTTTATGATTAAACATAGCCAAAATTTAATACAAAAAAACACGAATCATTTTAATCAATCACTTTAAATCTAAGAACACTTTATGCATTACATAGTTACTATTAATTATTTTTTACGGAAAAATACATCTATTGTCTTTTGGGTAGCGTTTTTTTTACGTTCTTGTAAAATACGTTCATAACACCCAACACTGTTTTTTATTGTTTGACACATGGTCAAGACACGGTCATCATTATTGTCTATACTCTGCAGTATGTCCAAACCTGAATAAATTTTTGAAAGAGCATTTTGTATTTCCCCTGAAGATAAAACTTTTTCTTCTACTTGTTCTTCCTCATCGTAGATAGGATTATTCTGTAACTCAATCAGATCTTCATTGCTGAGAGGATCGTCGTGCGTTGCTACAAGTTCTACGAGATCTTCTACAGCGACATCTTCAAGTTCAGAACCCTCAATCATTGCAGCAATGTCTTCTAGCACTTGTCTCTGCATCTGGACAATTCTTCTCGGTGCTTCCACTACATCTGGCCAAAGATTACGCCACACCCCGTTCATACAACTCTTTTCAACTTCCTTCCAAGCTTATTCTATGTTGTGAATAGCCTTCATAATGTGGTATGACTTCCACCACTCTCGCATAGACTGTCTTCCTTCCCCGTCAGTTTCATGAATTAGTTGGCTAACAGTGCGTTGATGGTAATAAGCTTTGAAGTTTGCTATGGCTCCTTGGTCCATAGGTTGTAATATTGACGTAGTGTTTGGTGGAAGGAACTTCTATCTAACTTCTAAAGAATCTTCTAATGACTACATTATGTTTATACGCACTTTTTCGCGTAATGCGAGGCATTTGAGCGCGAAATTTGAAATTCGCGTTATAGTGAAACCGCGCATAATGGGGTCGCGTAAAGCGGGGTATTACTGTATACCGTTCGAGGCCCGTGGCAAATTCATCGAATGGGCCCTCCCACTTCCCCAATATATAAAGAAGCTGAACCAACAACAATAGTATTTTTTATTTTATAATATTTATTTATACACTTTTATTTGTAAGAGTTAACTAATAAATCACTACGTGAAGTAGGTACATACAAACTTTATAATTATAATTTCGTGATTTTCTAATTATTCATTTTTAATTAAAGGTACCTAATTTAAAGTACATATTGAACTGAAATCACAATTTTATTTTAAGTACACAATTTTAATTATTAAAATTCCTTGCTTCGGATTTTCTGTTCAGCAAAAGTGTTAATGACATCATCAAAGTTCAAATTTCGGGCCATAGAATTTTCGATGGATAGAATAGCCAAATTGCTTAACCTTTCTTGTCCCATAGAATTTTTTAAATAAGTTTTATCAATTTCAGTTTTGAAAATGATCGCTCGGCACTAGCCGTAGTTACAGGAATGGTGAGAAATAACAGAAATGTAGTGCACTCTTCAGGAAAGCTTGAAGATATAAAATGATTCTTTATTATTAATAAGTTTGCAAGTTCTCTTATAGAAGATGACCTTTCTATTTCGTGTTTAAAAGAGGATAGAAAACTGAAAATTTCTTTGGAAAACGACATAGATATATCTTTTTTATATAAATGGACAAATGCTAAAGCCTTTTCGAATAAATCAGTATCATGCAAGTTTTGCAAAGTGGCAGGCTGCAAGACACTAAAATTGGAAACAATTTCATTCATTCCAAGGAAACGCGATTTAAGTTGATTAATGATGATGTCTAATACACGATACGTTCACTTTAAACAAGCTTGCAGGATTTGTAAGCTTGTAATAATAAATGTTGGGAATTGAGATTTCCTCTGACCGGGGGCCCCTTCGGACTGGGGCCCCGTGGCATATTGCCGACTTGCCACCCTATAGTTACGCCACTGGGAGAAAATACACGATTGAAAAGTATATATTTAATATCTATGTATATAACAAAAAGAATATTGCACAGTAAAAATTACAAACCGTTTGTAATAAACACACACTTAACTCGTCAACACATTATAAAACAAGGCATCAATCACTCTTCTTGGGCTCTAGCGAACATCAACAATAGGCGTCATCCGTCCAGGTATCTAACCGTTAATAATAGGCATCACCCGTCCTGCCATCTAGCTAACATCAACAATAGGCATCACCCGTCCTGGGATCTTGCAGCCATCAACAAATGGTATCACCAGTCCTGGGATTTAGGCGACATCAACAAAAGGCATCACTCGTTTCAGCATCTAGCCAACATCATTTATAGGTAGGTATCAGTCGTTCTGGGATCTAGCCAACATCAATTATACGCATCACCCGTCCTTGGATTTAGCCGACATCAACAATAGGCTTACCTGTCCTGGGATCTTGCCAAGATCATCAATAGGCATCACCCGTCTTTGGATCTAGCCAACATCGATAGGCATTAACCGTCCTGAGATCTAGCCAAAAACAATGATAGCCATTACCTACCCTAGGATCTAGCCAACATCATTAATAGACATCACCTGTCCTAGGATCTAGCCGACATCAATAGGCATCACCTGTCTTTAGATCTAGCCAACATCAATATGCATCTCCCGTTCTGGGATCTAGCCAACACCAATAATAGGCATCACCCGTCCTAGGATCTAGCCAACATCAATAATTAATAGGCTTCACTCGTCCAGGGGTCTAGTCGACATCAATAATAGGCATCACCCATTCTGGGACCTATTTAAGTAGTATATTTGTGATTGCTCTGTTATCTGGCGTCCGTAATACAAGCAATGCTATAAGCGACTTACCACGAAGCCAGGTCAATGTAGGAGTTGTTGTAAGAATTTATTATTATTAATATTGAGTTAGATTCGTAATAGAAACTAGTTATTTGACGATGATTCGTGTTATAAATATCACTACCCACCCTCCACCAATAAAACAACCATACATAGAAGTTATTTTTTAAATTTCTTATTATCGTAGTACCTAAAATTCAGAATCGACCAAGATGGTTTTAAAACCCGTGATGTTTACTTGTTACCAGAACCTAGAGAGAAACACGAGTGCGTACGTCTGTAACTCCCTGGACTATGACACAATGACCTTGACACCTGTGAGTCTATGACGTCACATGTTGACTAGCTTTGGTCGTTTGCGATGACAGCACATTTTGCCATATCGTAGGATATGCAATATCGACAATCGTCAGTAAACAAACTTATTTTCAATGATAGGTACATATACCTACTTTGTAGTTTTATTGAGTGATACGTTATTTACTGATTGAAATGTATTGTGGATCAGAGTTTATTAAAATTAAAATCAAACAACACAATGTAAATAATATACTGACCTACTAGTTATGAAGTCGTTGGCGAGGGCATAAAAATTTAGAGCCAATTTTGTTCGTATCCATTTTTTAAGCACTAAAAAGCCCGTTTTGATCTGAAATTAAAAATAGGGCTTATTTCTTGTCTACCTTAGCAAATTATGAAGGGAACAAACTTTTAATGTACCGTAAAGAAGTTTTATTACAGTAGGTATAATAAAAAACTTTTATAGCAGGCGTGGCGTGTACGGCTCAAAAATCTGGAACTTGTATAATGTTATTGGCGGTGAAAAGGTTAATTTTTAGTTCATGAGAAGGCAAACTTGGCGAGTTAAGGGAATTTAATAATTTTTGGGGATAGTACACTGTATTTATGTTGCATGGTGTAATTTTTGTTAAGATTTCTTCAGACAATAACTGGATATTTAATATTGTAGAACATTTTCTACCATTCATAGTCTACGCAGCGCACGCGACGAGTCATTTCATGGCAATTTTTTTCATACCATTTATTATATTATTGAAATTTTAGTAAGCATCCCTGTTGTCCTTTGCTTTCACGATTTTCAACTAATTTCCGTCTTGTCATTTCGCAAGGGTTCAAAAAATGGTACTGCAGATGCTCATCCCTATTCCAGATTCACGCAAGGACGCCGAGCGTTACTTTCTCCATGGATCATTGATCTTTAACTGTTTAAAAAAAGCTGGCTTTCCCTAAATCAAGTTCCAGCTTACCGTGCGGCGCCGGCATAGCAGATACATACCTCATCCACGGTCGGAAGTTGCTTGTAGGTACGCAGACAGTGTTCATTGAATCTGAGTATTTGTCGGTTCGTACCTTCGTTGTTAGGATTTCCAGGATAACAGCAGAATTTTGAAATAGCTACAGGTCGGACAGGTGCTTCGTAAGAGACTACCAGTTTGCATTTTTTTTTTTGAAGAAACCATTAGTCCAACACTTAATCCCTGGGTTCCGCTGTGCGAAAAGAGCTATCGGGAGTGGTTCTTGCCCTCGATTTAAAGTATAAGCAAGAATATTTTTAGATGTAACAGCATTCTTCTGTAAGTATGCTACATACTAGACAGTTTTCTAAAATGTAACAAATAATGGAAATATATACTATGGGGTCAAAAAGAAACACAATTTTGGCAGTTTGTATATATTTTAACTATATTTTTCTTTACAATAATTTTTTGTACAACATTGAAGATAGAAACTGCTCATGTCCAATAAAATAAAATGCAAAATTGTGTCAAAAACGCGACGAAAACATTATTATAAAAAATCATTAAGCCATTTTGTAGGCAAACAAGTTATATTACATTTGTTATTTATAATACAAGTAAATACATAGGGTTGACTTTACACAAGCATAATTTCCCAATATCCACACGGTGGTACCAAATTGGTTTGCATTTTATTTGTATGAACGACAACATTATATTAAGTACAATCAGTTTTGAATTTTCTAACAACCGCCAAACGATTTTCGAAACAAATACTTTAACTGTTAGAACAGTCCTATCGTTGGCAGTGACGATTCGAGGGGGCGATAGTGGCAGGTCCGGCCGGCAGGAAACAAGGCCCGGCTTGGAACCTCACCTCGACGTAAACAAGCATCGCAACACCTCAACCCACCTCCGAGCAGCGATCGACGCTTTTATTTCTAATTTAAATTCTATAGCATACCTTCACGCTGCCTTAGTTAGTACAACTGCAAAATATTTAGGCACCAAATAAAAGCAACCAGCGATGTTCAAAATGTAAGCTAAATTATTTTAGAATTTATACTTTTCAGAGTTAAAACGTGGTGCGTACTGGTTGCTAACAACTCTGTTACGTTTGAGTGCAACACGCCATATGAGTGGGGGCAAATTAGCGGTATGCAAGGAGTTGAAAGTGACCAAGATGCAGGTATGACGTGTTGCCCTCAAACACTCAGCTCGATTCGGTTCACAAGAATGATGAACAACCTGACACGAACTGAACTGTGCGAGAACGACGCACGAACGTTCTCCGTCACCGTGACGTGACGTGACGTGACATTCCGCAATACCAATAAAGATTACACGTCTCCGGTAAACGAGTTCCCGGCGCGAGGCAGATGGACAGCCTTCATACGAAATTATAAAAAAAACATGCGATAAGTGACCACGGTCGATGTCAAAATAAAAGGATTTTTTCAGATATTTTTTTTAAAAACATTTTGTATTTTTTTTTATTTTTAGAATTTTTTAGGATTTTTTTGTTAGTTTTTTAATTATTTTTTTTTTGGTTTCGGCTTTAAGATTTTTTTATATCTTTTTCAAAAATTAAAGAGTTTTTGAGACACTTTTATTTATAATAATTATTCTAATAAGTTTTCTTATACATAACTCGTTTTAAAAATTATTTATTGTACTTTTATAATCAGCGTGGCCGAGTGCCTCTTATGTAAAATCGATATAAAACTTATAAATAACGCTTACAAAGTGCCAGGCGTTTGTATTACGAGTGATCGATCGGTCACCGACGAGTTCCGGACGCCGTCGACAGCCACGTCGAGGTGGTGGATTATTCATATAAAATTATACAACAAAACATAACAATTCCGTTTTTAATATAGTAGCGAAGTTAAACTTAACAAAAACAAGGCATCGCTGAAAACATATCGGATTGATGCCGTGGTTACGCAGTAGCGTCAGCTAACTACAAACAGACAGACTAGGCGAACATTATCATCTATTGTTATGTAAAAATATATCAATGCATGCATCCCCAACGGCGACAGGCAAACATGTGTGAGTTTATATTATTGGTAAAATTTTGAAATAGTTCCTGCACCTGGTTCATTTCAATAACGAATTCTAACATAAAAGACGTTAGAACATCAATGAAATAGATTCTCCCTATCCTAGGCAACAAAACAGAATTCCCAGGGCTCAGCGACGATAAGAATCGTGCAATCTTCGTCGTAACTTTAAAGATATGCGTGTTCACTGTTGCATCACTTCGCATAGGAATTCTGGAGATCCGCAACCCGCTCAGGTAATCATATTATATTCATATACCTATAATTTTAGCGCAGCAAGCGACGCTCCGTGTGTAAGGCAACGCAACATATTAGCACCATTTCGTGATCTCACAAGTTGTCGACAAACATAAACATCTGCATCTGTTTCGAGTCGCAAAATGCCGGAGCGATATCTAGTAGCACCTTAAACGATAGCATCGTGGCCCTATCAAACACTAACGATTTCGAGAGTACCGAGTGTATCACAGGGAATCCAACACGTCGCGAGCGCTCCCCGCTACGCGCATCCATCCATCAATAGCGTACATCCATCTCACCACACTATCTACATTCTATATATATTTTTTATCATTTACTCACAAAAATACTATTTACATAAAACGTACAGGACCCTAAAACATTCCAATATTTATGTGTTTTTTTCTCTTTCATTCTTATATGTACATATCCATTAAATAACTTACAAATAAACAATATAAACATTAAAAACGAGTAGGACGCGTATTGAGGCAGCGTTGCTTCAGCTTTTTGACTTGTGATTCGATAGTCATTCTCTTTGGAAAATGCGCTTTCGAACGATTACATCTAAGATTAACTAACGGACTTTCATCCCGAAGTCCCGCCGCCAGTTTTGCCATCGACATGTTGCCTGACGAGAACATATCCAGACTTGGCCATTTAGGTATCACTTACTAGTTCTCGGCATAGACCGATGCGGTCCAACCTCCCATGCGACTACTCAACACTCGGGCGAGTTCGTTTCACACATAAATAATATATAAACAGACATAAAATTGGCTGCATCAATAAATTACTATAAAAGTGGGTAGTTCCCATCGTCGTCGCGGATGGCAAAGCCGGGAAGGGCGAGTCGGCGGGACGCGGCGAATAGAGCGCAGGCGGCGTCGCCTCCTAACTACCCTCAACTAACGACCGGAGTCGGTTCAGTCTTGTATTCGGCGGCGGTCACTCGCCGTGCGGCGTCCCCCGGCCGCCGCCGTGCCCCCGGCCCGCTCTCCGCGGTGACCGTCCTGCTGTCCTGCTCGGGAGCGAACGTTCGATATCGGCGACGACAAGGACGGACAATCATACAACCTAGAAGTCCACCGAGGTGTCAAATTAAAACTAAGTTGTGACAAGATTCCGCGGCCCGATCGAGCCGCCTTCGCGTTACCTATAAATAGATCACTACCGGATAGGGAAACGTTCCGCGTTTCAACTGTCACAGGATATGCGGGCCGCTAGCGCCGGCAGCGGTTTCCGTTGGAAAGCGCACACACGGAGTCCCGAACACCGCTCACAGTTCACTGACCGCACAGGGCACTGACCAGACG
>JACJUM010003129.1:1296092-1357685 GCA_020976665.1 Heortia vitessoides
GCGCGGGCGCGGGCGCGGCGCGTCATCGCTGCGGCTGCGGCCAGGCGTCGGCGAGGCGCAGGCCGGCCGCCAGGCGGCTGTAGCTCGTGCGGAACGTGCTCACAATCTTCTCGAACATCTCCGGATCGTACACGGAGCGCGCAGTGTTCGTGAGGTCGAACGGTTCTACGGAACATTACGGCTCGTATTTCATTTCAGTTAAATTTCAAATACATCCTGTATGTAACACCAAAGGTTTACCAGAAACATCTCTCCTTCCCGAAACTACCCTTCTATCTGTTAGAGTTTGAGATTAAGCGGCAGCAATATTCGTGATCTTTGCCGTCGATGGTAAACAATAAACGAACAGCTCCAAGCAAATTGATGAACAGTAATCAAGATTTATGATATATGGTTTGCATCTGTCTATTGATCAGACTATAATAATCATCAATAGAATAGCAAGAACGTCCAAATACATTGTCCAAATACAAAAATTGTTCATTGAAATAGTATAATGGGCGGCCTTGTCGCATAGAGCTATTTCTTCCAGCAACCTTTGGATGGAAAGAGTAATTACATAGTTACTATTACTACATTGGACGCGTTCCCCCATCGCTACATAGGTCCCCCACTGCAGCGGCTGGTCTCGTGCCACGTACCTTCCACGCAGAGCAGCTTCCACTGGTGCGGGTCGTTCTTGTGCGCGCGCGCGGCGCGGCACTCGGCCACGGGCACGCGCGCGCCCGCTCGCACGCTCACCGCCCAGCTGCCGTACCTGCGCGACACGACGACCCAATGGAATCATACATTTCTCTACATCTGTCCATTCAATTTTGTTTGAGCGGAACCGAGCGTCCATGGAACAACATTGGTGCGACAAAAACGAGCTATGCATGTTAGGTGAATACTTTGAAAGAGATTCACGTTTCTCTTCCAGTCCTAACAGATGATCAGATCTTATTTTGTCAAGGGTCTTTTTTTACTTTAATGTTGTAGATGTCCAATGGACTGAGGGTGACCAATACAAAATAGCAAAAACCTTGCCTCTGACCTTTCAAAAATCTGCAAATCACCGAATTTAATTTTAAAATTATTTATTGACACAAAATAATGTAGCTCAAATGCACAGGGCGGGGTTGGCAGCAGCATCCCCATCGCGAAAGCTGCACTATGCGATTGCCAACACGCTTGCCCAGCGCGGTAATTATGGACAAAATTCCCCGTTTTATGTCCAGCAGAGAGGCTGATTTTATAATTAATGTTCAAAAATATATCCAACATTTATCATATCACACAGTGCCGTGAGCAGAAATCGAAAAAAAAGGTATTGGAAAGATACAAGAAACCCTTCAATAGAATCTACTAGTCATACTTAAAAAAAGAAAGTACAGTAACGTTACTCTTTACTACCTTAAGCTAGTCATGACTTAATATCATTATTTCTATCATGTCAGGCCAGCCTTATCAAATACTCAACATGGCTTTATAGGATAATAAATATATTGTTAGGAACTTAACACACGTGTGTTGCGTTACATTGCACGTACACGGATTTTAAAAAATGCATTTGATAAAGTGTACCTTTCGTCTGATCGTTAAGACACATACATAATAGATATTTGTTTACAAGTGTCTTAAATCTTATCTAGAGAATCAGTCATTTGTTGACTTTGACAGTTGTCGGAGATACTATAGTCATAAAATTTGGCGTTCTTCAGGGTTAGCACCTTGGCCCCATATTATTCAAAAGTAAAACCACTGTCAGTGCTTTCGTTAATGTTTCATCATTAGTGATATTATCCATATCTCAAGATGATTTCATATGCTCTTCTAGCATGAGAGAGTTCATCATTACACACCTTACCTGTTGTTCTAGCAGGTAAGGTGTAAAATTTTGAGTTTTTAAGTTCAAGAATCATTAAATTTTAATGCAATATAAATATAGTTCACTTTCAGACATAATACAATAAAGTCATGATAATTTTCAAATACTATATTTTATGGTTTAAATATATTATTTAAATTTTCATTATGTTTCAATATCAATATTATAAGCTCTTTAACATAGTTACATTTTTTTAGTATTTATATAATTAGTGCCTGCAGGCATAAAAATAATCAAAAATACATTTTTTTAATAAAACCAAACTGATTTTTTATGAAAACAAATCTTTGATTTGGCTAAGAAAATACCTCATATGTAGAGATTTGGCTTTGGATATAAATAATGACAGTGATAAACGTTCCGAGACTTTCAACAATTTAAGAAACCTGGCTTACTAGCTCACTGTTTGTGATTCCGAGGCCAAATCGCCAATACGAGCGAACAAGCGCCGGCGTACTCACGGGAACTCTGCGTAGTAGCGCAGCATGTTGAGGAAGAGTTCGGCGAGCGAGGCGCGGTTGTGCGGCCGCCGCGCCTCCCAGCACGCCTCCGGCCCGCGCGGCAGCACCGGCGGGCACGTGCCGCCTGCGCACCACTTGCTCTACACCCGCGTCACACAGAGTCGCGCGACTCTCGCGCTGCCGCATTACAACGCGGACCGGCTCTACCATTTAACTAGGAAAACTATTCGCGTCTATGCGTAAAATCTCTGTTTATAGAGACTACACCCGCGGCAGAGTCGCGCGACTCTCAGGCTGCTGCAGTACAACGTGGACCAACTCTATTATCTATCAAGGGAGATTATCAGAGTCCTCGTCTGCGTAAAATCTGTTTGTACAGACTAAAAAATAAATAAATTTCCACAACCAGACCTAATTCCGTTATGAGTCGCTTAAAGCACTTGTGTTACGGACATCAGGCAATAGAGAAATAACAAATATACTTCTTAAGTAATATTTAACATTCAGACACAGAACAAACATAAATATTATACCACATTACCCAATAAATTCACTACCTCTCTCACCTTTCAGATCGGAAAACAGCAATGCGAACACTGCTATTTGGCGATATAAATAGGTGAGTGAAGTGCGGCAACAGATCAACCTATATAAATTTAACAGATATGGATAAATCTGTCAAACTTTCACAGACAATTTTGAACTTAATGGCTCGTTTATAAAGATTAATATCGGTTGCGAAATATTAACATATTTAGGTAGCTTGATCTGTTGCGTATACCAATGCAGACCACCTTTTGTATAAGGTCTACCTCAGGTATTGTTTTCACTTTGATTCAATCTACCGCGGTCCGGCGAAGTATACTCACACTGCAGGAAGTGTATAACCATGAGCGTGAGCGAGTAGGAGGAGAGCGTGCGCTGGCGCGCGTCGTTGATGTTGTGCGCCTGCGCCCACAGCTTGGTCAGTGCCACCAGCGGCCGCACTCGCCAGTCCACTGAACGAACAAGTATTTTTTTACTCCAATTCTCCTTTCTCCAATGCGCTATAGCCAAAAGGTTCCGGCAGAGTAGAATAGTATCTCCCTCTGCACCAGGTGTCGTAAGAGGCGACTAAGGTACTAGAACCGACAGATGGCGGTATATATACCCGAAACAGTGCAGCTTAAATGCATTGGGTAGAAACAGGCAGCAGCATTCCCGTCGCGACTTCCAATGGGTGTCATGATGATGATGTATGCGCTATACTTATCAGTAACTGCGACTTCGTCAACATGGAATAGTAATTTATTTAATTTAAATCGGATCCTTATTTTTATTTGATATTATAATATATAGCCTTCCTCAATAATTGGATTATCCAACATAAATAACTTATCGGTCCAGCGGTTCCTGAGATTAGCGTGTTTAAACAAACAAACCTACTCTTCAGATTTACAATATTAGTATAGCTAAATTTGAAGCGATTTTTGTACTTGTTTTAAAGTAAATTGCACAAAAAGATTGAACGAAAATGTAATACAGTTAGTGTTAAGAAGTTCTGCTGTACAAAGCTAATAATAATTTGCCCTAAAGATATATTCGATTAATTAAAATAATCATTACTCACTGTTGTCTATTGAAAGTCAAGCAAATGGTGAAATAAACTTGTATCACCGCTATTTTTAATATTTGTTTTAGTAATTAAATCATTTTATATAATTAATATGGCTGAACCAAGTTTGCCGGGACAGCTAGTAATATCATTAGGCTAAAGTTTGTGAGTATAGATGTATGCATGGATGTTTGTTATACTTTCACGACGTAATGGCGGAACAGATCTGGATGAAATTTGGTACAGGGATAACTGGATTAGTAAAATATTATTTTTAAGGACTTACTTCTGGAGTATCCGTAGAGAAGGTTGGTGTTTCTAATGCCGACAACGTTGTTGCAGTTGAGGTCTACCTGCAGCCCGTTGCGCGCGTCGCGGAACTTCAGGATCGGCACTTTGGCTTGGATCAGTTCTGCATCTGTTTTCAGAAAAAAAAGGAATATTGCAGATACCGGGAAGGGGGGTGCGGCAGACCAAATGCACAATTTAACATTTATCTATAAATGAAGATGGGGAAGAAAATGGGAGATAGAATATATAATTAACATGTTAAATGACCCTTATGGTCCCTTGGGGTGATCAAGGTCATCAGTATTAATAATAATAATAAATTTATTAAAAAGCAGTTACATGCATATTTCAATTGCAACTCGAAATCCTGCATTAATTAAAAACTGGTACAAGCCTCAAACCTCTCAAACTATTGATATATTCAATTTTATACTACAACTGCAAAAAAAGATGGTATTATGAACATAATCGAATTAAGTAAATTATATTTCGGAAATATTATATTATATATAGTTTGGCTAGGCGACCCGCTCGAGGCGGCGGGCCCAGGGCCGGGTACCCACCGGGGTCGAAGCTCTTGATGTAGCTGAGGATGTAGTCCAGGTGCAGCAGCGCGTGCGCGCGCGGCTCCACGTTGTCGAGCGGGCGCACGTACAGGCACAGGTCCATGTCGGACGACTCCAGCCCGAAGCCGGACATCGTGGAGCCCACCACGTACAGGCCGTACCGCGGGAATATCGACTGCGGGGTACAATTCTACTATCACCTCTACTGCAGCGCTGCGCAGATTCTTCCGCGTAATGTTGTCGAAACTTTATACTAACTCCACATTTACCTTAAGGGATGATCATGGAAAATATATTTTACACGTGACTCTCAATAAAGAACATCATGATTTTAAATGAAGAACCTTTATACTGTATCTCATTACAGTAACTACAAAAAAGCAGTTCACCAACAATCATAAATGTATTTCTTAAATACACAGTTTTAACACCCAGACAGAAAAACACAAATATCATATAAATACACTCAATTGCAAAAAATGGGCGGTTTTGATTTTAATTCTTCTTTAAAAAAATACGGTACCTAAATGATTTTAATCATTTGTACATGTTAGTGGCCGGTTTTAAAAATGCGGTGGTGTTTAAAACAGTACGTTCTAAATTCAAATTTCGTTTGATGCTCATTTTTACAGAAAACTACTTTTTATCCTACTTTTTTGGTGCAAAGTTCCAAAAGATAATATCGGTTTTTATAACTTTTAGTCAATTTTTATGAATTTATTTCGTGCTATTTATTTCGTTTAGCTGTCGCAATAATGTTAGAGAAAGTGGTAATAGGGTATTGTTCTCCGAAGAAAGCCTGGATATCTCTGTTCGGTGAAGATCGACGTCGGCGACTGCTACGAAGACGAGGAGAATGCTTTGCAGAGGCTTGTTTTGAAAAAATCACACCTTATGGTGGGGCTCTGTTATGTTTTGGGCAGGAATAAATTCAATGCATCGTACAGAGTAAGTCTTCTTTGAAAACGGTTCACTGACTGGACATCGATACATAACGGAAGTTTTAATTCCTCATGCACAACCCGCATTGGCCGCTTTAGACGAACACTCAATTTTTATGGACGACAACGCAACATTTAGAATGACATGGGGTCAACATCCTAGAGTAGGCACTTTTTTTTTTAGATCAGGTAGACAAACAAGCATACAGTCCGCGTGACAGTAAGCGTCAACGCAGCCTATAGGCGTTCGAAATATCTCAAGGCTATCACTAGCACGTTATCAACCTTGTGACTTGAAGGTATTATGTTAAACTTCACTGCTTCTTACACCCTTCATACCGGAACAGAGAAATGCGAACATTGCTATTTGGCGGTAGAAATAGGTGAGAGTAAGGTACTAATGCAGGCGACCTTTGTATCTAGCAGCTCTTTTCCATTCGCCCATGATCGCACGATATTTTTAAATTGGCATGATATTTGATATATTTTTATATAGGATAAACTAGGCGAACATATCTTAACAAGGTAGAAGAGGTATTAAAGAAGGGCCAGGTCAGACCAAGAACAAACGAGCGTGTATGAAAAGACTAATGCGAGTAAGGGAAGCGAGAGAGGTATGCCAAGATCGTAACAACAAGAGATCCATAGTCTCTGCCGAATTAATTTGGCGTCATAATTTATTAACGTTACTAAGCATATCATATAAAATCAGCCTAAAATTAAGATAATTGAGGACACGCTTTAGTGTGATAGATATTATTGAAACCTTTGTAATGTTAAGAACTAAAGACCAAGAAAATATATGATATATTAAATTAGATAAAAAAAAGACCGCGCCGAGACGCGAGATGGAAACTCGAGAAGACATGCGAATTAAACGGAATCTTAAACACGACGTCAATGTAAACAATACTATTCTGTATCTCGTAAAACGTCACGTCTCCGATGACGAAGCACCGCCGTGCGTAAACACCGGCAGGTTAGTGGAGTACGTCTCTGGCGTAAACGATGAAAGCTATAAAGCTTATCGGAACGGCTGCATACGGAATTTATTTCAACCAGCGACCTTAATCAAGGTTAAAGACATTTTGTAATAGCGGAAAAAGTGGTCAGTTTTATTAGTTTTGTGAAAGAAGTCATCACCATATCATAGACGACCATTTGTGAATTCTATCAATTTTGAGGTCTACCTGATGTAAATTACAGCTTTGTACTATTTACCTATTATATATAGACATATTCGTCTATTTCAGGCAAGAAATAGTGTAGAGTAAAATTCTAGAAAATGTTGAACCTACGTCCTGCCTTCACTCATGTACAAATGAAAATCAAGTCCCTGCCTAGCCCAGCGAGAAATATATGGTCAAGTATAACCTAATGCTGGTCTCGTCAATTCCAGCGGAAGACCGTTTATTGTAAAAAAAAACCCTATGCCTAAATGTTCCTGTAGGGTTCGCGGGTTCTCATTGGGAACGACGGCTATCACTCGAGCCGTCGTTGGGCACAGGAATCATTGTTCGCAAAGGACTGTGCGAGTCCTGCCGCATTAGCGCAGTATCCGTTCAAGGCAGAGACTGCATACGTTTGGATGTTGTGCGAAAAGAATGTGTGAAGTGTTTGTGTATGTGGAGTGCCAGTGAGAGGGAGACGGTGAGAACCATTTACAGAAGTGACGCGGTCTGAGAGAATATATGAATAATGCTCACCTTAATAGTAATGTATAGATACCGCCAGAGGTTCATCTTCTTTCTAAACGTCTCCTCAGTCTGTTGCGACTTTACGAACTTTTCCCACATCTCCTGCGACAGTGTGTCCCATTTTGAACCTGAAACAAACCATTAAACCTAGTAAAAATCAATACAAAATTATGTTTTTCTCCACGATAGTCACGAGATATGCTTAAGGTCATCCGATAATTTAACACTGAACATGCCATTATTCTGGTTTTTACGGAACTCCTTCAATGTTAAGACTATATAGGTTTTTGGAATGCGCTGCTTGTAAATGTCAGTTTTAGTTCCGCCTAGGAAGACCTATATCCAGCAGTGGACGTTCTACGGCTGATAAGATGATGACTTCCTCTTTCACAAAATTACTGCCTACTTTTTATACCTGATAAAGATAGCTGTTCTCACTTTTAGGCGGATGGTGATGGAGATTCCTGTCACTTTAAAGACTAATCTAACAGAAGACCACAGTATTCATTACTTCAAATTGTATGTGTTTCTTTGTTATAAAAATAATAGTAGCATTTTTTTATATACTCATTGGTATATAAGTTTTTTGTTATATAGTCATGCATAATATCATTATAAGATTTACTTTATTTTCTTTTTATAAATAAAATAGTAGTACAAGTGGGGGGCTTGTCTTATAAACCCAGATTTATATCACGCTCCACTTGAAATCTCCATTACTTTCGAGTCCACTACTCAGCGTGGGTCCATGCATCCTAGTAATATTAAGAATGACAAGGACTGGAATTTTATCAAAACCAAAGAAACCGCTCTGTATCGCTCTATATATAGCATAGAATGGAAATGATTACAACACAGTGGAAATGTACATCTTGCTTTGAACTCGTTTTACGATTCCATTTAGCACTTTTGATAAACTCGTCCCCAAAAAACAAAGGTCCAAGTACCTCTAAAGGCGATATCCTATCTGGTTTACTGCGAATATCATTAGGGATATAAGGAAGAAGATTAGACTGCATACAGTTTGGAAACAAGCGAAGATACATTCTAGTTTTCCAATATGAGGGCCTGTTTTAAAATAAGAATCTCCTTAGTATACGAATCCCACATGAGGAGGTTGGAGTGTAATCTGCAGAGATATTCTCGAAATTTATCGTCATGTGAGAAGTCTTCGGTCCTCTGGCGTTATTGAGCAATGTTATTTGCCAGGGTGTTCGTTGTTCTGGTACCGACGCAGCGAATGCATTTAACTCTCTATTCTCTGGCATCTATGTCGAAAACGGATTTTGGTTTTTCTTCTAAGCTCATCAATTTATTTAGTGATTATTTCACAGATCGACAATTTGTTCGCCACGACTGTTATGTATCGCAAGCATATCCAACGCCATCTAGTGTGACCCAAAGATCGATACTTCGGCCGTTAGTATTCTTGCTGATGGTAAAAGACGTAGTTGATCTGCTTAAATATACGAAATATCTACTTTATGCTGACAATCTAAAATGATATGCAGAAGTCAAAGATTTTATTTTTAAAAGGCAGATTGTTTACTGATACAGGAGGACATTAATGCCTTATATAAATGGAGTAACGAGAATGGCTTAGAGTTTATTCAGCATTCGATCCGGACGAAGACATCGAGTGTTTGCGCCTCTGACATGTCTTACTGAAGCGCGTGCGCATTCACCTTTATGCCAAATGCAGCAGGCACTTAACGCACTCCTTATGTGTTAACCGGATTTTGACGTATATGTGGACAACGTCAAATTATTAACAATTTAGCTCGATGTAAAAGAATTATATTTTTTTGTTAGAACTTCAAAATTGTGTAATTGGGATAACCTGTATAATTATGTTAATAATTATTATTATTATGTTTTTTTTTCGTGTACAATAAAGAGTATTATTATTATTATCGACCAACCTTGATCACACGATACATATAATAAAAACAATTAATATGTAACATTATTTACTTAACCTCATCATCATCATAGCAGCCGCAAAACACCTGGACATAGGCCTCCCCAAAGAGGGGGAATTTGTCCATAATTGCCGCGCTAGGAGAGCCTGGTGGCAATTGCAGAGCGTAACTTCGCGACGGAAATGCTGCCCATCTCCACCCTTTTGTTTAGGCTACGATTTTAAGTTGCTATACCGCCATTCGGCGGTTCCGATATCTCGGTCCCCTCTTACACCTGGTACATGAGGAGGTACTATTCTACTCTGCACTGCCTGTACCACAATACCTTGTTAAAATTTACTTATGTCATTGTAAATCCCTATCGACAGTCTATAAGCGATCTCCCCAAGTGATCTCCAATTTGACTTGTTCTATAGGGCCGGTATCCAGAACACATCGGTGTCTAAATATTCCTGTGGGTGGACGCCCTACGCTGGTCTTGCAGAAGCGTGGTCTCTAAACTCTCTTACGGTTCCATCGAACGACGGTGCGAAGAGGGCAAGAAATGTTATTGTGGGTTATCCCTAAGATATATGCCATCGCGAACTTTTTTATTGACCTAAGGTGTACAATGCTGTTGTAGCTACATCATTTTGATCTGTCAGATCGGGTTTAGACAACGTTTGCAAGTTAAGCATAAAAAAATGTGTTTATTTACGACACCACATTAAAGAACTCTAAAATATCAGTGTTCTACTATATTATACACGTATTACACATATAAACCATGCCCTTGTATCACCATCTATTAAAATACCGCATCATAATCCGTTGCGTTGTTATAAAGATCTAATAATACATAGGAACTATGTAGTGATTGTTTTATACATAAGTCATCAGGCTTCAATTTTGGCTAAGAAAGTTTGTACACATTATCGTTTCAAATTAAAAATTAAAATTAGATTATTTCAGGTTTCGTACCGTTAAATCTACATACAAACATTACGCCTGTGTCCCATCGGGGTAGGCAGCGACTATGGATCTCTACTTGTTACGATTTTGGCATACCTCTCTTGCTTCCCTCACTAGCATCAGTCCTTTCATACATGTTAGTTTATTTTACTTACTAACTGGTACTTCTAACCTGGCCCTTCTTTAATACCTCTTCTACCTGGTTAAAATATGCTCGGTCGTCCTATACCAACCCTTCCATTCACTTCCGCTTACATATTTGTGCAGTCATTCTAGTTGCATTTGCCCCATATACCAGATAGGGCTGATGCTGCGGTAATTATAAGCTTTGCTGCGACCGTACGTCTTTGTACAGGGAAAAATTACTGTTTTGCACCAATCATTTGGTACTTTGCCTGTCCTCTAGCACAGGTTAAAAAGGTAGTACAGCTGACTGACTATTATTCATTCTCCAGCCTTCAGCATCTCAACAGTCGCTTTTTCATTCCCTGCAGCTTTTCCAGCTTTCATACTTTTTAGTACACTAAAATTTTCATCCATACTTATGTCGATTTCGCAGCTATCATTTATCTCTTCTTTTCTCTGTATCTCTTGCATCATTTCTTTCAAACAGGCTTCCAAAATATTCCTTCTATCGATTAAGTGTTCGCTCTTCATCTTTCACAATCTCATCCATATGTTCTCTAATAACACTGGGAAGAAGATGATTTTAACCTTGCTTGCTGTATCGACTTCCAGAACAGCTTAATATTATCCTTAATGTTATTAGATAACCTCTTGTCTAATTTATTTTTTATTACTTTCTTTTACGCTACTATTTCGTTCACAATTTTTTTCTCGCTTTATCTCTTCTTTTTCTCGCATACATAATTAATACTACACATTCTACGGTTAGCATTCGCTTGTAACCAGTCCAGCCAGCCAGCCCTTCTTCTCACACACTGCCTTTCGTACTTCTTTATCACACCACGTATTCCTCATTTGTTTAACATTGTTTCTCTTAGAAACACCACACACATTTATTGCTGCATACACAATAGACTGTTTTATTCTCTTCCATACGTATTCTTTTAGACTTCAGTGGTCCTTTTCCATGCATTCCAGTTATTTTTTCAAAATATTCTTATATTTTTCATTTATTTCTTCTTGCAATCTTTGCACTTTCACTTTCTCTAGTACAGTTGTAGGCTGTCGAGTGTGATGTCGCCAACGCTTAAACAGACCACTTAAACGACTGATTACAAGAAAGAGGTTTGTGTCAATAGTCACCCTGCGTTACACCCTTGTATCCACAACCTTCCCTTTGAGCCTTTCATCTACTATCACAAAGTCTACCATACTGTTTGTATTCTTTCTTTCCCACGTATACATGTGAATCTTCTTATGACAAAATACCGCGTTTGTCACACAAAGACCCATTCCAAACATACACCTAACACATTAATACCATTCTCATTGATTCTATCATCGCCATACTAATCAATCATTTTCTCATACTCTTCACGTTTAACTCCAACTGATTTAACTCTAATTTCTTTGTAAACATCAATCTGTAGTAAACGAAACAATATTTTATAGCCTCTATAATAAGTAATTTCATTATTAAACAAACCGTTTGAAACAAATTTATTGCTAAAAATTATTACTGGTTCAATGATTATTTTAATGAAAGTGCTTGAGATTTTTCGGAGTGCTTAGGATTGTCGATACATTTAAGCCATATTGTAATTACTGTATCTAAAATAAATGAAAAATTTAAATAATTATATTAATAATCAATAGTATAGTGGGCATAAAACATTGCATTAAGCATTACTATCGACCCGCCACAGAAACGCATGGATGTTTCTCTGGATCTGCTGGACCGATTTGGACGGGACTTTCACTGACAGATAGTTCACGTAATAAGTAGTAACTTAGGCTATATTACATTACGCTACATACTATATATATATGTGGCAAATACGGGTGAAAATTTACGTTCGTTAGGTGCTCTGCGTGGAGGTTTGTAGTTTGAAAGAAAATATATTTCCCGCCACAATTCCACGCGGACAAACCGGGCAGAGCTAGTTACAAAATAAAATTATATATATACACATATTACGATCGTGGATGATTTTGTAGTTTTTTTATGATGATGTACACCCATTTTGAACCATCTCGTCGGGTTCAGCCAGCGCTTGCTATGTAATCGCAAAAATGTGTTTATTTATTGGAAATCTACAAGTATTTAAATCCCATTGGAAATCTCTAAAATTATCCAGTGTTTTATTCCTATTAACTAGTGTTTTCTACTTTATTATGCATGTATTAGACATATAAACCTTCAGCTTGAGTCACTATCATTAAACGCATCCAAATCAGTTGCGTAGTTTTAAAGAAGACATAGGGACAGACAGACAGCGGCATGAGACTTTGTTTAATATGTAGTGTTAGTATAAACTTACCATTGAGCAAGTCGTCGGGCGTGAATTTGACCTGGAAGGGGTACGAGGTGTTGAGGTACCGCTCGGGCGCGATGCGCCTGGGCCGAGCGTGCGCCTCCCGCCCGCGGCGCGACCGCCACTCGCGCCACTCGCGCGCGCCGCCCGCGTACGCGCCGCCGCCGTACGCCGCGCATCCTGACACGCTGGGGCCGGCGCTGCGCTCGGTGTTTCTAGATGCTATGTCGCCTGCACGACAACAAATGTGTCGAATTAGTTATTTGTAAGTTCTTTAGCCGTAAGGTACCATAGAGGTAGAATAGTACTTCCCCCAGAACCGACAGATGGTGGTATATCCATCCACAACAGTGTAGCAAAATGCCTGATCAGGGGTGGGCAGCAACACACCCGTCGCAAGTTACGCTCTGCAATTGCCAATACACTTGCTCAGCGCTGCAATTATGGTCAACGTTCCCCCCTTCTTAGGGAGGAAGTTTCCTGCTGTGGACTTCCAATGGATGATATGATGATGAAATTCATTTTACTAATAGCAGTGCCCTGCTGTTTCACCTATCGGGTCCATCAAATATGTATCACAATGTAGGGCGTGTAACGCAAATTGTATAAAGTAATTTTATATATGTTTGGTTTCAAATCAAAAACTATGGTCGATTTCATTGCTTTGCAAGTTTACATATTTTCTTTAAATGTACTAGATGTTATATGGTAGAAATCTATACTGATATTATAATCCGCTGGTCTGATTTGAAAAATTCTTTAAGGGAAGGAAAGCTACTATTTATACTATACTAGCTGCCCGCAACTCCATCCATATCTCTTTACCCTAACTTATATAAACTTTAAATGTCATGTTTATATATATCGAATATATGGTATAAAAAATAATTTTTAAGTTTCTAGCTCTAAAAATAGCGATACTTCTATACATACAACTTTTCATCTCCCGTCTCATAAAATTTCATCAAAATTGGTTGGGAGTTGGTTCGTTATATATGTAAAGCGAATTTACTGTAGATATATATATATATATATGTTATTTTTTGCGCTTATCTATATAATTTATTGAAGTTTACCGGGGATATAAAGAAACGCGGTATTTCATTTCAAATACCAATGTAATGCGAGCATTCATAAACTTATCTTATAACCAAGACAGGCTGGTGATTTTATCTAATGATACTCTATTTTTTACGCACAATTTTCTATTTCCACAAGATAACTATTTCGCTTTGAAAGGTAGATATAAGGTTTCGTTATAGCATTTTTAAACAAAACGTGAGAATTACGCATAAGCTTCGGTTGTCACGTTTGCCTCGTGCATTGATATAAAGAATAGAAGGTCATACTGGATTTTCGTGTAATTAGATTTTTTTATATAAGACCAGGTCGACGAACATGCATACAGTCCGCGTGATAATAAGCGTGATCACTGGTCTCTATAGACACTAGTTTTATCTAAATGAAAGCTAGTAAGTGTAGTAAGCTAAAAGATTTCAACCTAGTGACTTTAAAATATTATGTCACATTACCTAGTAATTTCACTGCCCCTCTCACCCGCCAAACAGAACACTGCTATGTGGCGGTAGAAATAGGTGTGTCAGAGGTACCAAAGCAGCTATGATCTAAATGAGGTCTACTATGTGTATACTTTACCACTTTCGAAATATATATACCTATGAACTAATATTATAAAGCGGAAGTTTATTTGTTTGTTTAAATGCGCTAATCTCAGGATCTACTGGTCCGATTTGAATAATTCTTTTTTATTGGGTAGTCCATTTTTAGAGGAAGGATTTAGGCTATATAACATTACGCTGAGATCAATAGGAGCGTGGCGTCAGTGAGAAATGTTACAAAAACGGGGAAAAGGTTACTATACCTCCCAAAGTCACTATTCTACGCGGACGAAGTCGCGGGCACTGCTAGTATACCTATGAATATTTAAACCAGAATTTGTTACTATTTTAAGTCCAACAATAATTTATACATA
This sequence comes from Heortia vitessoides, assembly GCA_020976665.1. NCBI lineage: Eukaryota > Metazoa > Arthropoda > Insecta > Lepidoptera > Crambidae > Heortia > Heortia vitessoides. The sequence goes on from JACJUM010003129.1 coordinate 1,310,817, forward strand.
AATCCGAAGTCATCGTCACCATCATCATGTCGTAAAACATCTGCTGTTGAACATAGGACCCGCCGATAACGTGGGATATTTATCTATAATTATAATTGAAAGGGCAGGCGTGGTGGCAATCGTAGAGCATGACTTCGCAACTGGAATAATAATGCTACTGCCCATCACAGTTCTGTTGCCTTTTAACTACTCTGGTCCAGATATATTAATATAATATATAATTTCTTTGTTGTCTAATATACGTAACACAATTGCTTTAAAATACTTAACAGCTCAGGTCAATATAAATAAGTCAATAAATCAATTCTCACAACATTTCATACAATTGACCTGATTTCGTAATAAGTCACTCAAAGCACTTGTGTGCAACAGACTGTTGCCTTTAAACTACTCTGGTTCAGGTTGATCTACCGAACTATCAGGAACGGAACAAGAATTGCAATATTTTGTCGTTATGACTACATCTGACTATTCACATCTTACCATTTGCGTATGAAATGTCTGAAAACTATGGAATTCGACATTTGACTAATCAATATTATTTATACCACAGCTCATACAATGCCCTGACACCGACCTAAGTCGCTTAAAGCACTTATATTAAATACATCAGACAACTGAAGAATCACAAATATAATACTTGAATACATATTCTAACAACCAGACACATAACAAACAAATATCATATAAAAGTTAGTCCTGGATGGGGATCGAACCCTCGACCCTTGGCGCATAAGACAGGATCACGCACGACCATCTGCGCCATCGGGCCCGTCAACATATAATAAAAAACTATGTCCAAAGCTATAAATACTTCTTTGTATTTCAGTAGTCAGGTTTATAATGTGCTGATCACGTATATGTGTACAAAGTACAATCGGAACAGCGACCGTGAGATGATTTCGATTTTCTTATCTGCGTTGTCAAGGCTGGGCAGCTACATAACAATAAAGACGTTTGAGCGGCCACAGGAATGTTGCAGAGATCAGTCAATAGGTTACGTTTATGTTCTAATTGACTTTTTTTTTGAACCACGTATTTTTTTTAATATTTATATCTTACATACTGTCTTGACGGGCCCGATGGCGCAGATGGTAAATGTCTTATGCGCCAAGGGCCGTGGGGACGATCCCCACCTAGATTTATGATGATATTTATGTTTGTTCTGTGTCTGGGTGTTAAACATGTGTATTTAAGTATTATATTTGTGATTCCTCTGTTGTCTGATGCCTTTGATATAAGTGCTTTAAGCGACTTAGCTCGGAGTCAGGTCAATGTATGAGCTGTGGTGTAAATAATATTGATTAGTCAAATGTCGAATTCCATAGTTTTCAGACATTTCATACGCAAATGGTAAGATGTGAATAGTCAGATGTAGTCATAACGACAAAATAATATTGCAATTCTTGTTCCGTTTCTGATAGTTCGGTAGATCAACCTGAACCAGAGTAGTTTAAAGGCAACAGTCTGTTGCACACAAGTGCTTTGAGTGACTTATTACGGAATCAGGTCAATTGTAAGAAATGTTGTGGGAATTGATTTATTTGTTTATTTATATACCTGCTGTTTTAAGTCTTAGAAACCGTAAAAGTGTTACGTATATCAAACAACAAAGGAATTATAAATGTTTGTCCTAAGTTGGGCTGCCCCTCTTAGGTTTCAAGATAGGGCCTCGAATGCCCCATCGGACCTGTCAAATCACTTTAATCATTAGAGTTAGACAAAATGCTATGAGTTTACTTAGCCTTTTGAAACATCAACCATATTTTTTAAAAATGAATACATGGAAAAAAAATCGTAATCAGATCAGGGAATAGTCGGATTGCGGTGATGTCTCGCCATCTCACTCGCGCGCATTACGCGATACGGCTGTGACATTATATGTTCGTATCTCCATCCTGGTCACGTGTAATGGCATTTCCCATTTGACAGTAATTCAATAGTTTTTGAGTAGATTATAAAAATATATAATTATGTATTGCCTCATTACAGATAGATTACATTACCTAGTCTGTGCTTTGCTCTTTCTTACGTGCCTTGCAGTTTTAATTCGTAAACAACAAAGCAAATACAAATAAAATGTATTGCACTACACAGAATATTTCGTTTACACATACATATTCCAGTTATTTCTATTTTATGTTACAGCAATGTTAATTTATTGATAAACGCTTACGGGCCTTCTATCTCAGGCCGGCCCTGACTACCAGGGCAACGAACAAGTGTCGGAATTCCTCAGGCGGGAATGTTCAATTATCATTTTTATTACAGAAACACCAGGCACAGATGCGCAAACAGCGCTCTCGGAAAATAAAAAGTTTCCTTCAGTAGTATGATGCGGCCCATCTGTCCGTATTTGGTTAGTGTCTGGCTTGTGACTACATCACATTCTGTTTACGATGTTATCTAACACGCTTATCATCACGCCGAATGTGTTAACTGCGCGGGCACTGGAGCAATTTTTGATACGCAAATAACATATCTAGAACGAGACGCTATTTTTGTTTTTGACTAAATAAGCATTCGATTTGGGGATATATTTTGCCTATTGATAGGTAAATTATCGTACTTTATATATTATCCCTGAGGAACCCTTTATATACCGGAATGAATTTCATATCAGTCTCTGGCAGCTAAACTATAAGTATATTTGGGGATAAGTGTTATGTCGGAATATTATTAATATTTGTGTCAAATATTATTTAGACCTGATCATTCGTTCTGAGGTTGAGGTTGTTAAGGGATAGCCGGATGGAACGAAGTTCCTTTCATTTATTAGTGAAGTATTTGTAATAAAATCAATATCCGGAACTTGTGCAGAAACACTGTCGGGATTCACTAGTGTTTTTATTAATTATTATGTACAAAAAACCTGAATAAACTCAACAAAAATAATTGTTCACTGTTCAATGCGAAATAGAAAGATGAAACGTAAATAATTTGCTATTATAAATAATGGCTTTCCATAAGAGAGAGAGAGAGAGAGAGAAAGACAAACAGAGAAACACGAGCACGCCGCGCGGCTTACAACTATAGCAAAAAGTGTCGTTACAACTTTTGGTCTTAATTATTTCCGTTAGTCCCTTTCGCAACGCGCGACAAAGGAATCCGATCAAAAATATATCAATAAAAAACACAAGTGCAAATCTCGTGATTCTCTTTACTCGCGTTACTTTTCGTCCTAGAAAAACGAGCACTGCGATATATTTTATAAAGTTACGTGGACGGAGTATCAACATACCAAGATAGTTCCTTTCAACTACGATGGAAACTAGCATGATAAGCTGTCACCATAGCGTTTCGACATCTGTCGCCGTGTGCGGTTCCAAAGTATCTGAATGAAGTTCCTGCCTGCTTTGAATTTACTATATTCAAAAACCATAATTGGTATATATAAATGGTATTAAAATAGAGTCAAGTCAAAAGTACCAAGAATAAACGAGTGTGTATAAAAGGACTAATGCGAGTAAGGGAAGCGAGAGAGGTATGCCAACATCGGATAACAAGTGGAGATCCATAGTATCGGTCTACCGCGATGGGACACATGCGTGATGTATATATGTATATCAAAAACCTATATCGGTCGCATTACAAAAGAAATTGAAAATCAAATGTTTTTTGTTATCTCACTCACCAACGCGGTTAAAACTTTCACAACATCAAAGTATAGATAGTTTAAAAACTACAAAATAATAAAAAGAAACCGTCTAAAATCAGTCCAATGATTTTTTATAAATGAATTCGTTCGATCTGGTAAAAAGACAAATATATATTGATAAAATTCCTTAGTTCTACTAGTGATCCTATGAAATTATTAGGATAGATCGAGACACGCAATGATAGTCTTTAGTCAGTCAGTCATTGTCAGAACTGAACAGTGGTCCTCACTGAACATATAGCTGTAAGCTACGTACAACATCTCATACATTGATCTGACGTGAGGTAATTTGCTTAAAGTACTTGTGTTACGGACAGCAGGCAACAGAAGAATCACAAATATAATACTTAAATACATATTTTAAACACCCAGTTTGACATATGGGACAGGATCATTACCATCTGCACCATCGGCCAGTAAATCATATGTAATTAAATATTTAATTTGTGATAAAAAAAAAAGATTTGTAAGGTATCCCGAAACGACTATGAAGGTTTGACATTACCGGCGCTCCACTGAATTAAGTAGGCCCGAAAGCAATACAGCAGAGGGGCCCTGCAGGATGGACGAGGCAGTCTATCGTAACAACTATCAAAACGATTGACGTAGGTACATTGAACCTTGGTAATACATTCATGAAGTACATCAAAAAAGGAAACCTTGCTCACTTATTTTATAAATTATCATTACAGCCATTGAAAGCCGCCTTTCCAAGAAAGAGGGAGTATTGCCCATAATTGCCGCGATGGGCAAGCGTGTTGGGAATCGCAGAGCGCAGCTTTTGCGACGGGCATGCTGCTGCCTAACCCCAGCCTGTGCATTCGAGCTACACTGTTTCGGATGGATATACCGCCATCTGTCAGTTCTAGCACCTTAGTCGCCTCTTACGACATCTGCTCCAGAAGGATGTACTATACTCACGGCTAACCGACTACGAGATAAGTAGCTTAAAGCATTCGTGTCACAGATAACAGACGAATTACATATATAATGTTTAAATACATATACAACAACCAGACCCTGAACAAATTAATTTATTTTATTTAATATCTGTCCAGGTTAAAGATCGAGTCCACAACCCTTGGCTCGCAAAATAAAAACACTACCTAGGTATACCTATATAACGTTTTTTTTGTTATTAAGTTACTACCAAGTTGTAATGTGTTTTGTTATGACGCTAATATTTATTAAACTAATATTTTTCTTAAGAACACTTTTTATTATAAAACTAATAGAGAAAAAAAACCGGTCCACCCATATCTTCATCTGCATTTTATGTAGGTACATACTTGCTTCGCACGGATGCAATCAGGGTAAAAGAAATAGTTATATCCTTTAAACACCATCGCGGACTATTTTGTAGGCTTTATGGTGTACTAGTACATTTATTGACCCATCTCGTCGTGTTCAGCCAGCGTTTGCAATGTAATCGCAACAATTATCGTCGACTGTTCCGACGAGACCATTAAATACGAAAAGGTAGTTTTTTAAAATGTTGTTAGGTAGGTAGGAAGTTCAAAAGTTAGACTCCAATAGTTAGGTCTGGGTTTAGACTAGCTGACGACGGCTACGGGATCAACGGGTATAAATATACAATTTTGTTACGAATCCGAACAGCGTCAAGTCAGAAGATCTGTCATTATACATTTAACTTTATACATACGAATTTTGTGTCACGGCGTTTCTCCGAGATGAACTTCAACTACTGAATATATATATATTAATTTATAGTCGACCGGCCCGATGGCGCAGCTGGTAGTGATCCTAACTTGTGCGCCAAGAGTCGTGTCGTGGGTTCGATTCCCACCAGAGAAAATATTTATATGATGATATTTGTGTTTGTTCTGTGGCTGGGTGTTAAATATATGTATTTTAAGTAGTATATTTGCGTTGACTCTGTTGCCTGGCGTCCGTAACACAAGTGCTTGATATGAGTTATGAGATGTGGGAATTTATTCGTAATAGTAACATTTTTTTCATAAAAAAACATAGAACAGGACTACGTCTGTCGGGTTAGCTACTATCTTTAAACTATAGTCTGTATAAGATTTATGTTACACACGTACATCAAGCCTGTGTCTCACCGGGATAAGCAGACCATGGATCTCTACTTCCTACGACCTTGACACACCTCTTTCGACACTCACACTCGTGACTCACCACATGGATATCTTGTCACACTATTCTTTAATCCATCTCATACCTACTCCATACACGCTTATATTATTGGAAAGTTATTAAAATACATTATTATTTGAAGAGGACTAAACATCCATATTTTTATTATAAATGTCTTTTTATAAACGCGAATGTTTGTGAGAACGGATGTTTGATACTTTTTTACGCCGGATGTTTGATACTTTTTTTAAAAAGAAATGTCAACAAAGATTTACAGGTGAGCAGCATAAAGGTTCATATTGATCTAAAAAAAGTAGGTAATTTAAAGACTTAAAGACGAATTTAAAGAGAGAATAGAGAAAGAAAATTTTATGGCAAAATAAACCTTTTTTCTGCTCTCCTTTTAACCTTCTTTTTTACGTAAGGACCGTCGATTAACATATCTGGATGAAATTTTGCACGGAGATTGACAGTGAAGTAAAACATAGGTCTCTTTAATCTCGAAAACAAGACCCCGTGGGATAGATCTAGAATCTTCATTATTCTTGTTGGAATTGTCACGACTGTTTGCACAGTTTAGCTGTCAGGTAGCAATAAATATTTTTTCTTGGAACAGCAATTTCTTCAGGAATACGAAAAACATGGGCGCAAAGCTAGTTTAAAATAAAACCCTTGAAATTGATCTGTGAAGTGTAAATAGAACGGAGATGTAATGTAAAATTCATCATAAGATATTTACGCTAAATACACATGTTTTGTTTATCTGATGTTTGTACTTTGTAGAGGCTTTTATAAGGATATGGCATCTTCATCATATCCTAATTTATGAATTGCCTATGAAAAACCTCAATGTAATACACATATTTGATTTTAGTATAAAAATAATATGGTCGAACCGTTCGGTTCTTGATAGATAACTGACCAATAAAAACTAGTCCTACGTAGTATTTTCTAAACAGGGTTAGTCACTAATTAAATTGGTTTTACTCCGCTAGTAATGTATCAAGCAGAATACAGATCCATTAAAGTGGAATTACCCATAGACAATAAAATATTATATCTTCTTTATCCACGGTATTTAGTGGAAAATGGCCGTTCATAGACACTATCGCATGCCGTATCCCATCATATAAACAAATATCATAAGACGTGAGGTACCGGTAAAATAGAATAGTATGGCTAAGGTATCAGAACCGACAGATAGCGGAATATTCATTCGAAACAGAGTGGGTCAAATGCACAGGGCGGGAATATGCAGCATCATCCCCCTCGGGAAAGTTGCGCTCTGCGGTTACCAACACGCTTACCCAGCGCGGCAATCATGGGCAAAATTCCCCTATTTTTCGGGAGGTCTATGTCAAGCAGTAAACTTCCAATGGCTGATATGATAATAAGGAAAGATTTGATTTTATGTTTACTGTTTTTGAGTATCTGGGAAGTGTTTTTACGAGAGATAGGGAGTATGAAGTAGACATTGAATGAAGAGAGAAAGCTGGATATAGCAGTGGAGCCTGACATGCTTTTAAGGGCAGCCAAAATGTGGCAAAAAGGGCACGACTGTTCATAGAGGTGTGTTGATTACAACACTGACTATGAGAATGAATGTCGGGTATGGCAGAAGAAGCACGCGAAGAATAAATGCTGTTGAAATGAGAGCACTTCGAAGTATGTATGGTGTGAGTTTAAAAGATAGATTAAAGAATAGTGTAATAAGAGATCGTTGTGAGAACAATATTGTGACAACAATAGAAAAACGAATGTCAAGATGGATTAGACATATAGAAGACGACCGAGGCGAACGTATCTTAACCAGGTGGAAGAGGTACTAAAGAAGGGTCAGGTCAGAAGTACCAAGTATGTACAAGCTTGTATGAATAGACTAATGCGAGTAAGGGAAGCGAGAGGGGTTTGCAAAGATCGTAGCAAGTGGAGATCCAAAGTCTCTGTCTGCATACCCCGATGGGACACAGGAGCGATGTATGTATGTTTTCTATATCAATTTAATGTAATTACTGGGGTGGTTTTTTTTCCTAGTAAAAAGCTGTATCTTTTCTACAGATAACAGACTATACAACATAAAAAAAGCAAATTGAGAGCAATCCAAAATAGAACAACGTAAGAATAACATCTTTAAAAAAACATTCATTTATTCCCGAAGTCCAATTGGTAACGGAAACTATACGGATGAAAATAGCAAAGCGCTGATAGTGGGAAGTTAAATAGTAAAAATAATAATACAAGACGATATCATTATTATTCCAATTTAAGTAATTGGAATATTAATTTATCTGTATAGTTAGTAGAAGTATCCCAAAGGACATACTCTGGCCAGTTTGCAGAATGAATTGTAAGTTTTATGCAGGCTTACAAGTTAGAAGCGATTAATGAATTCAGAAGCAAGCCAAATAAATAATCACGCAACATTTCACTCATTAACCTGACTTCGAGATAAGTCGCTTAAAACACTAGTGTTACGGACATTAAACAACAGAGGATCCACAAATGTAGTACTTAAATGCATATTTAACACCCAGACACAAAAACACAAATAATTCTTATGTTTGTCCTGGGTGGGGTACGCACTCACGACTATTGAGAAGTACGACATGGAAATTAATTGTCTGTACATAACCCGGTAGAACATATGACTTTATAAAGTATGTTAAAGAGTTTTTAGACAACTAAGTAGGTAATGAGTTTAGTCATTACGCACAAGTGGTTTTAAGAGGGTGACTCATAGCTTACATCGTGCCATAAATTCTCAAGAAAACTAGAATGCTTGCCGTGGGGTACCGGCAGAGTAGAATAGAACCTTTCCTGTACCAATTGTCGTAAGGGGCTACTGAGGTACCGGAACCGACAGATGGCGGTATATCCAACCGAAACAGTGTAACTCAAATGCACAGGGCGGGAATTAGCAGCAGCATCCCCGACACAAAAGCTACGATCTGCAATTGCCAACACGCCTAGCCCACCGCGGCAATTATGGGTAAGTTCCCCCGTTTTTGGGGAGGTTTATATATTGTGGACTTAAGACTTTAGAATGTTAAAAAATATTATTTTTTTGTAAAAATTAATAATGTTTACACAAAATTTAGATTTTACATATTAGCGGGTGTTTAGATCGCGGTAAAGTGAAACTGTTTCTGTTCAATAATTAAATAAAATAGACGACTCGAAATTACTACATATTTGTTATCTTCAGTAATACTATGAAATGATTAAGGTTTACGTTAAGGACATTTAATACTGAGAAATTCCATCAGAAAGCGGTAGTAGTACCAATTTTAAATGAGGTAGACTTTATTCAAATGTCATCTGCACACCAATGCCAGTGGTGTGGAGTGGTAAGAAGTACCGCCTCACTCTTACCTGTTTCTACCGTCAAAGAGCGGTGTTCTCATTGCTTTATTCCGGTGAGAGATTATGAGAGGTAATTACTGCGTATTCTGACATATTATTTTAAAATGACAAGGTTGGCAATGCGCTAGTGATATCCCTGTGAGTCGCAGATGGTAGTGATTCTATTTTATGCACTAAAGGTCGTGGGTACAATCCCGACCCAGAGCAAATATTAATTAGATGAATATTTGTATTTGTTCTGTGGCTGGGTAATATGCATGTGTATCAAGTATTATAATTGCATGTCCTCTATTGTCTGATATCCGTAGCACAAGGTTTAAGCTACTCATGATGAGACATCGTGTGAAATTATGTATTATTATGTATTTATATTTCGAGCGTTTATAGGCTGTGGTGACGTTTACAATCACGAGGACAGTATATATACTATTTGTTAACCTATATATACTATTGACTGTATATATACTATTTGTCAAATGATAAAATAAAAGCACGTGCGTACGCAAAGTCGCGAATATTAGTGTCAAGTGTGTTAAGTGTTTACATATATATTATACACTGACTGAAAATTATTAATCGAATGGGAAGATGTATAAAGGACTTATAAAAATATTCTTTTATAATCAACTTAGGATATGGTAGATACATATTATAAATAATTATTAATCAAACCTTACATGATTTCAACTTATACTAATGAGGCCATTCGAATATCACATTTGGATAATATATCATCAGAATATATGATTTCACAGTACCCTCTTTTTGTATGTCACAATGAATAAGTCAGTTGTATATAGATTCTATTTCTCAATTTTTTTTCTAATAATGTATTTTTATAATGATAATAAGGAATATTAGAATGCATAATACTACAAAGCTCACAGTTATGGCAAAATAAATAAGAGTTTATATTGGTGCTATAACTAAAACAACACACATGAAAATAAATTGTGGTAGTTTCCGCTTTGTAGTGAAAAGAAGTATATTACTTTTCCTTATATTTAAACATTGTGAAATGGTTACCGAAGGTAGAACAAAAAAATATGTTTACTTTTGTAACCTATTTCAATGGCTAAAGTGTATTTATTATGATATAGGAACATACATTATAAACTAGCAGTGCCCACAAATGTCCACACGGAATAGTGATTTTAGGGTTTATAGGTTAGCCTCCCGCAATAAATAGTCTATCCAAGGCTAAGAATTTTTCAAATTGGACCTGGTGTTACTGAGATTAGTGTGTTAAAACAAACTCCAGCATTATGATATTAGTATAGATGTATGTAGTTATTAAAGTTTGACTAATAAGATTTAAAAATATAATAATTATATTAAGTTTAGCTTATTTCTCACTAATATAAAGCATGTATTTTCCTACAATTCAGTGATGAGAAGAAATTTAGAGATCAAGAGAAATATGATAAAAGGAGTCTCAACTACTTTAACAGTGGAGTTCATTATTGTAGTAATGAGGGTAGATGTGGATATGTAATAACGATTTATTGTTTAAAATTTCCAATTGTAATTCAAAATTTTAAATAGTTAAATGTATTATCTTCATTAGTAAACAAATAAGTAAATTCAAAACAAATGTTCAAAATTGATAAATACACCAACAACTGACATACCTAACAAAGTGCTACCCTACATTAGGTATTTTTTTGTCTATTACAATCTCTAGTCTTATCTTTATTTAAGAAATCTTACCTTTCTCTCCCGACTTGTTCGATCCAGAAGCATTGCTAGATAGACTTGAATCGTCAGAATCATATCCAAAAGCTGTGTAATCTCCCTTGTTCTGTCTGTCACGGCGCTGCTGCCATCGGCGTGGGGTACCGTGTCCAGGGCTTGGCGAGCCTCCGCCTCGGGTTCCTGACCCTCCCATCACTTGCAGTACTTCTAGGGGATAGTGCCGAGGCTGTCCTGCCACCATATACAACGGCCCCGGACCTCCAAACCCTCCGTTCCCATGGTACATTATCGGTGCTCCTTCATTCATTGCTACCTCAAATATCTGCCGGTGAGAAGAGTAAAAATGAAATCACCGGCGAACCTACGAAATTCATCTTTTATTTCTAATACCGACCTGTATCTCGTGTGCTTATTTCGATGGAAGACCGACGCTCCCAAGCGTCTACTGTGGCATATTTTAATAAAAGTACGGTGCGACGTCGAATCTATTTATCTTGAACCACCGAAATTCGAGACGATCAGTCAGAGTGGAACGTCTTCACAGTCGTTGGCGGAATGGTTGGTGGCAATGCAAGTGTCGCTGGGCTCCCACCGTACAGACTAAATGAGCTACGTGATTATTTCGACGCCGTTAATTATAAATCTACCCACGAATAATCGCAAACTAGTAAATTCTAATGAAAAAGATCCGCCATGACTTTTGGGAGCTACTTTAGCGACATCTGACGGAACTTGTTAAACTGTCACACGTGATTTTATATTTTTTCTGTTTGAAAATGGCTCGCGTTCTATTTTCAGCCAGTGTTATATATTGAAAATCACACTTACGACTTTTAAAAAGTTTTCTGCTGCAGTCAATGTAAATTAAGTCAAATTTGGAAGTTCTACACTAGAATTAAAATATCTGAAAAGGCAAACAATCACATGATTTTAAAGAAATATTTTTTTTACTAATGGCAATAAAATTTATGACAAATGTTTGACGCAACTTTGACACTGTCAATTTTGTCAGTCACACGTAGAAAATAATAAGAATTTGGCAGAAAAATTAATAAATTCCTAAAAATTACTTCTGTTTTAGTTAAATATGGAAGATAGAAGTGTATAAAATTTTAAGTATTTTTATCTGAATATTATCTAGTGATGACGATGAATAAAGACTGCGTAACCTTAAAAGTGCAAAAAGTCAATAGAAACAAACTTTGTCGTCTCATTGTTTGAGTTTTATCGTTATCATTGAGCTAACATCGCTTTGATATGTCACATTTTGGGGATTTTATGGACGGTGTTCCCGTAAAAATATCGGAGAAGTATAAAAGGCCACCGAGAATCGAACTACCGTACAGCGTTGCTGAAGCTCCTCTGCGTGCTCAAAATGTTGTTGAGAGTGTTCAATATTGTTCCACATTTGAAAAAAATGTACTTTCTAAACTCAAGGAACTTAAGGGTGCAAAAGAGACGAAGAAAAACGAAAGACGACATCGTTTACAGCTGTTAGAGGAAGCTAAGCAAAAGAAATTAGACGCTATAGCAGCTGCTGAGGCGGAAGAAAAACTAAAACAGCTGAGTGTTTCCGAAGTATCATATCCAAGTACTGATGAGTTGAGTGCATTGTCTCCAGATGACAAACTAGAGGTTGATCAGAGCTGTCAAACAGAAAATGTTGGAAGTCCTGAGGAACCTGGAAATGTTTGTGATGTGTACCCTAAATGTACCGCCGCTCAAGACTCACATCCTGATATCCTTCAGCCTATCCAAGTGCAGACCAGCTACCATCAGAATAATTTGTTGGATGACCCTGATCCTCTGCAGGAGCTAAAGATGAGTACTAAAATTGCTAAAATACCTCAATATAGCAACATTGATACTCTAACATATAAAGATTTTGAGAATGACACATCTAGTCCCTTTGATAATGTTGAATTAAAGACAATAAATGATATGGAACTATTGGCACAAGTCTTGCAAAGTCAAAGAGACTCAAATACAAGTTGCCATCCCCAAGGTTATGTACCCGAGCAAACATACATACCTAATTGTGCAACTCAAGCTCAAGTTGGAGGCATGACATATATACCTAACTCATATGTAGAGCAATCTATACAGGGACCCGGAGTCATGTATTTGCAACAACCTTATCCTGTTTCAAATGGGTACTACATTCCAGCAGAACCAACCTGTGATAACACTATGCCACTGGAAAACCTTAACATGTATATGCCAGGTTTTCAATACTATGTTCCTACCAACCCATATCCATCGGTTGGACAATCTTATTACGATAACCAGTTACCAACCACATCTGGAGAAATGGCCGCAGTACCAAATGGCTCTACATATATACCACAGCCTTACTATTTTCATGTACCGCAGGTACCTTATGTAGCAGAAAATACTGTCTATAATTCACCCACACCTCAAGAGCAGACAACTGCAGCACAGCCAAATGAAACTCAAAGCCCTCCAAATTCTCAAAATATTATGAAATCAAGGTCTCGAAGTGTGCCTGATATTGTAAGAGAGTTAAATGAAGAGTTGGCTTCTGCAAAACTTCGAGCAAATGAAAGATCAAATAATGTTAGCCCAGCACCAAAAGAAGTCCCTTGCTCCTCTCATAGTAAAGAAAAAAAACATGAGAAGAGACATCGAAGGAAATCAGAAAATTTGCCTAATCCTTATGAGAAGTTTCCCCTAAAACTACAACTTATGTGCCAAAAGATCCATGCAATGGGCTTTCCATTAGACAGAGTTGCTAGAGTCTGTGGTCTTTTAGGTGATGATAATGATAAAAAGGTAAGGTTTTTTTCATGTATTTAAACACTAAACAAAAAATAATATTTTTTCTATATTACTTAAAATACTTTACTTACATACTATTAAATTATAAAACTTTCTTCTTTTAAGATAAATAAGATTTTAATGTCTAATTTGCTAATGACCTAATGAATAAGCCTGTTTGGCATTGTAAGTGCTTCAAGGTTCAGCATATTAAGAATTTGTTTTATAATAACTTAATCTGTTGCGGCAATGTTGTTGTTTGTTATTCAGAATAATGTATTGCTATTTTAGAAAAATATATAAACCGTCAAACTGAGAAACTTCCTTCTTTTGGAAAAATTATAAATTTCAAATAAATAGACCTTTCAGAAATAATTTAGCAGACATAAAACACTCTAGCTAGATGATAGAGATGATAGAACATAATATATTTATATTTTTTATAAAAAAATTTGTATGTTCAAATTAATTCTAAGTCAAAGTTGACATACTACTTTGAATGTTTTTAAAACAAACACTATTGCCCTTACATATATATGTATTATTTTATAGAGTAAGCACTAGTTTAATTATTGCCTGTTTAAGCTGTAGAAAGTATTCTAGTTTAACCGGATGACACAGATTATAGTCTAATGCCCTAATAGTACCTTATCTTTAAATGTTGTCAAATATTTTAATAAATTCCAGTTTATTAACCTACAAACTATATTTAGGTTGTGGCCTAATTTAAAATGTTTTTTTTTATTTTCAACAATTATATCTATTGGGATGTTCTAAGATGATTTGTTGGATTAATTTTATCAGATGCCATCATATTCCTTTCTCTGTAGAGAAAGGAATATGATGGCATCTGTCAAGTTAGAAGCTTAAACCCAAAAATCAACAATTAAGGCGCTGTTTATATACATAAATATAAATATAGAAAAGAGTTTTAATATACTAGATTCCAGGCAACGACGGCAAATTCAAAATAAGAATGCACAAGGAAATAGTAAAACAAAATCATATTTTTTTTATGATAAATCCCAGTATCAGCACAATCTTACTAACAATGTGTTTATTTGATTTGAGCTTAGTGTTTTTTGTATCACCAAGGTCACAAATCTCAGTAACGCTAGCGGCTAGACAGTTCCCTACCATCTATTAGAAATGACGAAAGGAGAGTTTAGTCTTCTTGTGAAGGTGATATGGCAACATTTACTTAGGTTCAAAAATATGCTATTGTAACACCATTTACTAATGCTATCTAAAACGTTCTCAAGTATTGTTGATAGTGTTCTAAATTTTCAAGTCCAAGTATTTAATATTGTACTATATTATTTTATTATATATTTATATGAAACTATATAACAGTGAACACCAAAAAATAGAGGCCTGGTGTCATATAATAGTAATATAATTGAAGATAATTTGTAATTAAGAGTAAAAAATATTATTTCATGGTTATCCTTTACGAGATAAGACTTGTGAAACTGTCCTAGAATTGAGCCTTGTGGGACGCCAATTGTGAAGTTCGGTCATCGCTCCCATCCAGCCTTTGTATTTTATTTGAGCTAGTTTATTGTGTAAAGAAATCATCTCCATAGTTTTCTAACTACTATTACAGTTAAATTAAACACTTTTTGAAGCTGTCAAAAGAGGAGTTTTATTACTCTATTTTTATTATACTTATATAATAGTAAAATATTAAGATTTAAAATTCTAAACTCAATAGAAGTGAAGTGTACTTATATTACATTTTAAACCTTATATTTTTCAGGTGATCGAAGGACTTCTAATATTAGGGGAGCTAATGGACTTGGGATTCTCAGAAGGTCGGGTCTTGACTGTATTAACGAAAAACGAGTTCCATAGAGACAAAGCCTTAGACGAACTGGTGTCATAGATTCGACATCAGTTTTGACTGTAATAAGTTGTAAATGATATCATACATTGATAGGTGCAGGTAAGGAGATTTTTTATGAAGAATCACAATAATCAAAAACATCCAGTTAGATCACTGCCTTAACATTCATTGTTTATGAAAGATGTAGACATTTAGATAGTGAGACTTTAAATTGAGAGTAAGTCAAGAGTAAAAGATGAGATTGAAAAAGACATTTGTAGTTGAATGATTATAAATAAATAATTGAACGGTGTAAATAGGTGTCGATGTAGATTGCAAATATGAGAAAACTAACTTTGTGATACTAATAAACGACTCTGAGATGCCTGCTATACTCCACTTGCAATGTACCTTGTTGTTTCTATGTTCCTATTTTTCGTCATGAAAGTATAATCTAACGACTTATATAAGCATAATCTATTGGCAAGTTTTAATTCTATTATTATCCAAAGAGTTTTTTTTACGCAGTTTCTTAAACTACGTTTACTATTTGATTAATAGTATTAATATTAATGTTGTGCCAGTTACACCCAGATTTAAAATTTGACAAAATTGCTTATTGACTTGGTTGACAGTGGTTCCCAACCGGTGTTTCGCTGATTGCTAGCGGTACTTAACTATCAGAATGCTATCTGCCAGTTTGACCTGTATGCTATAATTTCAGTCTTACAATCGCTGACGTTGTCTAAAATCACATGGATTCAAAATCTACCTGTTTGACTTTCTATTAAAAAGGTTATATTTTCTATTCAAGTAATATTGTTAATGCATGATACTGCTGAGTTTTGACCGCGGTTTAATTTTTTCTGAATGCGTCAGCATTTTTCTTGCTTACCGTGGTACTGGCAAAAAATCGACGTGGTCCCTAGTCACTGGAATAATGATGAGATTTCTTCGCTGCCCCATCACAACTTGGTTGTTGCATGAAACACTAAGTATACCAATAAGAAACAGTCACAAAGTTAGTTGGTTTTGCTGGTGATATAACTGTATATTTACATAATTATATTCGTGTAATTCGGTCGCTTAATTGTAGAAGATAATATTGATAAGTATTTCATACAGATTTTAATGGAGCCGGTTTCTCATGGCGAGGTTTTTCTAAATAAATATGTGATCGTTTTGTAAAATGATGTAGGTATACGTACATATATGTACAATAGTTACTCCTAATATGATAAAGAAATGTAACTAGGATGAATGTAACTAGTACTGGATGAATCCTATCAACAAATAATTACTCTCCTGTATTTCTATGCTGTATATTTGGTACCACTTATTTGGTGTTGCCATTAGAAAAATGTTTAAATTTGAACTTGTTACTGGTACATACACAATGTAATTAATACAATATAAATATTATATATATATATATATATATATATATATATATATATATATATATATATATATATATATATTTGTATTTAATAAAAAATATCAATTAGTAGCACATAGAATTGATGACGAAAAGTAACACGATCGGATGGAAAAGCCGCTAAGTTTTCGTTGATGCTGTGTGTTACCATTGACATCATCATTATCATATGAACCGTTGACTGCTGGACATACGCGGAGGACCCGCGTGTAAGTAGAAATTTTACCAATAAATCTAGGCAGGCATGGCGTCAGAGCTTGCTGCCCATTCCCGTCTCGTGGCATTTGCGCTACGTCTCGGTAGGATATACCGCCATCCTTCGGTTCCGGTACCTCAGTTGCCTCAAATTCAATTCCATTTTATTGCTTGTTACACACTGCATGAACTTGGAGGACAAAATATAATATAAATGAGAGTTTCATGTGACGCCTTGCTAGGCCACTGATATGTAAAAACTAACTACTAGCTAACGTTACTTATAATATCCAATTTATATAATCTAGTAATTAATCATATCTACCAATACATTGGTTATTTATTCATTATTGTTATAAAGTGGAAGATAGTTGAAGTTCATGCTATTTTCCGTTTTATTTATCATCAAAAAACTAGTATATTATAATCCTCTTACGACAAATGATACAGAGGGAGGTACTATTCCACTCTGTCGGTACCCTGCAGAAATTGGCTTATAATTGGTCTTAAATATACTTCGTCCGTAGAAAGTTTAATCTGATTTTGGTTTAAGAAAAAATGTCTCCTTGTAGTGTTGCAAATGATATTGAAGTAATATTGCCAATTACCGCTGCGTGTATCAAACAAACATCTTCGCAATTGAAAATGTGAATTGTATTGAAGTTAAATTAAATTAACCACTATTCATATGTGACCAAAGTAATGAATATTTGGTAATATAATTTATTGCTGTTGTAAAACCTAATAAAAGCGCCTGATCGCCGTAAATTAATTGTATAAATTGACAACTTTAAAAACAAACAACTCTCAACAAAACAAACTCTCTGTTAATAGTCTTATGACACTTAATTTTTTTTTCATGATAAACATATTTAATACAAGGCAACGTCTGTCGGGTCAGCTAGTGTATATATATATATATATATATATATATATATGATATTTACTAAAAAACTTGTCTCAGGTGTCAGGCGGGACTCGAACCTGAATCTTTCCCATACCAGGGAACTGCACTACCGAGACCTTAGCGGACATGTAGAGTAAATATCATCTTGAACGTAATTTAGTATTTTCTATGCATAAAACCTCTCAAAGTATATATATTATGTTAAGTTTATCCAATGTTATGTGCTACTTATTTGAGAACATCTTACTTTTGTCGTCTAAAAAGATATCCTATCCGAATTTTAGTAATATTACACGATCAGATATTTTAGATAATTGAGAATTAGAGCATTGTATGTAAATATAGCTTTTTAGAGAAAAACGTTATTATTATAATTTAGTACACAAGATTCAATCACAATATTTGCTGAAAGACTACATAGGTACGTTTGTATATTTTACAAAATCTATTTATATAATGAAATATAATTAGTTATAAGTATTTGACGGATCCTTTTTCGCAAATAATGTGGCTGAATTTTTAAATTGAAAACAAATGTTTCAGTATTTTATCATTTATTTGTTAAACATTACAAAACCTGCATTTACATATCTCTAAACTTTTATTCTGTGTTTTTTTCAAACATATTTTTGTAAACGTAAGCGACCCATACAAAATATATCTAGGTGTATTGAGGTTATTAATGTACTTTTGAAAAGTGATGGTTTAATTTGAATTATAAGAAGAGGAATGTTCTTACTTATTATAACTATATTTGTATATTAAAACAAAATAGTCGATCAGCGTGCGAACTAAAATTGCACTGGGATGTCAGTCATTAAAATCCATAAGTGTTTCATTAATCTCAAATCAATCAATAGCGAATTTAATAGTCGAACGAAATAAAATTAATATTTTGGTTTTATGGCTTTTGCCTTTTCTTTGAAAATCTACTGTCTATGCGACCAATATCCGAGAATAAGTTCTCGTCGGCCAGCCATTAGTATATGTCTTTATTTTTAATCTACACATATATTTATATGTACATTTCTTGAGCTAGGAATAGCTCGCCATTTCTCGCACGTTGATCGATCTATGAATCGAATTCTAGTAATAAATGTTTATATTGTAAATATGGCACTGTGCAATTGATGGCAATGATTTTAAGCTCCTAGCGATTTGCCGCGTCGCTAACTTGATAGATCGGGTCAAGGTGTTGAAACATCAACCTTATGCGAGTGGTCGTTGGTTCAAAATTGCTTTCCGCGAATCTCTTTCTTTGAAGCCTAGGCGTGGCGTCGTTGGCAACCGTTTGCGTGTCGATGTCTAATGTTAAAGTTTTTAAGAAAAAAAATGTAAGAATTTTTGAAGTTATCGCAGTCTTAAGTCGATATTTAATATTAAATTTTTAATAATGTTTGCATTATCGATCCTGTAGCTGTGGAAGCCTACCCGAGATATTTAAAACAATGTGGATTTTAGGTAGCTTGCATCTAGCGAGTTCCTATTTTTATTATTTTATCAGGACCTTAAAAGGACGTTTAACGTTGTACTTCTTGAAGCGTGATCTGTATTCGAGAATAAATATACGATTTTGAACCTTCGGCGAAACTGGTGAAGGTGATTTCTCCGTGTGGCCCGCACATTGGCGTCGCCTCCTCTTCGAGCTACCTACCGGCCTTAACTTGATCTTATGGATATCTTCCACACTTGAATAATAATTAAGAATAGGAATGCTAACGATACGAATTCTATAGGGATTTTAAGTGCTTGTAATCTACGCGATGGCAACCGAGCGGGAATGGATGATATTGATTGTGTTTAATGGCTTGGATGTAGAACTACATATTTTTGATACATAGCGACTGTAAAAAATAACGTCTATTTAAAACTTTACCGCTTGTCTTAATTTAATATTGTTCCGATTCAGCAGACCTGTTTTAAAATGATATAAATAAGGCAAAATCTTTTATTTTATAATTGGGTTAATTGTAGTCACTTATGAATATGAAATGGAAAAAGTTTAAAAATTGTTAATGTAGAGAATGAAAGTGATTTGATTGACGTCGTTCTAGTGAAGTAATTATAAATGTGATCTATTGAAAGTATCTTGCGTCAGAATGTTTGATTAGCTGACATTTTCTACATTCGATAGAATCAATAAGATTCTTAAGCTCCTACCATTTTGTGTAGGTTATTATCTGATCGTAGAATTGATTGATTGTAATGCAAAAAAATAATACTTCTCGATACCCAAAGCTAAACTCATGCGCACTTCGTGATATGTTCGCTCATTAGAGATCGTATCACAAAATAGTTTTAGTGACGGCTGATAGAGGCGCTGATGTGATTGTGATTAAAGATGGCGGCATCCTAATATTGTAAGGAGGAAGGGTTTCATTGTTTTTTTTTTGTGGTAAGGGATGAAGTCAAAATATACTAAACGACATATAGAAAGCTAGATTAACAAGGAGTAACATAGTTTATATAATGTACGTGAAATTGTGTCTCTCTCCTTGTTTCTTACCTTCACAACTGCTGAATGGATCTTATTAAAATTTTACAAGTAGATAGCTTTAATAAATCATTCAACGATCAATTCTGAGATCTAGCCACGTCCATTTCTTAATGATTAAATACATTTTCTTTACCCGCCATTTTGTTGTTAAAAGTTTGCCAGTTTAAGTTGTTCCTTTATTTTTGCTACTTTTCACACTTTCTAAGTGTACGAATAATATATTAGGAAATGATAATGTAAACCATTTGCAAATGACAAAGGTCAAAGGAGCTATGTCAATTCTTATACTTCATTCAAAAGGTCAATGAACTCTCAAAACTTGGTCCGTGTATGAATATACCTAATACGGAGTATCAGAATTATTGCGAATTATTCGATTTATCTTTTATTTTACGGTCAAAAATACAAGGTCTCTGTGCTCTTTTATCAATTGCGCAATCCTCTAATCAAAGTCAGCTATTTATGGCGCACAGTGGCGGATTAAGAGTATCCGAGGCCCTAAGCACAGAGCCTGTGTAGGCCCTCTATTGCTTAAATGGAAATGGAAAGAATGGAATGGAAGGTAGAAAGTATAAAATGAAAGTTTATCCAAATAGAAAGTGTAGTTGGTATAATTTAAAACTTAAAACATTTTTTTCCTTGCCTTAATCAGAGCAAACTCGGAGATTACATCGTCGAAATTTATCTGACGAAGTATGTCTGCCTCAATACACATTAATGCTAAAGAATTAAGCTTGTCTGGACGGAGTTTTGTTCTTTGCGGGTTTTTTAATCTTTTTAGTTGTGAGAAGGATCGTTCAGCAGAGCAGTTAGTAATCATTAAGCTGTGAAAGATTCTAAACGCCACTTCTATATTTGGGAAAACGCACTTTACTTTAATAATCATTTCATATAGATCGGAATGGGTGACCTTTGTTTCTGAAGATTCATATTTTATTCGAACATATTTGTGAAAATGATTAAATTCGCCGAGGAAGTTTTCATTGAAGTCTCCTGGGTATGATTCTAAGAGCAATTGGATATCTTTTTCATATTCTGAACATGACTTATTTAGATCCGCAAGAAATGAAAACTTTTGTGAAACTTCGTGGTATACATCACCTCTTCTTTGCATTTGAGCATTAAGTGTATCAATTATTACATTGAAAGTCTCAATGCGGAATTTGTCTCTAGGATTCAAATCAAGTTCCTCTGCATTTCCATCATTTACTTGTTTCTTCCTAATTCGTCTTCGAGTTTCCTTATATTCTCCATTAGGAAAAATTTTTCTTGCCTCGTCTTCAAATTTTTCAAATTGATTCCTCATTTCAACGAGATGACCCGATAAAGAATGATACAAATTGGAACACGTTTTAAGATCTAATCCTTCTTCTTGGAGTCCTTTACTGGTGCGACGAAAAACTTGTAGAATATCATTCCACAAAGTGAGCATAAATATAAACTCAAACTCTTGCATTTTGTTTGATATATTTTGTGATTCTAACCTGGTCTCACCTTTTTGGTTTGTGTCCTCAGCAATTTCATCTAAAGCATCCAAAATTTTCGGATAGGATTGTAATATTGCACTCGTAGCTACAGCGTGAGCTTCCCAACGAGTGTCCGACAGCGACTTCAGAACGCTATCGTTGCCTATTAATTCTTTTAAAACTGCCCAACGATAAGTAGAAGCCGAAAAAAAATTGTATAACAACTGCACAATTGAAAAAAAATTCACTGCGATCGTACAACAATCAACAGCACTGCGACCAATCAAGTTTAGAGTATGTGCAGCGCATGGTATAAATACAGCATATTTATTATGCTCTAAAATTTTTTGCTGCATCTCTTTGTATCGTCCTGACATATTAGCAGCATTGTCATATGATTGTCCTCTGCACTTTGCGATATCTATTTTGCAACCCTCTAGATAACTGAGTACTATATTTGCCATCTCTTCTCCGGTATGACTTTTTAAATTTAAAAACGTCAGAAATCGTTCCACGGGCATACCATCAGACGGCGATACGTATCTCAAAATAATACTTAGTTGATCCGTATGTGATAGGTCAGGTACCCAGCTGATTGTATTTCTTGGACAATCACTTTGTGAACTTTATCACTCATTAAATCGATAAGTTCGTCGCATACTGTTTTCGATAGATATGATGGGTTGCCTTTCCCTTTATTTCCATATCTTGCAATATGGCTTGCTAAAAATGGATCAAATTGAGCCACAAGTTCAAGTAAACCCAAAAAATTCCCATTATGTATAGATCCAAAAGACTCATCATGTCCCCTAAAGGCCAAACCACGTTCTGCAAGCGTTTGTATAACTGCAATTACTCGTTGCAATACATTTTGCCAATATTTTCTTTCTTCTTTCACTCGTGCCTCTAGATTTTTGGTGATCCCTAGACCTTGTCTTCGACTCAAATAAGTTAGCATAAAGTCCTTATGAGCTGAACTATTTTCATGGTGCTCAATTGCAATTACGTTGCGCCAATCACTAAATCCGTCAGCTGCAAATTGGCTCGGCGCTGTAGCGATGGATTTGTTACCAAACAACTTGCAAACAAAGCAATACAAAGATCCTTTTGTTTTTGAATACAGTAACCATTCCCGTTTATATGTTTCACCGTTGGCTTTTTTACCGAAAAATAGTCGTGGTGTGCAAAAACGGACACTTTTACCACTACTACCACTAGCATATGTACGGCGCGATTCACGAAATGGGCCCTGATGGTGCTGACAATTTTCTGGACCGTGGTCAATCCAATAGCAAATATCTTCCTCAGAAAATTCCGTCCACAGCCCAGCATCTGTCTTTTTATTGGAATTGACGAGTTCAATTTTTGAAACTTCAGGAATCGCAACAATAACAGGTTCAGATTTATCGGGAACAGGAACAGGTGTTTTAATTTCGCTATTTATTTCATCGTCATCAAAATGATCATCTGAGGTGCCTGTAGTACTGTTTTTATCAATTTGTGTTCTAACAGATGATAAAGATTGAGATTCTTGACATACATTATTATCTTTACCAGATTCTAACTGATTGGTTGGAAAAAACGATGTCATTTTTGGGAGTGCATCTGTTTTTTTCTTCTTCAGCTCTGCCTGTTTGCGTTTTTGTGCGCCACTGAGATGATGGCGTTTCATTTTTAATATAGATGATTAGTATAACAAATATCACCTTCTGTATACGTACGGTGCCCTCTGGAACCTAAAATAAATTAGTTATAGTTAAAAAAATATATAATAGGGGCTTTTATTGGTGTTTTGTGAATTTGTTATTTTAGTAAAAATGTAAAAAAGCTGTGAAAAGTGTGGTGACAGTTGTTCGTCAAAGTTGATGGACTTTTCGAAGTATGAAACATAAAGTTAGAATTATTGTTGAAAAAGGCCATATTCTTTATACGTGTACGTAATTAATAGTGAAAGCATAAATATAGTACTTACCTGAAAACTTTGTGTGGGGTAACGATAAGTGTAGTTTCAATCAAAGTGGTATGAAGGTGAAAAGGTGTATGAAGGGTCACTCCCGGACTGCTCGCGCCTTGTGATTTCGGACATATTGTGGATGAATCTCGATAAAATGTAGGTATAAAATGAAACGCCAGCAGAGGATGGAGGCCCCTGGAAGCCAGGGGCCCCAAGCACGTGCTTGTAGTGCTTACACGTTAATCCGCCACTGATGGCGCAGTTTGAAAAATTGTGTCTTAGAGGTCATTGAGCTGTATCTGCGTTTGCTAAAAGTACTTGTCTTTTTCTTACTGTATACAAACAACAGGGATAGATACAATTTTTTACGTGTGTTAGAACTTGACCATGTTTGTTCACCTTTATCAATTACGCACTTCAGTAGTTATAAACTGCTATATTTGTTGCAGTTATTTAAATAAAACATGATGGGTCATTAAGTCGTATCCGAGTTTGCTGGACCTCTTTTTGCTAAACATATTTTTATTTACCATAAGTGTACATAAGAGATGGGTATTAGTTTTTGTTTGTGGACTAGGTTCAATTTTTTATAGTTTGGCATACGACAATATTGCTAGTAAATGAAGGGTGTTAATCAGGCATATTTGCGTATGGCAATACTAGTTTTGTTTTAATAAGTTTTAAATTGTCAACCAATTTCGAACTCTTAATTAGAATTATATATTGGTTTTGTTTGTTTTGCCAGATTTGTTTAAGTTACCAGTCGATTTGTGCATCCCCTTTAAGTGGTTGTGGTTCCGGCAATGTAAGACTAAAATATACTTCTATTAGATGCCGCGTTGTTTAATTAATTCATTTGAGTGTTTGCACACTTTTATTTAAGTTCAACGATATTTATGATTTAAATTGTCACTAGTTGATTTTCAAAGGTTCCCCAGAAATGTTCGAAATTTAGTATAAATATATCTACTCTATTTTAAATTGTATATTGTACACCAAAATATATCATATATCGTTACTATGACAATTATTGTAATGATTGCACTTTAGAACGATATTAATAGTCTTCAAGTGAAGTCCAGTTTGACTCGATAAATTACTCTTTAGAACGTTCTTTTGTCTTGTCTAGCGAAGAATGGGTGTAATTGTTTACAATATGTTGTCAGGAAAATATTTTTAAAAAGTGCCTGCAATTTATGCAATAGATAGAATATCTGCTAGTTAAATCTGTCAAATTATCAGAGGAGTTAATTTTCTATATTGCTTTATCAGTCTTGTGGAGAAGAATTTTCTTGCAATGTCTCAGGCTATCAGGTGTGAAAACGTTTAAATCTCAAGTTTTCATTAGTCTTTCTTTTAACAGTAAAAAATTTAAAATTTTCAGTATTTTATACAACATAATATACAAAATATAATAATAGACAAAAATTATCTGGACTCAACGTGTACTGTCTAAGTGAGATTACTGAAATCGAATGAATTTCAAGATATTTTAGTTTCCTTAACGGTAATTTCATAAAAAAATTAATGATCTTAACTTACAAGTTTTCTTAACCTGTCTTTGTTCGAGGGCTTAGAACGACTTTCGGTGTTTCAAGTGACTTATACAAACATAAAAATAGTACATATATTATTATGTTTTAAATATACCTATGTAATGAATACTCGTGAGTATAGTGATTATATTCCATTATTACCTACGTTTGTTGCAAATGATTTTTTTCTCTTTTATTTATTCTAGTTTTAATTGAGAATATAAATTGTAAGTAAATGCTTGGGCGTAGATGGCGCGTGTGGAATTTTATACAACACAGCTTCACGATGAGAATAAAAAAACGTGTAAAATAAAAGAATAAATATTTTTATTTTGATGTTTTATTGCAGTTTTATCCTGGGTCCTTTTAACTGTATATTTATTTTTTTATAATGAATATGTGTTTGTTCTTGGTCAAGGTGTTGAAACTGTACCAAAGATGTCCGTAGCACAAGTGCTTTAAATGACTTATCTCGGAGTCAGCGTCTGTATGAGATGTTGAGAAACGGGGAATTTTGCTCATAATTGCCCGTGTTCAGGCGTGGTGGTAATCGCAAATCGTAGCTTCGGGCCGCGAATGCTGTAGCATTTAATTGAAGTATGATTTATTTATGCATATTCCGCCATCAGTCGGTTCCGGTACCTCAGTCGTCTCTTACGACACCTGGTGCAGAGAGAGGTACTATTCTAATGTAAAATTAAATTACAACGTCAAATAAAAGGGTAGTCTTGGTATATTTTTTTATTAGTATACAAAAAAAATATGTGTAAGTATAGAATGCACTAAAGAGAAGACCAAATAAAAAAAATAACGTTGAACCGACCACTGGTAGGTTTAAGCCGCCATATGTCAAGCAAACGATTTCGTGTAAGTAATGTCGACATGTGGTTATAATTTTAAATAACAACATACGTGATACATGCTTCGCAAGAAACGGCTTTAACGTAATAGTTTTTAAGATTACTGCCGAAAATTTCGGTTTGTTTTATTTTGCGATTAGGTCAATGCCAAGCCTGACTGATGAGATGTTTTATTAGGCTGTCATATTCTCGAAGACTACGAAATAAAATGGCTAATATTGATGTACAGTGTTTTCTGTTATCGGCTTCTGTATTTATGACAATTTGTACATAAAAGAAGCAAATTAAAAAAAAGTGTGTGTGTCTAGCATAATTTGGAAGTAAAGCGTGCGTAAGTGGCATGTAACGTGCGTATTACAATTGACCTCGACACGTTTGGAGCGTGGCAGGTAAAGGAACTTTGCTTCCGATGCGGACAGTTCCCAGCAGACTCGAAATGGGTCATAAAAATCAGTTTCCGCGAGTTGCTGGTCGAACAATGCGCGCTCGCCGGCATTGTCTATTCAGTCTATTGTCATCGGCGACCAGACGCGATGAATGGGACAAGTTCATTCGATTCCGGCCCACATTGGGCTGCCGACGGGGACGGATATAGCCTCCTTGGTACGCAAGACAGAGAGGTGCACCTCCGTCTACGCGGACACTCGGAATTACCGCTGCTCGAGTTGTTTTGGCGATCCAGTTGGCCGACGGTCGGCGCACGAGTCGAACGTAAAGATCGCTCGCGTATCATGCCCGGCTCGTATTTCGATAGGTGTCGTGGCTCGCCGCGCTCGCACGACCGATAACATCTGCGAATCCGATATTTTGGCTGGTGATAGCGCGATACGGCTCGATTTTGTGTTACGCGACAGTCTGCCGGTGGCCATGTGATCGCTCCCGCTGATGGGAGCGAAAAGTGAACAAAAAAGCCGCCCGCTAATGTCTACCCCTCCCGGCCGCTACAAAAAAGGGATAAAAAGACTATTCCTGGAATGCACACATGTGGAGATAACCGTGGGTGCCTTTACTGACTCCGCAGTTCCTTTACGATGGCCAGGAGGAGCAAGTGGATGCATTTGGTCGCGGGCGTCGTGGCCGGCGTCACGCTCGGCATCTTCCTGAAACTTTGCTTAAGAACTTCTTCGAGGACGACTATAGAAGCCTGTCCGCAATCAGCGAAAGTGTACATTCCTCCAGATCCTCTCGCCTTGATTGGTATGAGGTCGGACGAAACAGTGCAGAATTCTAACAGAACTTTAGTGTTTGTGGGTGTTATGACAGCTGAACAATATTTGGACTCGAGAGCAAAGGCGGTATTTGAGACGTGGGGACAGGACCTCCCTGGTCGGATTGCGTTCTTCAGTTCGGAAGTTTCCCGGGCACCTGGATTGCCTTTAATTCCATTGCGGAATGTAGATGACAGTTATCCACCTCAAAAGAAATCGTTCCTAATGTTGCTTTATATGTATGAGAATTATGGTGAAAAATTCGAGTGGTTCATGCGTGCTGATGATGACGTTTATGTGAGAGGTGATAAATTGGAAGAGTTCCTACGTTCAGTCGACAGTCGAAAGCCACAGTTCATAGGGCAAGCTGGCCGTGGGACGAACGCGGAGAGGGACGCATTAGCCCTGGACTATAACGAGAATTTTTGCATGGGCGGTCCTGGTGTGTTGTTTTCTCGTGAAACATTGAGTCGAGTGGCTCCCCACGTGAAGTACTGCCTTAAGCACCTGTACACTACCCATGAGGATGTCGAGCTGGGCAGATGCGTGGCCAAGTTCGCCGGCGTATCGTGCACATGGAGTTACGATGTGAGTAATTGAGTACACATGTAACATAATGCTGCTTCTATGCCGGAGAAATTTGATATCTCCGGGAAAGTCGCTGATGTCTGCGAGACTTATAAACTGTGAGCATGTTTTAATTAACTACTTTTGCGTGTGTTATTGTTGCCCTTAATCGCTCGTGTCACGTCAAATGCAATCCATCTCCATTTGACCGTAAACACAATTTCTGTAGAGAACATACTTTATGATTATACAAATTGTATAGCACTATAATTATAACCTACTTTTTCTTCAATTCATAATATTGATGAATAAGTAGATTATTATCTTATTAGCGATTTTTTTAAATTAAAAAACAAGAGGATTGGTACACTACAAGACATGAGCTGGTTAGGAACCAGCATAATCTGCATAATACACGCGAACAAAATGTTCAAGGTACTTATGATCTAATCAAAAATCGAAGAAATATGATTTAAACGAGTCGACATTTGATACACAAATGATTGTAATAATCTTTGATCTAATCGGCTTCGATCAAATTGTCGTGATCGGGTCTCAAGTTACACATTCATTAATTTGTTCTCTATTGTAAACTGATATATGTTTTATTTTCAAATCAATGTTGTCCTAGTATTGTTGCCATGATATTAACATCGTTGACTTTGAACAGTATTCGTATCAATTGATCATAAAACGCATATTTTTTCCATTGATAAAACTGCCTACTTTAAACCATATGTCATCATTTATCTAGTCTAAGATCTACCGCCGTATCAGATACAAAATTCGTATATGCCTACATATAATTTTGTAGGTAAATTTTAAAGTATTTGGTGCGATATGACTTTTCTAATATTTTGGTAATTTTATTGTTATATAAATATGAATACTAGGTCGATTTGCTTTGACAAGATCACTAAAGGATTCGAAAATAGTAGAGAATTAAATCTGGTATAATTTTTTTTTATATATTATGAAGTTAACAAACAACCATTCGGCGCGCTTGATGGTAAACGTGTCAGCAGCCTATAGACGGTCGTGTTATCACAAGGATTTCATTAGCTTGTCGCCAACCGTGTCAACTGAAAATACTCTCACATTTACCCAGTAATTTCACTGGCTCACACTGATTTTGGCGGTAGAAATAGGTATGAGTGAGGTACTAAGGCAGACGACCTTTGTCTCTTCCAAGTCTACCTCGTGTAAATGTATTACAGTGAAACCATTACACCGTAGCCAATTTATAAATGATAAGTATGTTTTATATGTTCATTATATTTAACGACCTGATAGCAGAGAATTTAATGAGAAATTATTTACCCAGGGACCGAGACGTCGATTTTATTAATACGTTACAAATTCTCACATCTTAATCATTTTACAGATTTAACTTTTTTTGGAGTGAACTTTAGCTAGCTGTCACAATAGATCCATATGAATATGTCGCCTCTTTTATAATCCCTACTAATATTATAAATGCGAAAGTAACTCTGTCTGTCTGTCTGTCTGTCTGTTACGCTTTCCCGGTTAAACCTCTCAACCGATTTTGATGAAATCTGGCATAGACAATCTTTAGACCTTAAGAAAGGACATAGGCTATTTTTGAACTCGAAATAAGGGTTGTAAGGGGTTGCAAGGGGGGATGAAAAGTTGTTTGCATGGATCGCTATTTTTAGAGCTAGAAACTTAAAACTTATTTTTCAGGCCATTGATTCGATATAAATAAACGTGACATTCAAAGTTTATATAATTTGAAGTAAATAGGTATGGTACCCAAAAAACTATTCCACGCGGACGAAGTCGCGGGCACAGCTAGTATTATATAAGTATGAAAAATGTGCATGGACACTCGATAATTATGGATTATTTACCAGATTAGAAACTTAAGCTTTTTAATAAACACAAATTTTATAAAGTTGAAAAAACCATTATTTAGAATATAATACTTATTTTTACACTTGTGACGTAGTATCCAGATCTAATCCTAATACAATCGGACGTATCGGCCTACATCAATACTACTAAATAAATAAAATTGGAGTGTCTGTAATAATATTAAAATGACTGATTTTTCTAAATGTATATGGATGTATACACTGTACATATAACAAAACTAACTGTGCCCGCGACTTCGCCCGCGTAAAATAGTTTCTTTAGGTACTATAAACCTAACTTATATAAACTTTGAATGTCATAGAAGAGGCGAAATAATAAATTTTAAGCTTTTAGCCCTAAAATTAGTGATACTTTCATACAACTTTTTATTTCCCCCTTTCGACCCCATACAACCCATATTTCAAATTAAGTAGTCTATGTCCTTTCTCAGAGTCTACTGCTGTTACTACGACCACGATTATATATGTACCAAATTTTACTTAAATTGGTTCAGTAGTTTAGGCGTGATTGCGTAACAGACAGACAGATAGACACAGACAGACGAGTTACTTTCGTCTGTCTGTGTTTCGTTGACAAATTGTTTCTTGTCTGTAATCCCTGAACCGGCTGGGCCGATTTTAATGGAATTTTCACTGGCAGACAGCAGATATAATAAGGTGTTACTTAGGCTAACACGAGTCGATTATCAATTAAAATGGCAAAAACGGGCGAAAAATAAACGTTTTGAGAGCTTTCGTAGTGTACGCTGCATTAGTGAAGTTAAGCTGCATAAATGTTTAAAATAATATAAAAGGGGTTTTTTCCCCTTTAAAAGCTATGCTGCCCAAAATCTCTTCCATGTGGATGAAGTCGCAGGCACAGCTAGTTGGAAATAAAATGGGCAGGCCTGTATTCAGCAGTGGGTGTCATAAAGCTGATATGATGATGAATTTTCATACTGCTTGGTGTGGTGGTTTGATAGCTTTTGAGCTACATTGCTTCCGATGGATACACCGCCATCTGACTATTCTGGTACCTCGGACGCCTTTTACGATATCCAGTACAGGAGGAGGTACTATTCTACTTTGCCGGTACCCAACGGCCTATGCATTATTATGATGAAATATAAGTGAGTAAATAAGGACCTAAATAGCCAAAAACCAGCGGCTGATCGTGAGATAAGAAGTCAGGTGGCCCGGTGCAAGAGTGACAAGGTCATGATAAATTTTATCGTACCGGATCCGTCTTTTCCACGAGTCTGTTGCCGCCTGGCGATATGTACTAATGCCAGTTACTTAACATTTTTCGTTCCAAAACCATCGTGTGCCTTTATAGTTTAAATTAATTGATTGATGTACGTGACAGTTCTCTCTTGTAGATTGTTTCTGATGGATTACTTTGCGAACCGCATCAAACTAATACTTTATGCAAATGGTTTCGATCGATGGAGTTATCATGTATGTTATTAGGTTCATTATTTTTATAATGACTGGCATGCATTTATTTGGTTGGTGGCAGTCCGTAGTTTGATAATTTTTATATATAAAATTTTCGTGTCACGGTGATCGTCCAAAATGAACTTCTAAACTTTTGAAATGATTTTAATTTTTTTTGGTTACTGTGTACAGTTTGACCCACCTTAAGATTCATGATATGTTTTTTCATAATATCATATAAGTATAGTTAAAACAGGACAACGTTTGGGTCGGATTAGATGACCTTTTTAAATAAATAGAGATATTTTCGGTATAGGTAAATATTGTTAGTAATCACAATTATTTGAAGACAACCGTAGGATAGCAAAGCATAAAAGAACTACTTTTTAAGGGCTTTGAACGGCGAAAGTTAAATAACTATTTTTTTAATGTTTGACGTTTTCTTACCGCGCGGCGACCGTTTTCAAGAATGACAACGGACGCGTAAATTATTTAAAAAATAAAATCTATTAAAAAAGTAGCAAAACGGTTCTTCCAAACGTTCAGGATATTTTTTCTTATAGAAAATAATATTTACCCCCGATTATCAGCTTATTAATTTCGATTAGGTAAAACATTTGTATTTCAAGTTTAAAAAAATTACCTCTTTACGCCTTATTTTACTTATATAATCATATGTATCCTAAGAATCTTCTTTGTATTTTGACTTAAGGTATAAACCCAAAGTCTATAGAGATGAACTTCGATACGACGATTATTATCATTACTTGATATTCAAAGTAACATGTTTTTTTCTTTCTACTCATGTATAAAAGACTATAGCTACTTAGTAAACGTATTTATCTGATATACGCCCCTGTTATTGTACCACGTAAAAACTTGAAAATGCACATAGATTACTTTGTTTGTCGCCCGTTTCACTTGTACCTGTCGGCGAGGTGACATCACGACGTCTGACATTTTCTTTTGTGACCGCCGCTTTGGAGCTACCATTTTAGGTGTAATTATAATAAGACAATAGCTCGTTTGTTCAGACATGAATGGTTTCAGGTCTTGGACGCAAATGGTGTAAAAAATTGTCAATGGCTCTATGAAGAAAGTTCGTGCTTTATCTATTTATACTGTTATGAGAAAGTGCTTTCAAGTGTTAGTGGTGTTGCCCGTAAAAAATTTTTTTTTTCAATTGGCATTATGTTAAAAGATAGGATTGGGGTGGCTGTATTATTTTTGCAAAATGATTCTTGAATCCTTTAGCTATCGCATAAAATAATTAAATTTCAGATGTTGATTTTATTTAAGTAGCTACATCGTCAAAATGTATGCCCACATTTCGATGTACGCTTGTATGATGTAAATGCGTTAAATTTCTCATTAGATGCTGCATGAACATCGATAACTGTACTGTGATGTATCAGCATTAGAAATAGTAAACACCTTGTCATTAGGTTTTCTAATGTATGTGTGTATGGCACATTTGAGTTTTAAGGAGAGTTAACTATATGTTTGCATTGCATTTGAATATGAAATATTATTTCTCTGAATTTTTAGTTTCCATAGTATTTTTAAATGTATAAAGTTTATATTCGACCTTGCCGACCTTTGCCTAGATGTAGACTTGATAATAATTTTAACCATATTTCAATTGTAATAAAACAAGCCTTTTTACGCATTGTTTTCTAAAATCAGCAGATATTTATATTATAATATTTGTTAACGAAGTACGCACTAGATCTTGTCTATGAACTTGATTGAGTTCTTAACTATTTTTGCCATAAACAAGACGCATGGCTGTGTGCGTTTCGCCGTGGTTGTAAAATAAATATTTGCCAATCAGTTTTGTGTTGAAGTTCGATGAATTTTTGGGACACATTTGGGTGAAACTTTTTTAGACATATGCTCGTATGAGCGACTTTTAGCTGTATCTGCACTTAAGTTTAAGCAAGAGTGTCTTTCTAATTTACCTCCTCTGTGATAAGAAAGTTTTATAACTTTAAACTTTATTTATGAAGCGAACAACGTTAAAAATCCAATGCAGCATGTCCAAAAAGAATATTTTCTCGCTGATAAGATCTCATAAAAAAATGTTAGCCTGTAATTGCACAATTTTTTTTCAATTTAAAACCTCAGGTTCGGGTTCTGGCGTACGAAAATTATATGCCTATCGGCAAAATTCTTTCCGCTACGGATCCTCGCCGGCGAACGGCACTGACCGGTTTTGGCGCGCGCTGTTTTTGCAAGAGTCTGTGTTTGTGAGGCAAACAGCCGCTATGCATTCACTCTTGCACAGAGCATCGGACAGACGCGGCATGCTCTTGAATTTTAATGTCCTTTACATTTGCTTCTTCTTAAATTTCGGCTGTATAGAAAATGGTTTTTTAGTGTAATGAAATATGATAATCTTTTATGTTTTTGGTGGGATTTTGATCTCCATTGTATTTTGAAAATATATTTATAATTTGTAGTATAATTTTTATAGCAGTAGTTATTTAAAAACTTTGTAATAAAAACCGAGGAATACAGTTTGGTATTTGTAGGTATTTACCATCATCAACTTCTGCATATTAAACTGAATAATACCAAACCTAAAAAAATTCAAGGAATTAACCTAAACCGATTCTTTTTTTAAGTTTAATAGAAAATATAGGCATAACTAATTTTCAGAAGTTAATGTTTTTGATAAGTTTCTAAATAGCAAATATTAAAGTTATAATTTAGTAAAATTCTTAGTTTCGTTGATGTACGGTATAAGTTAGATTAACGAGTTTTTATCGCATTTTCTCATTGTTTGCAAATCAGCACCGCATTGTCTGACCTTGTATTTATTTAGAAATGTATATATTGCAGTATATGTCATTGATTAAATATTGTAGTAGTTTACAAAAATAAGTTGGCACGTGCCGACAAACATAACCTACTTTTAAATAGTTGAGTTGTTGGCATTGTTACGTTTTATTATCTATGGTTAACTCTAGAATGAACAGAATTGAAGTTAACCTATTATAGTTTTACGCGTATTATTTTAATTTACTTTTATATTGATGCTTGTTATGGCATTAATTTTGTCATTACTAAATGCGAGTTTTTTAAGGCGACAATGTGATTGCGGTTGATAGTAACTGTAGTATCGCCGCTCTTGTGGGAATAAAAGCTTAATATTTATTTGTAAAAAATACTTGGACGCTGACTATTTCTTGATAATAAAGATAATTAAATAAAAAAACATTAAAATATTTATTTTCAAACTAAATGCTGCATTGAATTTTTAATTCAACTTCAACATGAGGTAGACCTCAAAGAAAGGTCATCTGCATCGGTTCCTTATTCTCACCTGTTTGTGCCGCCAAGTAGCGGTGTTCGCATTACCGTGTCCCGGTTTAAGGGTTAGGTTAGAGAGGCCGTACTATTGTAGATGCTAGACGTATTACCATGAGGATATCACTAGCCCGTTATCAACCTTGTGACTTGAAAATTATGTTACATAACCTAGTAATTTCACTGCCTCTTTCCCTGCAAACTGGAACACAGCAATGCGAATTGCGCTACTTGGTGGAAAAAATAGGTGAGAGTGACGCACCATTACAGATGACCTTTATATTAGGTTTTCTAAACAAAAGCTTAAACAGTAAACTTAGTTTTTCTAATCTCATTTTTGATTTCATCGCGTATCAAACCAAGTGATGTTAATTACAATAAATTAAATAATCTAATGGAAAATAATAAATTATACATAAACGTAATAAAAAATAATTTTCATTACATTAAAATAATAATTATAGCTGAAATAGATTATATCATATAAAATAGTTCTTTTTTCAATTTATCCGTGTGGTACCGGCAGAGTACAAAATTAGAATAGTCCCCATTACAAGGCGTCGTAAAAGGCGACTGGGGTACCGAGACTAACAGACGGCGATATGTCTATCCAAAGCAGTGTAGCTCAAATACAACAAGGCGGAAATGGGCAGCAGCATTCCCATCGCCACGTTACGTTTTGCGATTGCCACGCTGGCCCAGCGCGGCAATTCTATAATTGCTTCCATATTTGCCCATACACATTCCCAAATTCTTTAGTAAGCCCTATGTCCTTTTTTTAATTTTGTTGTCGAGAGGTTATCTTCAATTTCTTTTAAAAATGAAGATAAAATGGTTTTTATCTTGATAAAGTAAAAGTTACTTTCTTAATACTGGCGAATTACTGGCGGCTCCATTCTTGAATAAAAAAATAAAAGACCTAACCCACAGGAACCGTGAACTGTTCCTGTGGGAACATGAAAAAGTAAGACTTAAATGGTATTCCATATAAACTCAAAACCTACCTGAACCTACCAAATTTCTACCTGATCCTCTTCGCTGTTCCAGCATCGCGATTGTAAAAATACTCAAACAAATTTATATTTGAATTTCTAGGCTACGTAGAGCGTTGCTCAATGACAGATATTCTGATGCCCATCCCTGCCCTGTTGAATTTTAGTTACGCCATTTTGGTTGTATATACCGCTACCTGTCGGTTTCAATACCTCAGTCGCCTCCTACGATAACTGTCACAAACAGAGGTACTATTTTGTTCTGCCGGTACCACACGGATAAATTGAAAAAGAACTAGATATGCCTTAAAATTGGTGATATGATCTAGTTCAAACATAAATTTTAATTTTAATGTAATGAAAATAATTTTTTATTATTTTTTGGAATAATTTATTATTTTCCATTAAATTATTGTATTTATTGTAATTAACTTCGCTTGGCTCGGATATCTATGCGAAAGAATCATAAATTAGATGAGAAAAACTAAGTATTCTGTTAAAGTTTATGTGAAGATAACCTAATATAAAGGTCGTCTGCAATGGTGCCTCACTCTCTCCTATTTCTGCCACCAAGAGAGGCCTCAAAGCCTGTTTTTAACCGCACTAAATGCTTGTTAACATCTAGAAGTACGCGAGCACGTGTATATCGGCGTATTTAATTTCTGGTACGCCGCGTACTCTAAAAATACACACAATTCATTAGTCATGCAAACGTCCATCCGCCCATTCGTTCATCCGCCGTCTCAGACGATCCCCACCCATCCCCTATTATCCTATAAAGAAAACACAATTCATTTACGGTAGTTTCGCTCGTGTCGTCACGTCGCCGCGTGGGCAGACAGGCATCAGAAATCATTGACCACTAGTGGTATGTTGGTGAGAGTACGTGCCGTACACTTGTAAAGGGGTTTATTACGTACTGATGATCGCTTTGTGGTTGTAATTCGACCATATTCGACCATATTCGACCATACTCCTTTAAATTTTGTAATAACTCTTCCAGCATTTGTTTGATGCTGTATAGTCAATTAAGTATTTCGATATGTCATTCAGTACACACTACTATTATGGTAACTTTAAAGAATTGATATAATGCCAGTAAATTTTATATAAAAAAATAGCTTTATACATTTCTTCTCCCCTTTGACACAGCAAAAACTAATTTTTTGCTGTGTCAAATGTCGTCCTCGTCCGTTCCCGCAATTTCCTTAAAAATAAGAATTCCTACGAATTGTTCGCTTCACGTTTTAAACTAGTGTTTAAAGAGGGAGTAAATTTATTTTCTTGCAAGAGTTGAATAGAGAAGTCAGAGTAAACTTTATAGTTTGAGGTTGAGAATTGTGTAATCGCTTTATCTAGTAATTTGTATACAGAATAACTTGATTGTCACACACATAATAATAAAATGTGAGTAACAATTCTAAATGTTAATGTGCGTCTGTGTGCTCGGTAACTTTCACAGATAAGGCGATATATATATTGTCTGCACCACTATATATATATATATTTTTTTCTGTTTTGTGTAATGGTTGACTGGGAGATAATGCCATATGGCATTAAGTCCGCCATTTGTACATTTTGTGCGATAAAGTTAAATAAATAAAAAAAAACGGTAAACCGATTAAATCCGTAAACGGTAAAACGATTTTCATAAAATGTTATATAAATATATAGCTTGAGCGTTTGAGAAAAACCAAAGCTACTTTTCGGATTGGATATTTAACAGTTTTAGTCTCTTACATAGATCCGATAGTCCAAATCAAAAATATATTTTTAAAAGGGCCTTTCTTAGGCCCTTTTAAATCAACAAAAGGGTGAAAAAAATCGAATGCTCGATGATTTGAACAAATAATTCATCATATTTTTTTGCTTGTATTCTTTATCATTATTTACGTCTGATATGATAAAAAAATGAAATAAATTATACATGTCGTGTGCACATCTAGATTACCGTCTAGTTAATATTATATTTAATTATGAATATTAGTATATATGAAATTAAATATAATTGTAAGTGTACCTATACTCCAGAAGTATTTTAATAATTTATAAAAAACAAAATTTACGACTGGTTCCTTACGCGGGTAACCAAAAAGGGGTTCTCAAGAAAAACTGGCATAGCTAGACCGTCTCATCCCATCGAGATGAATGTCATTAACGCGGACGAAATATAGTTATCCTATAAAGAAATCGCAATTTGTTTATACGTGTCATGTTAGTAGTTACGTCGCGCAGGCAGACATGTCGTCTCGACGACGCGTCTCGAATTCATTGCAGTGTAATGCTGTGACGCGTTCGCCACACAGCAAGGTTACCGCGTTATTCCTTACTAGCAGTGCCAACGATTTCGTCCTCGTGAAGTAATGACCTTGGAGTGTATAGTGACTTTAAGAATTTATTTATTTTAATGGAACCCTAGTTTTAATAATTTTTCGGTTCTGGCACCGTAGTCGCCTCTTACAGCACCTGGTACATGGGGGGGGGGGGGGGGGGGGCTACTATTCTGCTTTGCCTCTCGGCCTGAATTGTTAGGTACGATTTAACTTAAAATAACTTCACAAATTTGAATAAGTTTTTCTTTCCATTGGGAAGCTAATTCTTCGCCTAGTAATTGACTATATTATATGTTATAAAGTTAAAGTAGAAACACCGAATTTTCGGTGTTTGTTGAGCAAGATTGTATTAGAAGAACGGAAATTACGTTCGTGAGAGGAAGTTGTCCTTTCAGTTATCCATATTATAAATTGCATGAAAGACGCAGCTTAAGTTACAAGCTTTGGCGTTACACATTTCCGGTGCCTACAGTAAGTACTGAAAGATAAAAAGTGATAAAAAAATCACATATCAATCAATCAACTGCCACATCTAGCAACACTGATCTTGTTTCGTCGACGTCACTGATGGAGGAAGAAATAAGATAACGGACGAAAACGCGCAAACCAAACACACTTAGATTATATCAGTGCAAATAATATTTCTCCAGCTAGGGATGTCACAATTATTTAATTATTAATTTATAATATAACCAACGGTTATAACATCACAGTTAGCTACAGCAAGCCTATAGATCTATATTTGACGGGTCCGATGGCGCAGATGGTAGTGATCTTGTCTTGTTCACCAAAGGTCGTGGGTTCGATCCCCAACCACGATAAATATTTAAATGATAATATTTGTGTTAGCTTGAACGCGCCGCGTGAACAGTTTATGCAAGAGCCGCGGTGTTCGGCGAGCAGCAGAAATGTAACCATATCAGAAGCCTTCTTAAAATAATGAAAATCTTTAATAGCTTCGCCACCACCATAAAAATGGCTATAGGTCTAAAAGCTGCAACATAATTCACAGGTTCTCCTTTTGGAACGAGTGTCACCCTAGATAACTTACACTGGTGTGGAAATTTTGCCTGTTCAAGAGATAAATTAGATGTAGTAATGGCAGATGAAGAGCAAAATCACAATTTCTGGCTAGAAAAGCAGGAATGTTATTAGGGTTTCCAGCTGTATGTGGCTTGAGGCGCTTTACGGCCTCGCTGAAATCGTCGTCATCTAATTCATATTCATTATCATATCAGCCATAGAAAGTCCACTGTTGGACATAGGCCTCCCTGAGATAGGGGAATTTTGCCCATAATTGCCGTGCTGGGCAATCGCAGAAACTTTGCGTCGAGGATGCTGCTGCCCATCCTCAGTCTGTAGTATTTAAGCTGTGCTCTTTCGGATAGATATATCGCCGTCTGTCGGTTCCAGTACCTTAGTCGCCTTTTACGACACCTGGTACAGAGGAAGGTACTGTTCTACTCTGCTGGTACCACTCAGTATCTTGCCTTACTGGTCTAAATGGTCATACAATAAACTCTTGAACATTGTGCTAAAA
Organism: Heortia vitessoides; assembly: GCA_020976665.1. Taxonomy (NCBI): domain Eukaryota; kingdom Metazoa; phylum Arthropoda; class Insecta; order Lepidoptera; family Crambidae; genus Heortia; species Heortia vitessoides. Next base: position 1,350,369 of record JACJUM010003129.1, read on the forward strand.
TATTTAGCAAAGGCGTCTGCTGCTGCTTGACCCGAACTAAATTAACATTTTAAATATAAGTTGACTTGTAGTAGAAGTACTTCGCCTGTATTTTTTGACAAAGAGGCACACAGCCCACGTGATATAGTTAATCGTCACTGTAGTTTAAGGCGTCTGTAATATCATAAGAACATCACAAGCGCGTTGCCAACCTTGTGAGTTACGTATATTATGTCACATTACCCTGCAATTTCACTGTCTCTCTCTCTCTTCAAACCGGAACAAAGCAATGCGGACACTGCTATTTGGCGGTAGAAATACGTGAGTGAGATAACAATGCAGGCGACCTTTGTATGAGATCTACCCACGTATGTTTGGTTTTGTTGTGATCATCGTAATGTATATATCGTATACGAGAAATTCTGTGAGTAATTACGAAGTCATATTCTTCATATCTTCACTAGTGCAGATTTATAAGGTTTCCCGGGTTAAAGGGCGAGACCTATCCAAATATACAATGAGTTTATCAGTCTAGTGTGACCGGGTAAGATAAAGAGAAATACCATTTATATTCCACTAGCAGCGCCCTGCGGTTTCATCCGAGTTTAGAAAACTACTACAACCCCATTTTAACCCCTTAAGGGGTGATTTTGGAAAAAATATTTTACACGTGTTTGGCTTTTAAGAACCTTTATTCTGAATTTAATTCGAATAACTTCAACAGTAAAATTTTATACTAACTTTTCACCCCCGTTTTACCCCTTTAGCTTTAGGGGGTGAATTTCCAGAAATCCTTTCTTAGTGACCTGTCGACCTGTCTTATATATAAAGATAGATTCGTATACGCAAATTTTAGTCTTATTATGATAAAGTTTTGTAAAAACTTTATATTTATGGATTCTTGTACAATTATATTGTAGTTTTTTATTGCGATATCGACTGCAACTTTAATTAACAGTGAAGATCTAACTTTAAAAGACGTGGTCGTCTTAAATAATAACTTGTTTTGTATTTCAGTCCTATGAAATTAAAACCGTCAAAAGACTCATGGGGTGGGCACAGTTTATCCGGGCATGATATAGAGAGAGCTTTATATACGCCTATGTTGGGCAGGCCTGGTCGCAATCGCAGACCGTAGCTTCTGCTCACTCCCGCTCACTGACTTTGAGTTAATCTGTTTCGTATGGATATACCGCCATATTATAACACCTTTATCATAATAAGAGATAATATCGTCATCATATCAGCCATTGGAAGTCCACTGCTGGACTTAGGCCTCCCTAAGAAAGGAGACATTTGCTCATTATTGCCGCGCTGGGTCAGCATGTTGGCAATCGCAGTGCGCAGCTTTGGTGACAGAGATGCTGCTGCCCATCCCCGGCCTTTGCATTTGAGCTACACTTTTTCGGATGGGTATACCGCCATCTGTCGGACCCCTGTCCGAGGTATTACTCTACTCTGCCGGTAATCCACGGATCTTCTTAGTATATTCAAGAATATTAAAATGTACAAGAACACGTTGGCAATTGATTAGTTTCTAATTCGGTCCGAGTCCAAGGCGAGTGTGTATCAGATATCTCTGAAAATATCTACAAAAATGCACATTGCACCTGAAGAAAACGTTGTTTTTCCAACAAGCGTCCGTGGGCGAAATTATAGAGTGGGAACACAATTTCCGTTCTTATTTCTGTTCACAGGTAATTTATTAGCGTATTGTATATTTGTATTGTATATAACGGAGATGATTACATCGCAGGTAGCAGCTAGAAAATTACACTACCAGATAAAAAATGCACTTACTCAGTCTATTTTATTATATCATACGCACTTTAACGGGCTCTGGGCCGTAGTTTCAATTCCCATCCTGTAAAAATATTTATGAGATTATATTTGTGTTTGTTTAGTGTCTGGTTGTTAAATATTTATATTTAAGTAGTATATTTGTGACTCCTCTGTTGTTTGGCGTCCGTAACACAAGTGCTTTAAACGACTTACCTCGGAGTCAGATCAATGTATGAGATGTTGTAGGAATTTATTGTATATTATTTTTATACGCTCTGGGATTGCTACCACTTCTGCCCACCTTCTTCTATGGGCAAAATCCTCCTTTTAAAGTTAGGCTAATGTCCAACAATGGGTGTTCTTCGGCTGAAATAATGATAATGATGATATAATTACATCCATGGCGCCGAACCCAAGGTTTTCAGGTTTAAAGCGAGAGATTATCAGATTATAGAGTTATGATAGCCAATGTTAATGTTAGGCAATTTATTATCGTGTTAACTTAATTATGCTGTTACTGATCAGAATATCATAATATTAACGAGTTAGGTTTACAAATAACCTAGATTAAGATTGTTGAACCTAGAGCAGACATTTGTAAATTTAATCAAGCTGCTAGCTAGACTATAGGTATTTCACACGCACCTGAAAACAAGCTTTATTATTAAGCCATGAGCTATAGTTTGATTTTCTACATTCTTTAAAAAAATATTTCAATAGTACAACATTTATTTAATTAAATGCTCTACAATAGGTGACATTTTTAAGACGACTGGTTCGGAATTTTTATCGGCACCTTGCATTAGATGTCTTAACACCACCAGTTTTTCTTGCAAGTTCTATTGTGTATCTAGTGACCTGCAGACTATTTTTTAAGTAAGCTAGACTTTTTTATGATCCATTTATTAGGGTCATTGATCATTCGAGTCTTATTATATTTTTAAATGAGATGACTTTTTAGTTTGACGTAATGGTCATTATTTACCTTAGATCGGAAAAGTCTACACTTAAATTTCCGAACTGAACATCTGAACTAATATTTATACATCCATTGTTTGTTTATAAAATTTAACTCAAAAGCTAATGGACTGATTTTTTCAATTCTTTAACCGTTAGATACATTAGCCGGCCATACCATGAATAACATGAATAATGATGATGAAATTGAATTAAGAATTTTGTAAGAATAAGGAAACTAGTTTTTTTTTCATTTGACCATTTTTTAAACCCGTTGACCACCCGACAGTCTTTGAATAATCTTATTACTACCGAGTAAATAAGTTCATCTATTTCTAACACATCCTCCTCAATAATTAAGAATAGAACAAACATGAATCTTAAACAATTTATCGTTTGCATTGTAAATATATGTATTTAAGTAGTATATTTTTGATTAATATAACGCTGATGTCCGTAATACAAATGCTTTAAGCGATTTACCACGGAGTTAGGTCAATGTTTGAGATGTTGGCATATTTCGCTAATATCTATAATATAATGTTAAATAATATATAATAATTCTCACATCATCTCAGACGTCATTGACCTGTCTTAAGATAAGCAATTTAAAGCATTTGTGTTACGGACATCAGACAACAGAGGAATCACAAATATTAAACTTAACTATGTATGTAACACCCAGAACAAAAACAAATATTTTTATAAAAATATTTGTTTTTGGGCAGGGATCGAACTTATGACGCTTAGCGCACAATACAGAAACACTACCGAATGCGCCAACGGACTCGGACAGACTAAATATATCAATAAATAAAACCAATGATATGTCTGTCACAAGAGAGATTAAGCGAATGATGAATACAGAGGAATAACAATATAAAAGCATTTATTAACAAGAAAAAATAGAGCGAGGCGAGATGGTGCGTCACAGCCAGATTCGAATGTAGAGATAGTCCGATATTTATTGAACTAGCTATGCCCGCGACTTCGTCCGCGTGGAATTGTTTTTTGGCCTCACCTCTATGCCTCAACTTATAAACTTTGAATATTTATTCATATCGAATCAATGGACTGAAAAATAAGATTCAAGTTTCTAGCTCTAAAAATAGCGGTACTTCCATACAACTTTTCATCCCCCCTTTCGACCTCTTACAACCCTTATTTCGAATTAAAAATTAGCCTATGTCGTTTCTCAGGGTCTAAAGATTGTCTGTGCCAAATATCATCAAACTCGGTTGAGAGGTTTATGCGGGAAAGCGTAACAGACAGGCAGAGATACTTTCGCATTAATAATATTAGCAGGGATTGTACTGTGAGGTACAATCCCTGCTAATATCAATCAATCCCCCAATGACGGTCCATGATACCGGAACCGATAGATGGCGGTATATGCATCCGAAGAAGCGTAGCACAAATGCAGCTGTACTAGGATGCGCTGCAGCATTCAAGTTCGGTACACTGTGATTACCTCCACGACTGCCCGGCGCAGCAATATGGGTACCCTTTTCCGTCTAGTACCGGTAGGCTAGTGCTAAATAGGCTGCTCCTTTTACCCTTCAAGTTTATCAGGGTCATCGGTCATTTCAATTACTAACTACATAGATACGTCATGCCTGTGTCCCTTTGGGGTAGAGTGAGACTATAGATCTCCATTTGCTACGATCTTGGCATACCTCTCTCGCTTCATTAGTCGCACCATAAAGGAGTGTGAAAAATAAATCAATTATATAATCATGAAGTATCAAAAATTTAATAATTCTACATCTAACTCAATTATTAATGATTTGACGTGGTCGACAAATACGTCTAAATCCAGGTGAAATATAAGAAGTGCGTTGAGTGCCTACTGCATGCGGCATAAAGGTGATTTCGCGCTACAGTACGACACTTTAGAGGTGGGTACAGCCGATGTCTTCGTCCGGTTATACAGCCATCTGACGGTTCTGGTACCTTAGTCGCCTCTTACGACTTCTGGTACTATTCTACTCTGCCGGTACCTCACGGCTTCATAATGTCAACAACAAACAAGTTCTATTGTTAGAACAAGATATGAATAATGTCGAAGGTATTTAAAGTTTTTGAAAGATGAAGGGAGCTTGTAAATAAAATAACACGTGTGGGCCGTTTTTGCAATAACAAAGAGATCAAAGGAAAGTTATATTTCATTTCATTTCACGGGAAAAAGGAGGTGGGATTGGTTTTACGTGAATCTATCCAAATGATGTGATAGGAAAGTTTACAAACATTTATAGAGTTGCATTTAATGTATAATTCAGGAAGCCTCATATTATTCATAAAATGTCCACTGTAGGACTTAGGCCTCTCCAATACAAGGATCTTGTCATAAATGCCGCGCTGGGCAGACGTGGTGGCAATTGCAGAGCGCAACTTAGCGAAAAGAATGTTACTGCTCATCCCCACACTGAAGTATTTATGCTGTTTCGGGTGGATATGCCTTCATCTGTCGGTTCCAGTACCTCAATCGCCTTTAACGAAACCTGGTCCAGTGAGACCTCCGGAACAACAGATATGCTTTTGGAATGCCAACATATTAAAAGAATTATGAAGAAGATATTGAACGGAGAGTGGAAGCTGGAAATAGTGTCAGTGGAGCCATACATGCTTTTATGGGCAGCCAAAATGTGTCAAAAAGAGCACGACTGGGTGTTCATAGAGGTGTGATAGTTAACTCTGACAATAGTAGTGAGTGTCGGGTATGGCAGAAGAAGCACGCAAGTAGAATAAATGCTGTTGAAATGAGAGCACTTCGAAGTATGTATGATGTAAGTTTGAAAGATAGATTAAAGAATATAAGAAATCGATGTGGTATAAAAGATGATATTGTGGCAACAATGGAGAAAGAAATGTTAAGTTGTTTTGTACATGTAAAAAGGATGGATGAAAGTAGAATGACTGCACAAATATATAGAGCAGAAGTGAATGGAAGGGTTGGCATAGGACGACCTAGGCGAACATATCCTAACCACGTAGATGAAATATTATAGAAGGGTCAGGTCAGAAGTACCAAGAATAAACGAGCGTCTATGAATAGACTAATGCGAGCAAGGAAAGCGAGAGAAGTTTGCCAAGATTGGACACAGGCGTGATGTATGTATGTATGTAGAACTTCCAGACCAGACTGAACCAATTAGAAAGCTTTTGAATTGCGTAAATAGTTTCCTAAGTATTTTGATTTTAATGCATACAGGCCTTTAAAGCATTCTAATTGACAGACGTACGGACAACAAAGTGACCCTATTAGAGATCCATAATTTTTCTTTTGAGATAAAAACCAGTCAACATTCGTGATTTCAACGGTTTCCATGCGCAACAAACGAGGTGCACTCGAAATCACTAATGTACGCACAGATTTCTGTAATTTTTGTTCGTTCGTTCTGATGTCGTCAAATAAAAAATATTGTACATACATGCAATATTTTTATCTTTAACATAACTGATAGCCGCGTCTATCGCCGTATCAATATTTGACACATTTTGTACCTATCTATCTAACAGAATGTTTCGCTATCTAAGGATATGTTTTTAATTTGCTTTATGATGTTCCTTTTTATGCCACTGTTTTTAAAATTATTATTTCTTCTTTTTATGCAATAATCGCATACATTGAACTGACTCCGGAAATAAAGCACTGGTGTCACGGACATCAAACAACAGAGGAATCACAAATATATTACTTAAAAACATATTTACATGAGGTAGACCTCTAACAAAGGTCGTCTGCTTTGGTACCTCACTCCCTCTTATTTCTACCGCTAAATAGCAGTGTTTGCATTGCTGTGCCGGTTTGCAGGGCGAGATAGGCAGTGTAATTTCAGGGTAAATGTGACATAGTATCTTCAGTTCACGAGTTTGGCGACACACTTGTGATATTCATATGATGACACGAGCCACAAAAGGCTGCGGTCACGTTTACCATCAAATGGACCGTATGCTTGTTTGCTGACTTCATAATATAAATAATAAAACCCTTATTTTTTACATAATTGATTTTAGGGATAGGTCCGAACTGAACTTGTCTAAATGTTGCTGTACAGCTTATGCCACTTGCAAAATATGCGACTCTCTAAAGACTGGATCATTTTGCGTTACTCTTATTAGTTATCGTCGTCATAGCAGCAGCAAAACGTTCACTGCTGGACATAGGCCTCACCAAGAAAGGGGGAATTTGCCCATAATTGCCAACCCGGGCAAGTGTGGTAGCAATCGCTGAGCCTGGTACGATATCTGGTACGAGGCATAGGGTACACTATTCTACTATGCCGGTACCACACGGTACGGATAAATTCACATACATTCTCATACATCGACCTGACTCCGAGATAAGTTGTTTAAATCACTTGTGTTACGGATATCAGGCAACAGAAGAATCACAAATATAATACTCTAATACATACATTAACAACCCAGACATAGAACAAATACAAATATCATCTATATATATATATTTGTCCCGGATAAGGTCGAACCCACGACCTTTGGCGCACAAGGTAGGATAACTACCATCTGCGCCATCTGGCCCGTCAAAGTTTAGTCTATGAATACCACATAAATATTTCCTCTATGCGCATAGAGTAA
>JACJUM010003129.1:1369176-1380368 GCA_020976665.1 Heortia vitessoides
CGCCAAATAGCAGTGTTCGCGTTGCTGTGTTCCGGTAAAGGTTGAGAAAGGCAGTAAAATTACCGGGTCATTTGACATTTTCCGAGGTGAGCAATGTTCTAGTGATATCCTTGTAAATATAACGAGTGTCTATTAGTTTTTTTTATTTTATTTATTTATTTATCAGAAACAGCGCAGCTTAAATGCTGCAGATCGGGATGGGCAGCGGCATTCTTGTCGCAAAGTTGCGCTCTGCGATTACCAACGCGCCTGCCCAGCGCGGCAATTGTGGGCATAAATCCCTATATCACGGGGACGCCTATGTCCTACACTAGACTTTATATGGCTGATATGATAATTATGCATAAAACCTTTTTCATAATAGATAATTAAAATTAATTGATACACGCATAAAAATTGTAAGTATGTCATCAGCAACATTCAAAAACAATGTCTAATCAAAATTATGTAGACTATGTTTATAGACGAAATTAAAAGAAAATCTAACATTTGCCAAATTCCCGCCAGAAATAGCTGCTTGCTTGCAAATCACACGATCACGAAATTCGTCAGCTTATTTCATCATTGCTTTAAACCTGACTGTGAATATTAACCATGATTTTGAACTTTAATGAGGTATTCATAGAGGTTATTTTCAATGTGGTTTCCGACACCTGTTTGGCATTATATTGTAATGTGAGTCCGTATTCGGTGGTGTTGATTAGAAATCGTATTTTTACTAAACATAAAAAGTAGCGGTGACTGTGTTGGCAGATTTATTGGGAGAGAGAGGCAGTGAATTTTCTGGATAACGTGGCATTATATCCTCAAGTCACAAGGTTGACAATGCGTTAGTGATATCCTTGTGATATTACGAGCGTATATAGGCTGCAGTGACGCTTACTATCTAGCGAACTGCATAATTGTTCTTTGATGATATTGAAAAAAAAATTGGCTAGGCTTTCCTTAAATCTGTTTCATTAGAACAAAAATATTTAAACCACTCCACGAGTAACACAATAGTTGCTAGTTACACACTTGTAACAAACAAATATATTATTAAGTTATATCGTGATATATTTTGGTTGGTAAATGTTGTAATATTTTATCTTAATGAGTACTGACGCGTTGATAAATCTCTGATCTATTTAAAATAGTTTTTATTTTTTATATTAACCTTACGTTAGAGGCGACTTAGGTACCAGTACCGACAGCTGTATATCCACTCGAAACGGAGTAACTTAAATGCAAAGGGCGGTGACGGGCTGCAGCATCCCCGTTGTGAAAGTTACATTCGATTACGCTTGCCCTGCGCGGCAGTTATGGTCAAAAATCCCCCTATCTTGTGGAGGCCTATGTCCAACAGTGGTTTTTAATGGCTGTAATGATGATGATGAATTAATTATAAATGTAGCCTAACTCCTGACTCCTGTGGGTAACATTAGTTACCCACCAGTGAAATTTCACTAAAGATGGACCAGTCCTTCCGAAGTTTACCTCAATCAAACAGACAGGCAGACATAAAAAATAAAAAGTAAATTTTTCTTATACGAGTACCGTACTTACTTTTATATGCCTATTTTAAAAGGCTGTTACTTCAATATTACAAATAGACACTTCAATTGAATTTATATGTATGGATAAGTTATTCCCTATGTATGTACAGATACATTTATCTATTATCCTTTAACTATAGAGATGTATAATTTAATATAGGAATATCAAAAAGGCTAAGTTACAACTTTTTTTTATTAGACCAAGTCGACAAACAAGCATATAGCATATTATCACACGTCACTACAACCTATAGACGCTCGAAATATCACAAAAATATCACTTACGCGTTGCAAACCTTGTGACTTGAGAATATTATGCCACATTACCCAGTCCACTGCCTTTCTCACCCTCCGACACTGCAATGCAAAAACTGCTATTTAGCGGTAGAAATAGCTAAGAGTAGGTACCAATGCAGACAGAATACCTTTGTATGAGGTCTACCTCATGTAAAACAATAACAAACTGTAGCCTCAATTTTGTTATCGAAATATATTTTTTGTTCCCATTTGCATCCCAAGGCCAATTTATTTCAATATGGCGGACATTGGACGCAGAACGAACTAACACACGCGTAGCGAGCACATTTGTGGACCACGATTTACGAGACGCACATTCGGATGCTGATGATCGCATAACTGTACACCGAATTACCGAGTAATAAACGTTACGTAGATGCATACGTGCCGGTTTGGACCAAGAGAAGTATGCTGACGACCTGAGTGAAATTGTTCGAGTCAGTTTGACATCGTCTGTGTTGCTGCTCATTACAAAGTTACTTATTAACGTTAAAGTTTATTTGTATGGACGACTGGAAAACTGTTTTGTATGGGGATCGAACTCACGACCGTTGGCGCTCAAGATGGGATACTACCGACTGCGCCAATGCTCAAAGAAAGAGCGTCAACAACATATTTTGTAATTATAGTGCTATCACAATAACTAACTACGATATTTTGCGGTACGATATATTTTAAATATTCCTTAATTCATGGTAGGCCCATTTCAAGCACTTTCAAATCGTCAAAAATAATAAATAAAACAATTTCAATTAAGAAATATAAATATTGTATTATAATCATGAGATATCATGAGAATTATCAATAATTTAAATTAGGCCTACTTTATACTACTCTGCCAGCATCAGGCAGGCCTTAAAACTTTGTTTAATGCAGGATAATTACACGAGCCACCAGAGAAGAACCTGAAGCAAGCAGCAAGAAAAACTGGGGGTGATAAATATTTCATTAACACTAAATAGTAAATAGTAATGAAAGACCTATCGACGTCGGCGCTAACCAATCGTTGTCATAAAGTTAGGTTAGAGTAATTCAATCCCAGGCAGTTTTATCATTAATGTGTTCTTTAATACTGTAACCTGCTTTCGAAATTAGCTAACTCTTTACGTCATTATACAGATATGCTATGCTGCCTGAAGGATGTTGCAAAATGTTGCTCTTTAATGAAATATCAAATCTATATCGCACGAATAGCCCTTTAGTGCAGCACAAATATTAAAATTACTTTAGCCATGTTACATTTTTAACAACTATGGATGAATGAAAAATAATTTAATACATTATCATATATTTCATCTTTTTTTCATTAAAAGACAAATTGTTAACGATAAGCTGTTGTCTTTTCACTTTGATTAAAAGGGAAGTATCATCTGCAAACAAAACTATATCGCTGCAGTCTTTTGTTTGATATGGCAAGTCATTAATGTATAAAGAACAGGAAAAGGCTTAATATTGAGCCTTGTGGTATGCCCATTAAAGCCAATAACCCAGGTTATCGACTTACATTTACGTCCATCATTTGAATTATACCTTGAAGGTAAGATTCATATGAACTTTAAGAGGATTATCTAGCCCGCATAGTAATGGAACAGTAGTATGGTGCAACCTTTTCAAGGGGTGTTGCATCGACTAGCTTAAACGAGGGATTTAGGGATGAGCAGCACACTTGCGAAACTACCGTCTGCGTCTAGCCAAGCCTTGCCAGTTGACAATTATGTGACAAAATGTTATCAAAATAAGATCCTCCCTTGGGAAGTGTTAAGTCCAGCTGTGGACGTAGATATTGTGTGGATGACAGACATGGTGATGAAATTGCCATTTTATTTACGTACCTATTATTATATATTTATTATATTACGTATTACGTTATGGCCAAGGATTAGTGCGATAATTTATATGATGACCATTTGTGTCTGTTCTATGTCTACTTGTTACACGCTCGTAATATCACAAGGATATCACTAGCGTGTTGTAAACCTTGTGACTTAAAGATATTATGTCACATTACCCAGTTATTACCTGCCTCTCTCACCCTTCAAATCGGAACACGGCAACGCAAACACTGCAATTTGGCTGTAGAAGTAGTGAGGTACCAATGCTCATCAGACATGAGGTAGACAACGGTCAACATATGCTCAAAATGAGAGGAGGGGTTGTGTATATATCTCAGAAGGTATCACAGATTAAAATTCAGCCATCGTTCCCGAAATGTACAGTCGAGCGAAGGATCGCTAGAGATTAATAAAAAAGTGACACAGCAGTAACAACTGTAATTGAATGAGTGCAGCGAACATCTCAAGCAACAATGATAGATCAGTCCGCCAATTGAGCGGCGGTTGACCCATTTTCGAGGTTGGTCAATCGTGTGGCAATTTTCGCACCATCAGAATCAGATTTAGTGTTTGTGGGAAACGATTGCATGGGAGTACGTGGGGAAACTTCTTTATTGCATATATCATACACTTGAAGGCAATAAGCTATGGGATGCAATACGATAATTAATGCTGTGCAAAAGCCACTCCAGCCTTAAATTACATTTTATAAATAGCTTTTAGGACTGTTGTCAAATCAAACATAGAGACAATGAGTGATATAATTTAATACAGATGACAGTTTTATTCATAATTGCAGTCTTGAGAGATCTATGTGGTGGAAAACATGATGTTGAAAAGACTTGGACATCTAGAAAGGATGGATGAAAGCAGGATGACTGCAAAAATATATAGAACTGAGGTGAATGGAAGGATAACCTATCCTACAGATGTCTTAACCAGGTAGAAGAAGGGCTTAGTTACTCCTAACCAATAGTAAACGAGCGTGTATGAAAAGACTATACAGCTATGCAAAGATCATAACAAGTGGAGATCCATAGTCTTTGCCTACCCTGATCGGACACAGGCTTGATGTATGTATGCATCCTTTGGATTCTATTGTTAATTTATATTAATTTATAATTATAATTGCCGCTGGGAATCACTGAGCGTAAATGGGTGACAGAAATTCTGCTGCCCATCCTCGCCCTGTTACATTTAAGCCACGTTATTTTGGATGGCCATACCTGCCAGTTCCGGCAACTCAGTCGCCTCATACCACACCTGGTATTGTGAGAGGTACTATTCTACTCTGCCGGTACCTCACATCAAAATATATTTAATAATTTACTATTAGACTACTTTAACCTATTTCTTTATTTTGGGTCATTGGGTCATGTGGGTGATGATTACCGGCAGAATAGAATAGTACCTTCCACCGTACCAGGTGTCGTAAGAGGCGATTAAGGTACCAGAACCGACAGATAGCGGTATATCCATCCGAAACAGTGCAGCTGAAATGAACAGGGCGGGAATGGACAGCAGCATCCCCGTTGCGATAGCTGCGCTCTGCGATTGCAAATACGCTTCCTCAGCGTGGCAATTATGGGCAAAAAAAAACCTTTTTTGGAGAGACTTATTTCCAGCAGTGGACTTCCAATGGCTTTTATGATGATGATGTTTGTTTCGAATGCTGATGCCCATCCATTGCTGTATTTGAGCACACCGTTTCGGTTGGTTCTAGTACCTCAGTCGTCGCTTCAGACATCTCGTGCAGAAGGTGGTACTATACTCCACCGGTACTACTCTGTACTATTTCAAACTCAGCCAATAGATCACGCAAATAATAAATCAGAGTTACCGACGCGAATCGGTAAGTCAAGTGTTGGACCACTTTGTAAATTCTGACCTAGTTCGAAATCAATGCAATAATTTATAATGCGACCGAGTTATGTGCAACTGTCAAATGAAATGCGACATCCGGAATATGAATTATTCGTATCCCGTAATCCAATCATATATATTTGCTATGATAATTAAAATACTCTGAGCCTAATTCCTGCGATTTCATACTATATCTATACTAATATTATAAAGCGGAAGAGTTTGTTTGTTTGTTTGTTTAAACGCGCTAAACTCAGGATCTACTTGTCCGATTTGAATAATTCTTCTTTTTGTTGGATAGTCCATTTATAGAGGAAGGCTTTAGGCTATATAACATTACGCTGAGACCTATAGGAGCGAAATGTCAGTGAGAAATGTTGCAAAAACGGGGAAAATTTTTCACGTTTTTGAGGTTTTTCAAATATTCCACTTAAATACATAAATTTAACACCCAGACACAGTACAAACAGCTATATCTTCATATAAATATTTGTCCTGAGTGGGGATCGTACAAACGATCACTACCATCTGCGCCATCGGGCCCGTCAATTTGCCCTCGTATGAACGGAATTACCCTGGTATGAATTGACAATCCATGCCCTACAAGTCATTGTGTCTGTGTAGGAATGCAATAGGCGTGGCAGGTGACCAAACTTTATAGACATTTCGTCGTTTAAGTTCTAACACAGCGTAAGTCAATATTTTGACACTTTGTACAATTGGGAAAACATTGCCCACGTTTCATAAAATCTTTAAAAAACTAATTGCTTGTGCATTTAGTTGGTGCAAAATAGATTTCGTTTAAACAATACACGGTATAAAACGTTTACTGCAGCGTTAGAAATGTAATATCGTGTTATCATTGGGCATAACTATTAAGTACCAACTACCAACTTTGACATACGCGGTGTTAGAACTTATGCGACGATTTGTCATTTGGCGCGAGCTCTAACCTGCATTTTGCGTGTAGGCTGAAGGCTCTGTCATGATAAACCCAGGTTATGCGACTGCGATACAATGCCGATTACATTACAGTTATTATCTGAGACATATAATTCAACTTGCCTTGTGAAGGAGGCAATGGATGGATAATCAAGCGATTCAGTCTGGACGTTGGTGTCTAATCCTCGATTACTTTATTTTTTTTTATCTACACTGTTATGTGTCCGAGATAGTCCAAAACAAATATAATACTTAAATACATATATTTAAAACTCAGACACATAAGCGCAAGTATAGACATATTTGTCCTTGTTGGGGATCAAATACATGACCTTTTTTTATTAGACCAGGTCCGGACAGTCCGCGTGATAGTAAACGTCACCGCAGCCTATATAATACAAGAACGTTATATCACTATGCTACATACTATGATACTATGCTATATACTATGCCACATTACCTAGTAAATTCACTGCCTCTCCCACCCTTCAGACCGGAACACAGCAATGTGAATACTGCTATTTGGCGGTAGAAATAGGTGACAGTGAGGTACCAATGCAGAGGACCTTTTGTATGAGGTCTACCTCATTCTCATCAACTCATCAACATTGAGTCGAAAATGTATTTGTCTACATATCACCATAGACCTCCCCAAGAAAGGGGGTATATTTCCCATAATTGCTTACGCAACGAAGATGCTATTCTCCATCCCCACCTTATACATTTGAGCTGCATTGTTTTACATGGATATACCGCCATTAATCGGTACTGGTGCCTCTGTCGCCTTTTACGACACCTGTCACAGGGGTAGGTACTTTTCTACTCTGCCGATACCTCGGCTACATAGCACGCTTTGATAGTCTTTGAAACCTAAGACTTATTATCTTTCCCACAGTGTGTTTTAGGTTATTACTTGGCATTTGGAAATTGTGAAACTCACATAATGCCGGCTATAAAGTGAAGTGAGGAGTGTGTAGTTTCTTTCACTCTTATAAGTGGTTATGGCTGTGTTAGTAGTGTAGTGGCTAGGTTTCTATGACAGTAAATAATGATTCTACGTATTCGGATTTAATTATTGATATTTATGTACCAAACTAAGATAAAATGTACAAATTGTGGACTAATTGATTGAAGATGATTGAGATTGAATTGATTGTGGCTAGCTGACATTATTTTCCAGTTAACCAGTAGACGAAACAGTAAAAAAATAATAACAATATTTATTTAATGAAAATAAATATTATAATTATATCTATTCAAGTTACGGATATAACCAATTCACATGAATCTATACATATAAATGAAATTGGAGTGTCTCTTTTTATATTAAAATTACCGCTTTCTACTACATGCATTTAAATGTATATACGGCACACATACCAAAATATATTTTACAATTTTTACATAAGAATAATTAATTACATAAGCATGTCGGGCAAGATAGCGCAGATGGTAGTGATCCTGTCTTGTGCGGCAAAGGTCGTGGGTTCGATTCTCACCCAGAGCAAATATTTACATGTTGGAATTTATGTGTCTAGGTTTTAAATATATATATTTAAGTAGTATATTCAGATTCCTCTGTTGTATATAACACAAGTGCTTCACTCATCACAGAAGTAGGTTAATGTATGAGATGTTATGGAAGTTATTTTTATTAAATAGGGTCATTTAATCTGAGAAGCAGCTTCAGTGAAGAGAACAGAGATAGCGTTTTAGAATCAATTTTGGTTTTGCACTTATTATGCGTATAAAGAAGATTGTATATAAGTAATTTGCAGTCGCAGGTTGAGTAACCCAAGATAAAACTTAATAACACAAGAAACCTTGTTATAGGAAGATAATGACTCTGCGACGGAAACGTAAGAATATTATACAGAGATAGTAAAACAAGAAAAACTTTGCAGTAACGTATATTTGAAATATTGCCACGATATATAGAAAATAAAATAATTAGTTTATATAAAACTGATGTGAATCTCGGATCACTACAGCAATTTTTCCTTGCCTAACTTTTCTGGAATGGCATTCAAAACAGTTCATAGCAGCCTATAAACGCTCGTAATATCACTAGCGTAAAATCACTAGCGCATTATCAACCTTGTGACTCGAAGATACTATGGCACATTACCCAGTAATTTCACTGCCTCTGTCACCCTACAAACCGGAACACAGCAATGCGAACACTGCTATTTGGCGGTAGAAAAATGTAAGAGTCAAGTACAAATGCAGACGACCTTTGTTTGATGCCTATCTCAAGTTAATGTTTGCTTGTTTAAGTAGGGGGAGTTACTATTCTACATTATCGATACCTCACGGTGATAGACGGGCCCGATGGCGCAGATGGTAGTTATTCTATCTGGTGTGCCAAGGTTTGTGGGTTCGATACCCAACAGAGCAAATTATTATATGATACTATTTGTGTATGTTCTGTCTGGGTGTTAAATATATATATATTTAAGTAGTATTGTGATTACTCTGTTGTTTGGCGTCCGCAACATAGTGCTTTAAGCGACTTTCCATGGAGTCGGGTCAATGTATGAGATGTTGTAGGAATTTAGAAATTATTTACCATTCTGATATAGTTTTTTTTTACTATTTAAAATTGGTTAGACCTAAATAGATAAAAAGGCTAGTTACTAATCTCGAATATCTATGAGATATAGCCTATATGTTGTATAGGCTGCATATCATATGTTGTATATCATTGCGCTTCGCTATGTATTGTTATAAAAGTTAATTGTAATTTCCTCAAAAGTGTTCCATCGATCGTTTATATTTGGGGAAAACCGGCTACTGAGAAGAAATGTCCTTTGTTTTTTTCTTGCGCGAGCGAGAGGAGGCTGCCTCGTCGTTTTTTTGGTCTCAGAGACCTCATTATGTGCAGACATGAACTCTTTAAAATACCAAAGAAAAGAGATAACCAAACAGTAGTCCATTTATGTTTGTAAATATATTCGATGCGGTACATTAAAACTTCTAATTGGTTTTATATTTCATTTTGCCGCTTTATCTAAATGTGAAATATGTTTCGGCAAAAAATGGCCTTGTGTAAAAACATTTCTACGGAATTAGTTTAATTAAAAGTCAGAGGTTGCCTCATCATGATTTTGTAATGAATGTTATAGGAAGATGCATGTTTTTTATGGATCCGTAACTCAAAACACCTTTTTCGTATCAATTCAATCTTATGACTGTGTCTGTCTGTCGAGAACCTCTTTCAGCGATGAGTTGTCAAGTTATAATTAATAACAAATACTAAATCAAACTTCTATGTCAACAAAATTAAAAAATCCTCAGACGCGATTTGGATACTTGCTTGGACATCTCAATATGTTATTAAGTTTATCACATATTGACCGTAAGGTACCGGCAAACTAGATTACCTCTCTGTACAAGGTGTCGTAAGAGGCGACTAAGGTACCGGAACGGACATTTGGCTGTGTATCCATCCGAAACCGTGCAGCTCAAATGCATAGGGTGGGGATGGGTATTCCCGTCGTGAAAGTTGCGTTCTGCGATTGCCAACACGCTTGCCCAGCGCGGCAATTAAGGCAAAATTCCCATTTTCATGGGTAGGCTTATGATCAACAGTGAACTTCCAATGGTTGATAATGACGATGATGGGTATCTTTGACTATTCTCTACCAGCAGAATTACCTACATAGAATTGACGGTTTGTTAGTATATTTAGAATTGCACAGTGAACAATAAACAGTCTACCGTTTAGACCTAATAAATGTTTTCCCTCGTCAATATTTTACATCACAAAAACATCAGATATCATTATTGTCATACAAGCTGTGGGTCCACTGCTGGACACAAACCTCTTCTAGATATTCTGATCATGTTTGCCATACTTCCAGCTTAGGTTCGGATGTGTATACCGCCATTAGTTGGAACCGGTACATCAGCCACCTCTCTGCCGGCGCCCTGGACAAAAACAGTACTATATATATATATAAACACGAAATCAGAATCCTATATGTGCTAGTGAGACACACCATTTATTCTCCACTTTCGTTTTTTAGGCCGAGTCCGAACGCCAATTACTTGGAGGAAACTTGGGGTCATTGCCCACGCTTATTAGAAGAATTGCCAATCTTTGGCGGTGGTTGACCGCTAATTAGGCTTGTTGGCCAGCGAGGAGGCGCCTTTTGATGTTAAATATTTTTTTTCTCATTTGTAAATTGGAGAATAAATATAATAATAATAATATTCACACAACAATTTATACACTAACCCGACTCCGTGATAAGACGTTTAAAACACTTGTGTTATGTACATCAGACAACAGAGGAGTAACAAATATTAACTTAAATATATATTTTTACACCCAGATAAACACAAATATCATCATATAATTATTTGTCCTAGGTAGGAATCGAATTTACGACCTCTAGCGCATAAGATAAAATCACAACCGTTTGCGCCGTCTGGCCTGTCAAACTGGTTAGGATTGCATGCTCAAATTAATTTTATATTAACAGAATTCATCATCGACCCCCACCCAAGACAAATATTTATATAATGATATATAATTTTATTTTGTGTCTGGATGTTAAATGTATTTAAGTAGTATATTTGTGATTCCTCTGTTGTCTGATGTCCGAAACACAAGTGCTTTAAGCGACTTATCACGGAATCAGATCAATGTATCAGATGTAGGAATTTGTATAAAAAAAATATATAAAGTCGCGGTCTGGTTGAAACAGAAGGTGCTATC
>JACJUM010003129.1:1380468-1391719 GCA_020976665.1 Heortia vitessoides
CGCCAAATAGCAGTGTTCGCGTTGCTGTGTTCCGGTAAAGGTTGAGAGAGGCAGTAAAATTACCAGGTCATTTGACATTTTCCGAGGTGAGCAATGTTCTAGTGATATCCTTGTAAATATAACGAGTGTTTATTAGTTTTTTTTATTTTATTTATTTATTTATCAGAAACAGCGCAGCTTAAATGCTGCAGATCGGGATGGGCAGCGGCATTCTTGTCGCAAAGTTGCGCTCTGCGATTACCAACACGCCTGCCCAGCGCGGCAATTGTGGGCATTAATCCCTCTATCACGGGGACGACTATGTCCTACACTAGACTTTATATGGCTGATATGATAATTATGCATAAAACCTTTTTCATAATAGATAATTTAAATTAATTGATACACGCATAAAAATTGTAAGTATGTCATCAGCAACATTCAAAAACAATGTCTAATCAAAATTATGTAGACTATGTTTATAGACGAAATTAAAAGAAAATCTAACATTTGCCACATTCCCGCTAGAAATAGCTGCTTGCTTGCAAATCACACGATCACGAAATTCGTCAGCTTATTTCATCATTGCTTTAAACCTGACTGTGAATATTAACCATGATTTTGAACTTTAATGAGGTATTCATAGAGGTTATTTTCAATGTGGTTTCCGACACCTGTTTGGCATTATATTGTAATGTGAGTCCGTATTCGGTGGTGTTGATTAGAAATCGTATTTTTACTAAACATAAAAAGTAGCGGTGACTGTGTTGGCAGATTTATTGGGAAAGAGAGGCAGTGAATTTTCTGGATAACGTGGCATTATATCCTCAAGTCACAAGGTTGACAATGCGTTAGTGATATCCTTGTGATATTACGAGCGTATAATATAGGCTGCAGTGACGCTATCTCGCGAACTGTATAATTGTTCTTTGATGATATTGAAAAAAATTGCCTAGGCTTTCCTTAAATCTGTTACATTAGAACAAAAATATTTAAACCGCTCCACGAGTAACACAATAGTTGCTAGTTACACACTTGTTACAAAAAAATATATTATTAAGTTATATCGTGATATATTTTGGTTGGTAAATGTTGTAATATTTTATCTTAATGAGTACTGACGCGTTGATAAATCTCTGATCTATTTAAAATAGTTTTTATTTTTTATATTATAACCTTACGTTAGAGGCGACTTAGGTACCAGTACCGACAGATGGCTGTATATCCACTCGAAACGGAGTAACTTAAATGCAAAGGGCGGTGACGGGCTGCAGCATCCCCGTTGTGAAAGTTACATTTGATTACGCTTGCCCGGCGCGGCAGTTATGGTCAAAAATCCCCCTATCTTGTGGAGGCCTATGTCCAACAGTGGATTTTCAATGGCGTAATGATGATAATGAATTAATTATAAATGTAGCCTAACTCCTGACTCCTGTGGGTAACATCAGTTACCCACCAGTGAAATTTCACTAAAGATGGACCAGTCCTTCCGAAGTTTACCTCAATCAAACAGACAGGCAGACATAAAAAATAAAAAGTAAATTTTTCTTATACGAGTACCGTACTTACTTTTATATGCCTATTTTAAAAGGCTGTTACTTCAATGTTACAAATAGACACTTCAATTGAATTTATATGTATGGATAAGTTATTCCCTATGTATGTACAGATACATTTATCTATTATCCTTTAACTATAGAGATGTATAATTTAATATAGGAATATCAAAAAGGCTAAGTTACAACTTTTTTTTATTAGACCAAGTCGACAAACAAGCATATAGCATATTATCACACGTCACTACAACCTATAGACGCTCGAAATATCACAAGAATATCACTTACGCGTTGCAAACCTTGTGACTTGAGAATATTATGCCACATTACCCAGTTCACTGCCTTTCTCACCCTCCGACACTGCAATGCAAAAACTGCTATTTAGCGGTAGAAATAGCTAAGAGTAGGTACCAATGCAGACAGAATACCTTTGTATGAGGTCTACCTCATGTAAAACAATAACAAACTGTAGCCTCAATTTTGTTATCGAAATATATTTTTTGTTCCCATTTGCATCCCAAGGCCAATTTATTTCAATATGGCGGACATTGGACGCAGAACAAACTAACACACGCGTAGCGAGCACATTTGTGGACCACGATTTAAGAGACGCACATTCGGATGCTAATGATCGCATAACTGTACACCGAATTACCGAGTAATAAACGTTACGTAGATGCATACGTGCCGGTTTGGACCAAGAGAAGTATGCTGACGACCTGAGTGAAATTGTTCGAGTCAGTTTGACATTGTCTGTGTTGCTGCTCATTACAAAGTTACTTATTAACGTTTAAGTTTATTTGTATGGACGACTGGAAGACTGTTTTGTATGGGGATCGAACTCACGACCGTTGGCGCTCAAGATGGGACACTGCGCCAATGCTCAAAAAAAGAGCGTCATCAACATATTTTGTAATTATAGTGCTATCACAATAACTAACTACGATATTTTGCAGTACGATATATTCTAAATATTCCTGAATTCATGGTAGGCCCATTTCAAGCACTTTCAAATCGTCAAAAATAATAAATAAAACAATTTCAATTAAGAAATATAAATATTGTATTATAATCATGAGAGATCATGAGAATTATCAATAATTTAAATTAGGCCTACTTTATACTACTCTGCCAGCATCAGCAGGCCTTAAAACTTGTGTTTAATGCAGGATAATTACACGAGCCACCAGGGAAGAACCTGAAGCAAGCAGCAAGAAAACTGGGGGTGATAAATATTTCATTAACACTAAATAGTTAATAGTAATGAAAGACCTATCGGCGTCGGCGCTAACCAATCGTTGTCATAAAGCTAGGTTAGAGTAATTCAATCCCAGGCAGTTTTATCATTAATGTATTCTTTAATACTGTAACATGCTTTCGAAATTAGCTAACTCTTTACGTCATTATACAGATATGCTATGCTGCATGAAGGATATTGCTAAATGTTGCTCTTTAATGAAATATTAAATATCGCACGAATAGCCCTTTAGTGCAGCACAAATATTAAAATTACTTTAGCCATATTACATTTTTAACAACTATGCATGAATGAAAAAAAATTTAATACATTATCATATATTTCATCTTTTTTTTTCATTATAAGACAAATTGTAAACGATAAACAAGTTCACAACTTTCGATATAGTGTTGTTTACATCATCATAAGAAGCCTGTTGTCTTTTCACTTTGATTAAAAGGGAAGTATCATCTGCAAACAAAACTATATCGCTGCAGTCTTTTGTTTGATATGGCAAGTCATTAATGTATAAAGAACAGGAAAAGGCTTAATATTGAGCCTTGTGGTATGCCCATTAAAGCCAATAACCCAGGTTATCGACTTACATTTACGTCCATCATTTGAATTATACCTTGAAGGTAAGATTCATATGAACTTTAAGAGGATTATCTAACCCGCATAGTAATGGAACAGTAGTATGGTGCAACCTTTTCACGGGGTGTTGCATCGACTAGCTTAAACGAACACGCGATTTATCCATCCGAATAAACGTATCTCAAATGCAACAGGTTAGGGATGAGCAGCACACTTGCTAAACTACCGTCTACGTTTAGCCAAGCCTTGCCAGTTGACAATTATGCGACAAAATGTTATCAAAATAAGATCCTCCCTTGGGAAGTGTTAAGTCCAGCTGTGGACGTAGATGTTGTGTGGATGACAGACATGGTGATGAAATTACCATTTGATTTACGTACCCGGTTATGGCCAAGGATCAGTGCGATAATTTATATGATGACCATTTGTGTCTGTTCTATGTCTACTTGTTACACGCTCGTAATATCACAAGGATATCACTAGCGTGTTGTAAACCTGGTGACTTAAAGATATAATGTCACATTACCCAGTTATTACCTGCCTCTCTCACCCTTCAAATCGGAACACGGCAACGCAAACACTGCAATTTGGCTGTAGAAGTAGTGAGGTACCAATGCTCATCAGACATGAGGTAGACAACGGTCAACATATGCTCAAAATGAGAGGAGGGGTTGTGTAAATATCTCAGAAGGTATCACAGATTAAAATTCAGCCATCGTTCCCGAAATGTACAGTCGAGCGGAGGATCGCTAGAGATTAATAAAAAAGTGACACAGCAGTAACAACTGTAATTGAATGAGTGCAGCGAACATCTCAAGCAACAATGATAGATCAGTCCGCCAATTGAGCGGCGGTTGACCCATTTTCGAGGTTGGTCAATCGTGTGGCAATTTTCGCACCATCAGAATCAGATTTAGTGTTTGTGGGAAACGATTGCACGGGAGTACGTGGGGAAACTTCTTTATTGCATATATCATACACTTGAAGGCAGTAAGCTATGGGATGCAATACGATAATTAATGCTGTGCAAAAGCCACTCCAGCCTTAAATTACATTTTATAAATAGCTTTTAGGACTGTTGTCAAATCAAACATAGAGACAATGAGTGATATAATTTAATACAGATGACAGTTTTATTCATACTTGCAGCCTTAAGAGATCTATGTGGTGGAAAACATGATGTTGAAAAGACTTGGACATCTAGAAAGGATGGATGAAAGTAGGATGACTGCACAAATATATAGAACTGAAGTGAATGGAAGGATAAATATCCTACAGATGTCTTAATCAGGTAGAAGAAGGGCTTAGTTACTCCTGACCAATAGTAAACGAGCGTGTATGAAAAGACTATACAGCTATGCAAAGATCATAACAAGTGGAGATCCATAGTCTTTGCCTACCCTGATGGGACACAGGCTTGATGTATGTATGCATCCTTTGGATTCTACTGTTAATTTATATTTATTTATAATTATAATTGCCGCTGGGAATCACAGAGCGCAAATGGGTGACAGAAATTCTGCTGCCCATCCTCGCCCTGTTACATTTAAGCCACGTTATTTTGGATGGCCATACTGCCACCTGCCAGTTCCGGCAACTCAGTCGCCTCATACCACACCTGGTATTGTGAGAGGTACTATTCTACTCTGCCGGTACCTCACATCAAAATATATTTAATAATTTACTATTAAACTACTTTAACCTATTTCTTTGTTTTGGGTCATGTGGGTGATGTGGGTTATTATTACTGGCAGAATAGAATAGTACCTTCGTACCAGGTGTCGTAAGAGGCGACTAAGGTACCAGAACCGACAGTTAGCGGTATATCCATCCGAAAAAGTGCAGCTGAAATGAACAGGGCGGGAATGGACAGCGGCATCTTCGTTGCGATAGCTGCGATTGCAAATACGCTTGCTCAGCGTGGCAATTATGGGTAAAAAAACCCATTTTTTGGAGAGGCTTATTTCCAGCAGTGGATTTCCAATGGTTCTTCTGATGATGATGTTTGCTTCGAATGCTGATGCCCATCCATTGCTGTATTTGAGCACACCGTTTCGGTTGGTTCTAGTACCTCAGTCGTCGCTTCAGACATCTCGTGCAGAAGGTGGTACCATACTCTATCAGTACTACACTGCACTATTTCAAACTCAGCAATTGATCACGCAAATAATAAATCATAGTTACCGACGCGAATCGGTAAGTCAAGTGTTGGACCACTTTGTAAATTCTGACCTAGTTCGAAATCAATGCAATATTAATTTACCTCATAAAATAATGCGACCGAGTTATGTGCAACTGTCAAATGAAATGCGACATCCGGGACATGAATTATGCGTATCCCGTTATCCAATCAAATATATTTGCTATGATAATTAAAATACTCTGAGCTTAATTCCTGCGATTTCATACTATATCTATACTAATATTATAAAGCGGAAGAGTTTGTTTGTTTGTTTGTTTAAACGTGCTAAACTCAGGATCTACTTGTCCGATTTGAATAATTCTTCTTTTTGTTGGATAGTCCATTTATAGAGGAAGGCTTTAGGCTATATAACATTACGCTGAGACCTATAGGAGCGAAGTGTCAGTGAGAAATGTTGCAAAAACGGGGAAAATTATTCACGTTTTTGAGGTCTTTCAAATATTTCACTTAAATACATAAATTTAATACCCAGACACAGTACAAATAGCTATATCTTCATATAAATATTTGTCCTGAGTGGGGATCGTACAAACGATCACTACCATCTGCGCCATCGGGCCCGTCAATTTGCCCTCGTATGAACGGAATTACCCTGGTATGAATTGACAATCCATGCCCTACAAGTCATTGTGTCTGTGTAGGACTGCAACAGGCGTGGCAGGTGACCAAACTTTATAGACATTTCGTCGTTTAAGTTCTAACACAACGTAAGTCAATATTTTGACACTTTGTACAATTGGGAAAACATTGCTCACGTTTCATAAAATCTTTGAAAAACTAATTGCTTGTGCATTTAGTTGGTGCAAATTAGATTTCGTTTAAACAACACACGGTAAAAAACGTTTACTGCAGCGTTAGAAATGTAATATCGTGTTATCATTGGGCATAACTATTAAGTACCAACTACCAACTTTGACATACGCGGTGTTAGAACTTATGCGACGATTTGTCATTTGGCGCGAGCTCTAACCTGCATTTTGCGTGTAGGCTGAAGGCTCTGTCATGATAAACCCAGGTTATGCGACTGCGATACAATGCCGATTACATTACAGTTATTATCTGAGACATATAATTCAACTTCCCTTGTGAAGGAGGCAATGGATTAATAATAATCAAGCGATTCAGTCTGGACGTTGGTGTCTTTTTTTATCTACACTGTTATGTGTCCGAGATAGTCCAAAACAAATATAATACTTAAATACATATATTTAAAACCCAGACACATAAGCGCAAGTATAGAAATATTTATCCTTGTTGGGGATCAAACACATGACCTTTTTTTATTAGACCAGGTCGACAAACAAGCATACAGTCCGCGTGATAGTAAACGTCACCGCAGCAAATATAATACAAGAACGTTATATCACTATGCTACATACTATGATACTATATACTATGCCACATTACCCAGTAAATTCACTGCCTCTCCCACCCTTCAGACCGGAACACAGCAATGTGAACACTGCTATTTGGCGGTAGAAATAGGTGAGAGTGAGGTACCAATGCAGAAGACCTTTTGTATAAGGTCTACCTCATTCTCATCAACTCATCAACATTGAGTCGAAAATGTATTCGTCTACATATCATCATAGGCCTCCCCAAGAAAGGGGGTATATTTCCTATAATTGCTTACGCAACGGAGATGCTATTGCCCATCCCCCACCTTACACATTTGAGCTGCATTGTTTTACATGGATATATCGCCATTAATCGGTTCTGGTGCCTCTGTCGCCCTTTTACGACACCTGTCACAGTGGCAGGTACTTTTCTACTCTGCCGATACCTCAGCTACATAGCACGCTTTGACAGTCTTTGAAACCTAAGACATCAGAACCAATAACTCACTAAACTTTGGAGAAGAAGGAATTATTATCTTACCCACAGTGTGTTCTAGATTATTACTTGGCATTTGGAAATTGTGAAACTCACATAATGCCGGCTATAAAGTGAAGTGAGGAGTGTGTAGTTTCTTTTACTCTTATAAGTGGTTATGACTAGGTTTCTATGACAGTAAAAAATGATTCTACGTATTCGGATTTAATTATTGATATTTATGTACCAAACTAATACAAAATGTACAAATTGTGGACTAATTGATTGAAGATGATTGAGATTGAATTGATTGTGGCTAGCTGACATTATTTTCCAGTTAACCAGTAGACGAATCAGTAAAAAAATAATAACAATATTTATTTAATGAAAATAAATACTATAATTATATCTATTCAAGTTACGGATATAACCAATTCATATGAATCTATACATATAAATGAAATTGGAGTGTCTCTTTTTTATATTAAAATTACCGCTTTCTACTACATGCATATGAGTGTATATACGGTACACATACCAAAATATATTTTACAATTTTTACATAAGAATAATTAATTACATAAGCATGTCGGGCAAGATAGCGTAAATGGTAGTGATCCTGTCTTGTGCGCCAAAGGTCGTGGGTTCGATTCTTACCCAGAGCAAATATTTACATGTTGGAATTTATGTGTCTAGGTTTTAAATATATATATTTAAGTAGTATATTCAGATTCCTCTGTTGTCTGTAACACAAGTGCTTCACTCATCATAGAAGTAGGTTAATGTATGAGATGTTATGGAAGTTATTTTTATTAAATAGGGTCATTTAATCTGAGAAGCAGCTCCAGTGAAGAGAACAGAGATAGCGTTTTAGAATCAATTTCGGTTTTGCACTTATTATGCGTATAAAGAAGATTGTATATAAGTAATTTGCAGTCGCAGGTTGAGTAACCCAAGATAAAACTTAATAACACAAGAAACCTTGTTATAGGAAGATAATGACTCTGCGACGGAAACGTAAGAATATTATACAGAGATAGTAAAACAAGAAAAACTTTGCAATAACGTATATTTGAAATATTGCCACGACATATAGAAAATAAAATAATTAGTTTATATAAAACTGATGTGAATCTCGGATCACTACAGCAATTTTTCCTTGCCCAACTTTTCTGGAATGGCATTCAAAACAGTTCACAGAAGCCTATAAACGCTCGTAATATCACTAGCGTAAAATCACTAGCGCATTATCAACCTTGTGACTCGAAGATATTATGGCACATTACCCAGTAATTTCACTGCCTCTGTCACCCTACAAACCGGAACACAGCAATGCGAACATTGCTATTTGGCGGTAGAAATATGTAAGAGTCAAGTACAAATGCAGACGACCTTTGTATGATGCATATCTCAAGTTAATGTTTGCTATTTTACAGTTAGTAGCGGAGTTACTATTCTACATTATCGATACCTCACGGTGATAGACGGGCCCGATGGCGCAGATGGTAGTTATTATATCTGGTGTGCCAAGGTTTGTGGGTTCGATACCCAACAGAGCAAATTATTATATGATAATATTTGTGTATGTCCTGTCTGGATGTTAAATATATATATTTAAGTAGTATTGTGATTACTCTGTTGTTTGGCGTCCGCAACATAGTGCTTTAAGCGACTTTCCACGGAGTCGGGTCAATGTATGATATGTAGGAATTTAGAAATTATTTACCATTATGATATAGTTTTTTTTTTACTATTTAAAATTGGTTAGACCTAAATAGATAAAAAGGCTAGTTGCTATTCTCGAATATCTATGAGATATAGCCTATATGTTGTAAAGGCTGCATATCATATCATATGTTGTATATCATTGCGCTTCGCTATGTATTGTTATAAAAGTTAATTGTAATTTCCTCAAAAGTGTTCCATCGATCGTTTATATTTGGGGAAAACCGGCTACTGAGAACAAATGTCCTTTGTTTTTTTCTTGCGCGAGCGAGAGGAGGCTGCCTCGTCGTTTTTTTTGGTCTCAGAGACCTCATTATGTGCAGACATGAACTCTTTAAAATACCAAAGAAAAGAGATAACCAAACAGTAGTCCATTTATGTTTGTAAATATATTCGATGCGGTACATTAAAACTTCTAATTGGTTTTATATTTCATTTTGCCGTTTTATCTAAATGTGAAATATGTTTCGGCAAAAAATGGCCTTGTGTAAAAACATTTCTACGGAATTAGTTTAATTAAAAGTCAGAGGTTGCCTCATCATAATTTTGTAATGAATGTTATAGGAAGATGCATGTTTTTTATGGATCCGTAACTCAAATCAACTTTTTCGTATCAATTCAATCTTATGACTGTGTCTGTCTGTCGAGAACCTCTTTCAGCGATGAGTTGTCAAGTAATAATTAATGACAAATACTAAATCAAACTTCTATGTCAACAAAATTAAAAAATCCTCAGACGAGATTTGGATACTTGCTTGGATATCTCAATATGTTATTAAGTTTATCACATATTGACCGTAAGGTACCGGCAAACTAGATTACCCCTCTGTACAAGGTGTCGTAAGAGGCGACTAAGGTACCGGAACGGACATTTGGCGGTGTATCCATCCGAAACCGTGCAGCTCAAATGCATAGGGTGGGGATGGGTATTCCCGTCGTGAAAGTTGCGTTCTGCGATTGTCAACACGCTTGCCCAGCGCGGCAATTAAGGCAAAATTCCCATTTTCATGGGTAGGCTTATGATCAACAGTGAACTTCCAATGGTTGATAATGACGATGATGGGTATCTTTGACTATTCTCTACCAGCAGAATTACCTACATAGAATTGACGGTTTGTTAGTATATTTAGAATTTCACAGTGAATACTAAACAGTCTACCGTTTAGACCTAATAAATGTTTTCCCTCGTCAATATTCTTCATCACAAAAACATCAGATATCATTATTGTCGTACAAGCTGTGGGTCCACTGCTGGACACAAACCTCTTCTAGATATTCTGATCATGTTTGCCATACTTCGAGCTTAGGTTCGGATGTGTATACCGCCATTAGTTGGAACCGGTACATCGGCCACCTCTCTGCCGGCGCCCTGGACAAAAACAGTACTATATATATATAAACACGAAATCAGAATCCTATATGTGCTAGTGAGACACACCATTTATTCTCCACTTTCGTTTTTTAGGCCGAGTCCGAACGCCAATTACTTGGAGGAAACTTGGGGTCATTGCCCACGCTTATTAGAAGAATTGCCAATCTTTGGCGGTGGTTGACCGCTAATTAGGCTTGTTGGCCAGCGAGGAGGCGCCTTTTGATGTTAAAATTTTTTTTTCTCATTTGTAAATTGGAGAATAAATATAATAATAATAATATTCACACAACAATTTATTCACTAACCCGACTCCGTGGTAAGACGTTTAAAACACTTGTGTTATGTACATCAGACAACAGAGGAGTAACAAATATTAACTTAAATATATATTTTTACACCCAGATAAACACAAATATCATCATATAATTATTTGTCCTAGGTAGGAATCGAATTTACGACCTCTAGCGCATAAGATAAAATCACAACTGTCAAACTGGTTAGGATTGAATGCTCAAATTAATTATATATTTACAGAATTCATCATCGACCCCCACCCAAGACAAATATTTATATAATGATATTTAATTTTATTTTGTGTCTGGATGTTAAATATATGTATTTAAGTAGTATATTTGTGATTCCTCTGTTGTCTGATGTCCGAAACACAAGTGCTTTAAGCGACTTATCACGGAATCAGATCAATGTATCAGATGTAGGAATTTGTATAAAAAAATATATAAAGTCGCGGTCTGGTTGAAACAGAAGGTGCTATC
>JACJUM010003129.1:1391819-1404586 GCA_020976665.1 Heortia vitessoides
AAAAAAATATATAAAGTCGCGGTCTGGTTGAAACAGAAGGTGCTATCACTCGATCGCATGACGAACTAGTCAGTTCTCACAGTAGTACATTTCACGGGCGCCACTCCCTACAAAACAGTGCGGTATTACATGCCTATTTGCTTCTAAACCACCGTAAAATTGGGTCTTTATTACGAGGAAAGTTAGTTGTAAGAAGAGCTGGTTTTCTTATCTATACTTATGTCGGTTTTTTATCGCAATAACCAGTTTGTTGTGTGTTTCATTTAGAAGTTGTGTTCACTTCTCTTAAACCTTAATTTATATCTTACCTACGTTGATATTTACGGGGTCTACATTGGGCAGACGTGATGGTAGTTTCAGAGTGCTGATTCGTGACTATTAAACTATATGTATATAAGTATTATATTTTAAATTCCACTTCATCATCATCATATCAACCATAAGTAATCCTCTGTTGGACATAGGCCTCCCCAGTAATTATTACTCGTAATTGCTGCGTTGGGCAGGTGTGGTGGCAATATCAATGCAAAACTTCACGACGAGGATGCTGCAGCCCACCATCGCTCTGTACAATTTTAGCTGCGCTTTTTCGGATGGGTATATCTGTCGGTTAAGGTGCCTTAGTCGCCTCTTACGATACCTGGTACACAGAAGATACTATTCTACTCTGCCGGTACTCCACGACAAATTTCTCTTATTAACTGATTTCATAAGACAAAA
The DNA here is from genome assembly GCA_020976665.1 of Heortia vitessoides. NCBI lineage: Eukaryota > Metazoa > Arthropoda > Insecta > Lepidoptera > Crambidae > Heortia > Heortia vitessoides. The sequence continues at coordinate 1,392,540 of JACJUM010003129.1, forward strand.
TGCTTTAAGTTTATCATGAAGTCTAGTCAGCATGTGAGATGATTAATTATTTATTTGTACAGAAAAAAAACTGAGAAATGGCGATATCAAAATTCTCCGCTCAAATTAATAAAGCTATTTGTTTAACGGTTTAAAACGCAGTTTGTGCAACTTTTGAGAACGGATTCTGCAAGGTAACTAAACCGTAATTTTATTACGAGTATGTACGCGTAAGTATTAGAAAATATAAAAAATCATACCATAATTATAGCTTCACGTATTATCGCTTCTCAAACTGTAATTGGCAACAAGCTTTACACATTAGCGTCATCTGTAATGGCCGAGTTTATAATCGATTGCCGATTTATTTATCACTTGAATGAATGGTGGTCAATCTAAGTAACGGCACCGGTGGCCGGCAGCGACGGCGCCGGCCGGTGGAATCTATTACAATGTTGTCAAACAATGCCTGGAATAAATATATCTTGATTGATTGATTGATTGATGTTGTGTATTCGAGTTTTCCTGTGGAAATAAAAATTTCAATAGTGGATAAAGACCTGCCATTTTTTGATCTCTGTTAGATAACCTGGTGTCTAATATTATAAAGAGGAAAGATTATGTTGTTTGTTTTGATCAAAAATTACTCGACCAATTAAAAAAAACTTCACCATTCAAAAGCTTCATATTTATTAAGTAATAAATTTAAATAAAAAATTCGGAATATAATATGGAATATAATTCGCAATATAATTCGGAACATAATTCGGAATATAATTCGGAACATAATTCGGAACGTAATTCGGAATATAATTCGGAACGTAATTAGGAATATAATTCGGAATATAATTCGGAACATAATTCGAAATATAATTCGGAACATCATTCGGAATATTATTCGAAATATTAAGAGCATCAATAGTCTGCTGTGATGGTTACTTTTATGCTTATTTGTCGACCTAATAAACAAAAAACCTTTTATTCAGACGAAGTCGCGGGCGTCTGCTTGTTGTAGTCTCTTATGAGGTGCCTGGCCTTAGGTGCAAGCCATAAAACGACCACTCAAGTGTTTTATACTCATTTTTGTTGCTCGGCACAAATTGAGATAAATTGTTTGTGGCCAAACATTTTCACGTAATGATGGGCCGGATTGTTTTTTCTAACTTATTTTTTGTTTCATTCAATTATATTATTATTGCATTACGTGTTGTGCTCGTTCTATACTTGTTTTTGTTGTAATATATTTTAAATTTACAGTTGTAAGTAATCTCTAAGTTATATATGAGCAGTGCAGGCTTGCTTATTAATGAGCGGCCTGGCCTCTTCACCCGGAACCGTTCGAACTGTCAGAGTCAGACAGCATTAATCAGCGTCATCATATCAGCTATTGGAAGTCCACTGCTCGACTAAAGTCTGCCCTGTACATTTAAGCTGAATTATTTCGGATGTATATACCGCCGTCTGTCGGTTCTGGTACCTTAGTCTCCTCTTGCGACACCTGATACAGAGGGAAATACTATTCTACTCTGCTAGTAGCCCAAGGCATGAGGCTCGTTATAAAAAACCACCTTGGATTTTTTGTGAGATCTGTAGGCTACCAATAGGTTTAGGCCTCACCGATATAGATCCAGCAGTAAACGTCCTAAGGCTGACATGATCATGTTGATGATGATCATGTTACTATTTTTAGGAAAATCATTTAAATTGTACTAATAGCAACAACAAAGATATTATCTATGACTGCCTTTTTAGTATGTCTCGCATTGTCTACAACATCTCATACATTATCCTGACTCCGTGGTAGGTTATTTAAACTACTTGTGTTACGGACGTCAGACAACAGAGGTATCATAAATGCAATACTTAAACACATATATTTATCACCCAGAAACAGAAAAAACATAAATATTATTATATAAAAATTTGTCCTGGGTGGGGATCGAACCCACGACCTTGGGCGCACAAGATAGGATCACTACCATCTGCACCATCGGGCCCGTCATTTAATTTGCACAATGTGTAAACAAGAGCTCGCGTGCGTAAACTAAACAAAGACAACACAGGACATCCTCTCGACCGACGCGGGCCGGCGCGGGCGTGCTAAGCCGAAGATTGGCGTCCCAAAGGGGCAAATGACTTCTTCCGCACACGAAGATTGACATGTAATAACTGGACCATTTGGAATAGACTTTATAAAGTACTATAAATAATTACGTTCTCTCCTGTTTACATCATAACAGTGCACATAATTAGTGGAGTCACTCAATTTTGTTTTGATTCTCTCTGTACCCATTGTGGGCAACGGTAGAGAAGAATAGTACCTTCCTTTATACCAGGTGTCGTAAGAGGTGATTATACCGTTAGACCGTTAGATAGCGGTATAACGTTCTCATAGGCGTTTGTAGAGGAGGGGCCGGGTAGGTCGTGCCCACCCCAGGATTTTAGGCTACCGACTTCAAAAGTTGTACCTAAATTGAGGTTGATTGCGTGCGAGAGTGCGTCATCGCATCGACAATGACATGTCAGGGAACATTAAACCCTAGATACGCCAATAGTCAGACCAAAAGAGTGTAGATCAAAGCAACAGGGGATGCTACTCTCTGCAATTGCCACCACGATTAACCCGCCAGGCAATTATAAGTACAATTGTGCCCCCTTTCTTAAGGAGACCTATCTCCAGCAATAGATGACCAGTATTTACGTCCCTAGAATGATAGATTAGCCGTGAGGTAGTATAGTACCTCCTCCTAGCCGCAGAGTAGAATAGTACCTCCTCCTGCACCAGGTGTCGTAAGAGGCGACTGAGGTACCAGAACCGACAGATGGCGGTTATATCTATCCGAAACAGTGGAGCTCAAATGCACAGGGCGGGGATGGGCAGCAGCATCCTAGACGCGAAAGCTGCGCTCTGCGATTGCCAACTCGCTTGTACAGCGCGGCAATTTTGGGCAACATTCCTTTTTTCTTGGGGAGGCCTATGTCCAGCAGTAGAATTTCAATGGCTAGTATGATGATGATGATGTTGTATGATCGATTACCGTAGATAGTGTTATGGCAAGGATATCACCAGCGCGAGCAACCCTGTGATCAGCAAATATTATATAATTTCTCTGCCTCTGCCTCTGTCTACAGCCAAACATCAATGCCCTTCCCGCGCATTGATGTTTGGCTGTAGAGTTGAGTGTTTCATTTGTTACAATTTTAGCTTCACCGGTAATTCAGGATTTTGTCTTAATTTTATATAATATGTGGAACCTTTTAATGTAAACAATTTTAATTACAAATTATGTTGCCAGATACTATAATGGCAATAAAAAATAATCGCGTAATGCTACTAAATTGACATCTATAATTATATTTATTTATTTAACTTTTTGCTCATATATAAATTTATGTACATATGGCGGACTTAATGGCGAGTGGAGATTACCAGTCAACTATCGGGTAGAACAGAAAAGGGACCAAGGCGGTACAACACTAAAAAAAATAATAAATAAATAAACTATTATATAGAAACATTATGTGAATGTACTTGATATAGGTGAGTAAGAAATGAGGGGACAATTTAAGTGGGGACATAAGAAGTTAAAGAATGCGTAAGGCTCTCTTGAATACATACAGATTTACTCTATGATTGTTTGATATTAAGTTTTTTTTATTATTACGCTGTATTTATTAGGGTTTAGTTATATACATAAACACGCATGGAAAGATTTAGTGTTAGAGGTCACATGAAGCGTCGAGGAATCTGACTAGCTCCCCGATATACTAGCTTACTGCGTAGAAACGATCACCCGAGTTAGATTTTGCTTCAATGTTAATTTTGCTTCAGTTAATTAATATTATTTATATTACATTAAATATGGCAATGATATATAACACATAAAAAATATCTATATTCTATAAGATTAGTAGATAATATAACATTAACTAAAAGACAGGTTAATCCCAATTTGAAATATAGAAGCGATAAGTTAAAGGTAATTATTTGATAGTCGTTCTAAATTTATTTCCTATTTAGCGTGTCTATGATTACCTTATCTATGATATCGATATGAAGCCATCGCGTTCCTTTAATTGAATATTTTTTTAATAGTTTTGTTTATCAATCACTAATAAGATAGATGTACAACGTCAGCCAAAGTTATAGCGGAATTCTGTACGAGTAGTAAGCGTTATTTTTTAAAGACTTTCTATTAGATGTGAGCTACCGGCAGAGTAGAATAGTACCTCGCTCTGGACTAGGTGTCGCAAGAGCCGATTCAGGTACCAAAACCGACAGATGGCTTTATATCCATCCGGAACAGTGTAGCTTAAATGCACAGATCGGGAATTGGCAGTATCGTTCCCTTCGGTAAAGCTGCGCTCTGCGTTTGCCAACACGCTTGTCCAGTGGGGCAATTTTGGGCGAAATTCCCCATTTCTCGTAGAGGCCTATGTCCAGCAGGATATTTCCAATAGTTGATATAATGATTTCCATTAGAAATGAAATTATAAAAGTATAAGTAAGTATAAGAATGTATCCACAAATATATAAAGCGGAAGTGAATAAAGAGAGTTGGTATACGACTTTTTTTTAAGGCAGGAAAATATTAATTTTTTATTATTTATCATAATTATTCTCGCCCTATTGTATTTGAGTTATACTGCTTTAGATGGATATACCACCATCTGCAGGTTCTTGTAACTCAGTAAACACTTACGACACCCGGTACAGGGGAAGATACTTTTCTATTCTGCCGGTACCCAGTGCCAATTTTATACTTGTACATCATTAAGCATTACTAGTTGAGCAATTTAGATTACTACACTTTATACAGAGATATTGGCAGCATCAGCCTCTTTTGTCTCATTTGCACGCAAATTTAAAGACTTATCAACATTTTCTGAACACCATCGCTTAATAATTATTTGCTGTCCATCCAAAATTAGTTTCACGGTTGTTCCAATTGATATGTCGATTTTAACAATGTACACAGCGTTTATAGCGTGCCCAATAAAACACTCCAACAATAAGTTAGTTAATAAGCGTCAGTATCGCCAATTCACTCAATAAAACACTGTTCAAGAATATAGGGCAGATGTCTGGTCCTAATTTTTGTGCATTGACGCCGTAGATCTATAAACATTCGGTTTGGGGTTCCTTATATTGTTTTAAAGTAAATCTTCCGCACTGATACCTCACTCTCACCTGTATCTACCGCCAAATATTGGTGTTTTTGCAGTGTTCCGGTCTGAAGGGTGAGAGAGGCAGTGGAATTACTGGGTAGTGTGGCATTATATCTTCAAGTCACAAGATTGGCAACGCGTTACTAATACCTTGTGATATTTCGAGCGTCTATAGGCTGCAGTGATACTTACTATCACGAGGATTGTTTGCTCGTTAGTAGGTCTAAAAAAAAAGTTTATGTTTTTGATAACAGGTCGACAAACAAGCATACAGTCCACGTTATGATAATCGTCACCTATAAACGCTCGTAATATCACAAGGATAATAATTGCACTGCCTCTCTCTACCTTCAAACTGGAACACAGCAATGCGAGTATTGCTGTTTGGCGGTAGGAATAGATCAGACTGAGGTACCAATGCAGACGACGTATATAAGATCTTCTGCATGTAAGTTTATTATTATTATTATTATATATATATACAAAATACTAAAACTCCAAGCTACTGAACCGATTTTAATATTAGCGTGCCTAGCGCGGCAATTATGGGCATAGTTCTAGAACTGTGGATATTACGGCTGCTTTGATGATAATGAACAAAGATAGTAGTCAAACCGACTTTGATCAGCGACTTCGCGTCTCCTAATTGGAGAAAATCTTAAATCTTCAAATTATTGTTTTAATTGTGTACATCAGGTTCACGCTTGACCGTTTTTTGTACACATGCAATTAATAAGAGCGCAAGACTCGACACTTGGCCTCATTTAGGCCGTCTGCGACACTGGGAATGTATCAAAGAGTCGATAGAGTTTTGTAGTTGACAAATGTCATTGTTGTTCTGTAACTGAAATGTGTCATTACTAATTTGACGACGTCATTAGCCTAGTGACAGGCACCGCAGATGTCGTACCATTTTGATTATAGCTTGATTAGAATGACAGATGTCAAATTATTGTTTATATTAAAGATTACACATGTAAATCCACCTATGATTAAGACAAAGATATATTTAAAGAATGCTGTCTGTTTAAAAAACAACTGTCATTCTTTATAAGCTACTAACAGTGCCTCGCGGGTTCATCTGCGTCAAATTGTAGAACGTCACATTTTCGCAGATTGAAAGCGAACTTATTTGTATGTAAATAAGGATTGCTTTTTATTTAATGAATTTCGTTTTGTACATGAAGTATCAGGCTTTTATTATTTATACTTTTTACAGTATAAGATATTATAACGGTGTTTATAGTTAAAAAAGATCTACTAGTATTTTGGCGTCTCGTTAGATTAGCAATCGAAACAATCGACCAAATCTAAAATTTCTGGGTTCGTCTCCTACTTGAGTATCCGGTCACTGGTTAAGTATTTTTAGAAAAAAATATTTTTCTATGTTTCAAGAAATCAGATGTATAAGTTTCAGTATTTTTAGCTATCGACACTGTGTAACAAAGTTTTTGTACAAGTGACAATATAATATTATCTCTTAATACATTTTAATATAGATTAAATATATCATACTTAAATATGCCTTACGGATATTCTATAGTTTATTAAACTTTTAACTGTGAGGTACCGGCAGAGTAAAATAGTAGATTCTGTATAAATGTAAATAATATTATATAAATCGCCCTATACCAGGTGTCGTAAGAGGCAACTTATGTACCAGAACCGACAGATGGTGGTATATCCATCCAGTAACAGTGTAGCTCATATGCACAGGGCGGGGATGGGCAGCAGCGTCCATTTCGCAAAAGCTGCGCTCTGCGGTTGCCCACACGCTTACCCTGTGCGGCAATTATGGGGAATACTCCCCATGTCTCCAATAGTTGACATGATGAATTAAACTTGTCTAATGTCTGATTAAACACTATTACATATAGTAATAAATTCCCACAATATGTCACACATTGGCCTGATTCCGAGATAAGTCTTTTAAAGCACTTGTGTTGTGCACACAAATATACTAATTAAATACATATATTAAATACTCAGACACAGAACAAACATACATATCGTCATATAAATTATTGTCCTGGGTGAGGATCGAACCCACGCCAAAGATCCGCACAAGAGAGCATCACCACCATCTGCGCCATATATTATACTAATATTTTAAATTAATCTCTCATAAAAATATTACAAAAGCAAAAGTGTCTGTCGGTCAATTAGTTATATTTACTTGAATAAAAGGCTAGACGGATGTTAATGAATTCTTGCATGTAAATTGCTTAAGCCCTGGGAAATATCAGTAAATTTTATAATGCGTAAACAAGTTACCGAGGGACACGATGAAGACAAAAATGTTTCATATATGTAATACATAAAATTCTCGTGTCACAATGTTCGTTCTCATACTCCTCCGAAACGGCTTCACCGATTCTTATGAATTTTTTCATGTATATTCATTAAGTCTGAGAATCAGCTACTTTTACAAACCTCTGAGTTATCTGGTCTTTACGCCAAATATTATTTTTATTATGTTGCATTAAAAATACATACAACCCTAAATTTGTGCTTTTCTATCACCAACCCCTGCTTTTTAATAGTAATTTTTTAGCGATAAACACACTATTGTTACTAATCTTGATAAAACGCCAGTTGCGAGTTATTATAAAATCCTGATAGCTTAGGATCTGAGAATAAATTTCATAATTATGGTGTGTTTGCTTTAAACAAGGTGTAATTACTCGAGCAGACGGATGAGTAGGACTATTATGTAAATATTATACATCCCGAGTAAATCAGGACATCGGTGCACCTGCCGTCAGCTCGCAGACCGGTTAGGTGACCTAGGAACGTGGAAAGCTCATAGAAAGCTGCGAGCTTGACTTAGGTAAGTCCACTCACGGCTCGTCACCTTGTCACTTTACGCGTTAAATGACATTAGTTTACAAAAGCTTTCGCAGACATTCATTGTTTATTGCGGAGTTATTTAATCGATATTGCATTATTGTAAAATACGATTTTATGATAAAAAAAATTATAATTAATTAATAACCTTGATCCGGGGTTCAAAATACATGCATATTATGTAAAACTAGCTTTTACCCGTGGCTTCGCCCGCGTCAATTTTCTATAGTACTCTTATAAGGATGAAAGTTAATATATATTTTTCCCAATGAAATATCCCGAGGATCCGATGAGTAGATAAAGCGAAAAGAGATGACAAACAAAGTAAGTTATGATTTAATTAATTTGATTATATCAGGTTTTTTTCGATAACGCGTTTTAAAATCGCATAGCGCCATCTATTGATTTTATGCAGTACTAAAATTGTTGTTTGACGTATTTCCCACGGATATAACTTCGTATTGCAGGTAATATTCGGGATCAACAGGCTAGGTTTGTTCTCAATATATCCAACGATATGGATGCAAAATTTAAAAAACATTGGTCGAGTGGAATAATTAAATAATAATATATAATATATACCTATAACTTATACTCAGTACAATTCCCTTGGAGAAAGTGACACGATCAGTTCATCCTATTTAAATGTCACTAGATCAAAATCACGAATTAGAATACAATACACTGGCGAGAACAAAAACTGGTCCCACGCTGCGGCGTTTCACTCGCATTGTCTTTATTATTATAGATTCAGATACTGTCTGCGCTGATAAAAATGTCGCAGATATTTAAGTTTATATAATGAACTATAGTTGGATAATTCGTTATACATGATATTCACATCTCAATTAAAAATTAATTAGTAATATTTTTTGGCTGACGGTAATCAAATGATATACATTTGATTATATTAAGTTATAATACTAAAAGTTTCTTCTAATTCTGTCATCATCGTCATATTAGCCATTGGAGATCCACTGCTGGACACAGGCCTCCTCAAAAAAAGGAAATCCTGTCCATAATTGCCGCGCTGGGCAAGAGTGTTGGCAATCGCAGAGCGCAGCTTTCGCGTCGGAGATGCTGCTGCCCATACCCACCCTATGCATTTGAGCTACACTGTCTCGGAAGGATATACCGCCATCTGTCGGTTCTGGTACCTTAGCCGCCTCTTACGACACCTGCTACAGAGGGAGGTACTATTCTATTATGCCTGTATCTCTCGGCAAAATATTTATTTATGTAAGCTAAACAGAGACAAACAACGCAAACTAAAATTCTGAATTAGCCAAGATTTAATTCGTCTTGCCAATACAATTTTGACCTCAGCCGTATCGAACGATGACGTATAAACGTTACGTTACACAAAACGTAACAGTTTCTGAACGAAAAGAATGTTTAAAAATTACCAAATATTCGGAAGGTGAATTGATTTACGCGATTTGTTAACAAATTGGTGTAAACGGAATCTAGGCCATGCGGCTAGCACTAGATACATACCAGACATGAGTTTTTAAAGCCAAAACAAATGAACTACTACTGATTGCGATTTAACGAAGACTGCGTTGAACTTTATCTCTTAACGGATAGAGTTTAAAATGTTATGTTCAAATGTTAATAACTAATCTTGTTAGATTACGCCATAGGTTTGGGTTTGTACTATACTAGCTGTCATCTGCGGGTTTGCTTCCATTGCTATTAAGGATCATTATTCTATAAGAGTGCTTGTTTATCAGTGGATGGATACTTGAAATTGGATCGACGATTCCTTAGGTGTCAAGTTCTTATGGAAATTCCTTTAAACCCCTCGTGGTCGACTCGTGGTCTTTACTGCTCCTGGTTTTGAGCCTCGGACTACTTCTTTTGTTGATTTAGTTTTTCCCGAAACAGCACTAATAATGTACCAATCTCATTCATTTATTAGGCTTACATAACTTACATTGTAGAAGACTTATATCAATATAGATAGGAAAAGAACAAATAAATAATATAAAGTATACTAGTAATAGACTGTCTATCGATAAATCTCTTGTCTAAAAATAAATATACTTGGACCAAGATACTAGTCACTAGATATTAGTTATATGTGAGTAATTACTAGCAACGAGTTTTTAGTGAGAGTATAATTAGCTATTATTGAGTAGTTACTAATAAATAGTTATGAGTGGCTAGTTACCAGTTATTGGTAACTAATTATTAGTGACTAGGTATTATTTATTAGTGAGTAGTAACTAGTTGTAAGTTACTAATAACTACTGAGTCTAGTTTTTTATTTATTTATTATTGTAGGAATTTATTACTAGTAACTACTAATTAGTCACTTGGTACATTCATACGTAGACAAGACATTTAACGATAGATAGACTATTTATGCCATATCATAATAGTATACATGAACACGCTAATTTCGTATTCATCCCTTTCTGTATAGACAACGTCGTTTGTCTATTTCTTTATTTTTTATGTTTTGACTACAAAACAACCCGATGTCTAATTAGAATTTACTTTTTATTTAACATATAGATGAATTGTATTGATTAGTATTTTACATTATCCATTTTAAATAATAATATTTCTGAGTCTAGTTTTTGTTTAAATTTACAAGATCGTTAGTCGTAATAAATATCTTTTCATATCTTAAAATGCGGTTTATTCATGATGTAGTATAAATTGTTGGTCAAAAGTACAGCTTTATTATTAATATGTTATTTGGATTTCATGAACATTCAATTCTCACAACATTTCATACTTTCACCTGACTTTGAGATAATTTACTAAAGCTTTGGTATTACCGATACCAGACGTCAGAGGAATTGCAATTGTAATCCAACTGCAGTCGCGGCATCCCCCTTTACTAAGTGTCGTAAGAGGCGACTAAGGTATCAGAACCAACAGATGGTATATCCATCCAAAACAGTGAGGCTTAAATAACAGGGCGGGGATGGGCAGCGGCGTCCTCGTTGGGAAAGTTGCGCTTTGCGATTACCAAACATGATTGCCCAGCGCGGCAATTATGGGCAAAAATCCCTTTTACTATGCCTATGGTCAGCAGTGGACTTCTAATGGCTGATATAATATTTTTAATTATTACCTTTGAGATTCCTTGGTTGTCTTATGTCCAAAACACAAATGCCTTAAGCAAAATGTAAAGTTATAGTTTATTGTGTGAATTTAATATATGTCAGGGGATAACAATATTTGGTTTGCAACAAAAACTTTGAAGAACGCTTCCATAGACAATACGCACTGAAAACGCTGCCGGTGTAAGCTTCCGTTTTTGCTCTACAAACTATGTTCGCTCGGTCACTAGGGTCAACGCCGCACTTTCTCTATCATACAATACCGCCGAGGTACTTCCAAGGTTTTCCCCGTTGTCTGTGAATATGACAGAATATCTCTTTTGTAGTCACCATTGTTTAAACTTTCACGCATTCAAAACGTTTTTATGTATTTTGTTTACCTCATTTAATTTTGAAAACCTAACTGTCACTCTTGTAAACAGTTTCTATAAGTACTCGAACCTGTATCAGTGTAGTGAACCCTCTCGGTTTATACAACTTCATATTAATTAATTAAACTAAAAGAAAAGTATAATTACATTTTATAATCAGAACATATTTGTCTCCGACAATGACAGCTCGATTGACGCGACACGCTAACGGTGCTCGCGCATATATAAATTAAAGAAATATATCTCTTTACATATACTCGTATGTATACGTACACACACATATATATGTACGTATTTATTATGTGGACTATTTAATGTAACAGCATGATAACAGCCGTAGGGCGTTCATTGGTACACATTACATGAGGTTACACCTCATACAAAGGCCGTCTGCTTTGGTACCTCACTCTCACTAGATTGTGTCAATAATATTCTTTGATTCGAGTTTCATTTTTGGTTTAATGAGTACATGCAAGTGCTGGCGGAGTAGAAAATGTACCTATCTCTGTAACAGGTAACGAAAAGTCGGAGTACGGGAACCGCCATTCGTTGGATGTTGATATATTCATTCGAAACAGCGCAGGTCAAGTATAAGAAGGTGGGG